>WIQG01000115.1:0-475247 GCA_014925785.1 Mycena galopus ATCC 62051 | reverse complement strand
TGCAGGCAAATCAGCTGAAGCGACTCTACACTGGCTTGCAGGCAAACAAGAAGATTGGCTTCTCTTCTTTGATAATGCTGATGAGGTCCACTTGGATATTTCAAAATTCTTCCCTCACTGCACCTTTGGCAACATTTTGATCACAACTCGCAACCAAGAACTTTGCATTCTGGCTAGTGCAGCTTCAAGAGTGTCAGATATGGAACTTGAAGATGCAAAAGACTTGCTCTTGCAGTTGGCTTACCAAGGCAGGAGCAATAAGCAAGAGAAACTCAGCAGTGACAAGCAGGGGAAACTAGCAGTAGCCATTGTGAAGGTCAGGTCTTTCTGGTTTTTCTTCGATGATGCAATCTGAACAGAAGGTATTACATAGGAACTCCATTGCTTTGCTTTGGCTGTTTCCCAAGCAGGGGTTATATTCATGCCCGTGGTAAACTCAGCAGGTATCTGAAACTTTATCAAAGCCATCGTGATCACCTGCTACACTGTGCAGAGATTCAAGGACAGAGTCAATATGGCCTTGCTGTATATGCAACATGGGATTTAAGCTACCAGAGGCTTAGCTCACCCGGAGAACCATGTTGCAGATTTGCTCCTGTCTACATCACGAGGGCATCTTCGAACAAATATTTGAAAAAGCATCAATATCTCAGGAGGAGCTGGATGATTCTGAGTTACAGATGGAAGTGACCTGGCTTTTGACTGAGCTTGGGAAGCGAGATGGACCTGGAATTCATTGGTCTTCGAAAGTGTCATGGGAGAACTTGAATCATATTCCCTCATTGAAAGGGATAGACAAGACGACTCATATCGCATTCATCCCTTGGTACAGCACTGGAGCAGCACCACTATAGAGAAAAACAGATATCACATGCAGAAATGTGTGCTTGCCATGATTGGCTTGTCAATTTCTTGGGTTTTGGAGTTGAGGACTACAAATATCGACGCAAACACTTACAGCATATTACCAGGAGCATTGACTCCCTAAACCGGGAAGAGATCTGTGCAGTTGTTGCAATTCATATTGACATGTGTACTTTGAAGGGGGCTGCTGGAAGGATGCAGAGGCACTCCAGGTGTGGTCATGGAGAGGAGGAAGCATGTACTGGGAGAAGAGCATCCAGCCACCTTGCTAAGCATGGGAAAACTGCATCCACATATTGGCACCAGGGCCGCTGGAAGGATGCAGAGGTGCTTGAGGTGGTGGTAATGGAGGTGAGGAAGCGTGTACTGGGAGAGGAGCATCTAGACACCTTGATGAGCATGGCCAATCTTGCATGCACATATGCGACCCAGGGCCGCTGGAAGGATGCAGAGGCACTTGAGGTGGTGGTCATGGAGATGAGGAAGCGTGTACTGGGAGAGGAGCATCCAGAGACCTTGAGGAGCATGGCCAATCTTGCGTGCACATATAAGGATCAGGGCCGCTGGAAGGATGCAGAGGCACTTGAGGTGGTGGTCATGGAGATGAGAAACGTGTGCTGGGAGAGGACCATCCAGACACTTTGATAAGCATGGACAATCTTGCATCCACATATAGGAAAACAGGGCTGCTGGAAGGATGCAGAGGCACTCCAGGTGGTGCCATGGGACATGGAAGTGTGTGCTGGAGAGGAGCATCCAGACACTTTGATAGGCATGGCAATCTTGCGTGCACATATGGGCCCAGGGCCGCTGGACGGATGCAGAAGCACTTGAGGTGGTGGTCATGGAGAGGATGAAGTGTGTGCTGGGAGAGGAGCATCCAGACACCTTGATGAGCATGGCCAATCTTGCGTGCACATATCAGAACCAGGGCCGCTGGAAAGATGCTGAGGTGCTGAGGGTGGCAGTCTGGAGATGGGGAAGCGGGTGCTAGGAGAAAATCATCCACACACCTTGACGAGCATGGCCAATCTTGCAAATACATATAAAACCCAGGGTCGCTGGAAGGATGCAGAGGCGCTCCAGGTGGTGGTCCTAGAGATGAGGAAGCATGTTCTGGGAGAGGAGCATCCTTCCACCTTGAGAAGCATGGCCAATCTTGCGTGCACATATCGGGATCAGGGCCACTGGAAGGATGCAGAGGCACTTGAGGTGGTGGTCATGGAGATGAGGAAGCATGTTTTAGGAGAGGAACATCCAGACACCTTGAAAAGCATGGCCAATCTTGCGCACACATATAGGGATCAGGGCCGCTGGAAGGATGCAGAGGCACTCGAGGTGGTGGTCCTGGAGAGGAGGGAGTGTGTAGTAGGAGAGTAGCACCCAGACACCTTGATGAGCATCACCAATCTGGGTTCAAATGATGTCCATGACAAGTGTGGGCACTGGAACATCCTGTCTTGCTATATTTGTTACTGACTGTTCTAAATCATTTGCTCCCTGCTCTGATCATATTTTGGGAGAGATACAAGTATGTAAATATCTCTTGGATGATATTCCCTTTCTCCAAAGACCATAATCCGGGTGCCTCCAGTGTCCCTAGCAAGAGTGGACCAGGCATGCCAATACCTACCTTGAATGCCTCACTTTCCTCCTGACCACAATACAGCTATTGATTATATCCTTGGCAAGACTGGCTCCTGAGAATTCTATGGCAGTCAATCTCCAGAATGGTCTTTCACCCTGAAATAAAAAAACAAATTAACTTTAGTCAGAAAACTGAAGATGCAACAGATGCGAACCCTTCTGCTCTGAGCCTTGAAAGTCTTTGGAGCAAACTGGGGCAGGCGTGATTTTTTGAAGGGTCCAACTTGGGTGAGTGAGTATATGTGTGGTTATTGCTGATTTGATGTCGAGTTGATATCAAGTTGAGCGGAATCATAGTGAATGCAAGATAAACATTTGGCACAAGGAGGACTTTGGTTTCTTAGGATCCTCCAATGACCATGAGCTGGTGGCTCCTGGGGTGGAGGAGGATGAGGAGACCAAAAAAAACCCGGAAACTGGGAAGGGCTTGGGCTTGAGTCAAGCAAGAGAAGTCTGCGGGAATTTTGGCCACGGTTCATTGAATGCAGATGCCCACCTTGGGAAAACAGGCCTTCCTTGCAATATATTCCCACCTCCAAACCTCATCAGCTTGTTGAATTTTGAGAGAAAAAGGTGATGAATTGATTGGAGCCTAAGGGCTCAGTGCTCAGAGTTGAGTTGAATGAGCTATCTCTGTGGGATGCAATTTTTCAGGCTCATGCCCACCACCAATGACTATGCCTTTCTGCATTCATGTTCAGTAATTTGATAATGATTTTGAGGAAAATGTACAGGAAACCAGCTGAAGGGCTTGGGCTCGAGTTGAATGAGCCATGTCTTCTGCAAGCAATTTGGGCTTCTTTGCATCTATCAAATGCAGATTCCCATCAAGGGTGACCAAGCCTTCCCAAATCTCATTAGCATAGAAGTGTTTGAAAGACTGACAAACAAACTCTGAAAGTTGGCTGTTACTTTGAGCACTCTTCAAGGCTTTGTTCACATCTATACTGGCATAATCAAGAAATATAAGACTTGAAAAGGCATTTCATGAGGAAATGCAAAAAAAGGGTCATTGTTTCTGTGTGATTGCTCGGACCCGAGTCAAATGGGCGATGGCTGCATATCCGCGGACCAGAAATGAACATGCAGCAGAAGCAGTACAAACAACAGAGGTTAGAGGTAACATTATTTGTAGTGTCTGTCTACAAGAGACTAGGACCCCTCTGCTGCGAGCCTTCAGAGACCTGGGTGCAAACCTGAGTGAGGGGGATGAGTAGGTGATTTTGCAGCACTCAACTCACTGCAGGCTTGCTTTGGGGAAATCAAAATTACATTCCTGGTTGGTCCACTGGGTAGCAAAGAATAGATTAAATAATCATGGCTGGAGCTCAACAAGAATGCAAAGACACCATCATGCAAATACATGCTAATGTCAAAAAAGGAGGGGACAATTGATCCATTTCTCAGACCCAAGTCAAACAGGTGAAATCCGCTCAAATTCAATTGCTTGGGGAACGTGGAACATGCAGCAGATGTGGACCACTCCACTCCAAGCCTTGTAAAGTCCTGGGCAGGGGTGAGTAATTTTTGGCTGTTCAATATAATTTCACACAAGTGGCTGTCAATGAATTAAATATGGCTGGGAACTACTCACTGGTGAAGTGCTCACAGGCACTTAGAAGTTCATCCTGGGATTAACTCGTGAGGTCAAGGATGAGAAGAACAACACTAAGAAAAGTACATTCTGCAAGTATTGCGAGCCTTGGTTTTATCAAATTCAGCATGGCCGAGGAAGCCATTCCTGCTTCATATTCGCCCCTCCCCAAGGTAGTCAGTTGCATAAAGATTTTGACAAAAAAGGAACCCCCAAAACAAGAATGGCTTGGGCTCGAGTCAAATGTGATATCTTCTGCAAACAATAGGCATATTTTTACATTCATGAAATCAAGTCTTTCCTGGGTTTGCAACTGAAGAGTAGAAGTTGGTTCAATTTCATGAGCTTAGATGTAATGAATATGCACCTGAGCCTCATCTGTGCTGGTATCACCAACAAATATAAGGAATCAAGCAGACTGAGAAAGCTCAGTGGGGGAACACAAAGAAAAAGAGGACACTCCCATTTCATGGCTCGGCCCGAGTCGAACAGGTGATCACTGCATGAATTGCCATGATGCAGTTTACTCATTGGCAGTAGATGCCAACCACCCCGCTCTGAGCCTTGAAATTCCTGTGTATGATGCTGAGGTTAGGTTGATCGAGGGTATATAGTAGGTGTGGATTGTCCATGTTGAAAATAGCAAATATAAGGTTTTTCCTTGCAAAGAATAGATTGATAATCAATGGGAGAATTGGAAAGGATGCATTAATTCACTTGCAAATGCGAATTTTGAAAGCAGAAGGCATGTATGTGAACTGCAAGGTGATGTCTCCTTCACTGTAGAGCAAGTTCTGACATGTGCAGCAGATGCGGTTCCATCCAAGCCTTGAATTTCCTAGGTGCGAACCGAGGGGATTCCACTAAAAATATTATTAAAATCCACTGGTACTGTGGGCTACTATTTGGTTTTTGATGCCAACCAATCGGCAAGTCCGGCCACATCAATTCCATCAATTCGAATTGGGCTTTGTTTAAACACGCTCTTGTAGCATGTGGGTCATGCTGAGTACTAAAGAAATTTATTCTCCCTCCTTTTTAACACTAAATATGTATTGTAACAAAATAAGTAATTTTAACTGTGTGGTCTCTGGGGTTTTTTTAGGGTGTGCTGGTCTGACTTTGAAAACTCAGAGCCTGTTGACATACCGGGGTGCTCGGTGACACATGAGTGTACCTACTGACCTGCACCTAAAGCCTTGAGGTCACTTGAACACAGCCAGCTCGATGGGTCACCCCACCAACGCGTCATGAACCAGCATCACGAGTCGAATTAATCGAATTGATGTGGCCGGACTTGCTGATTAGTTGGCATCAAAAACCAAATAGTAGACCACAGTACCAGTGGATTTTAATAATCTTTTTAGTGGAATCCCCTTGGTGCGAACCTGCACAAGGGTAGGTGATTCTGGTATGTTTGATTGGGTGAGGCCCGGTGAGCACTGTGTACCTTAAGAATATACCAATTTAACAGCAAGAGAAAAAGTTTCAACTTTCCGCTTCCCTGTCGGTGCTCTGTATTGTGGGGAGGGGATTCATCAACATGTAAAGTGTTCACAGGTGCAAATTCTTCCTGAGATTAGCTGGTGGCGGGGAGGACGATGAGAAAAAAAGATGCAAAGAAAAAGAGAACGTACAGCGTTATGGCTCGAGCCCGAGTCGAACGGGCAAAGTCCGCTTGATGATGCGGACTGCTCCGCTCCGAGCCTTGGAAACTGCGTGTCGCAACCATGGGCAAGAGCAGTGATTTTTTACAGTGTTCAACTCACTGGGAGGAAATAGAAATTTCGCAGTATTGCATTCCTGGGTGGTGCGCTGTATTGATGCTGATGCAGCAAGGAATGGATTGAAGAATCCGGTAGACCTTGAAGCAAATGAGTTCACACTCACATTCACGGATGCCCAAAACAAAAGAGAAATATACGTGATGACGAATGGCTCGGGCCCGAGCCGAACAGGCAATATCTGCTTGAATGCAGCTTGACACAATGAAATGAGGCGCAGTAGACGGACCCCTCCGCTCCGAGCCTTGAATTCCCTTGGTGCGCACCTGGGTAAACTCAGCTGCTGGGCTTTATGGTCAGTAGGTACAGACTCAAAATAAGGAAGGTGTAAAAGTCCTGTGTATGAACGTTTGAACCTGTGCAAGGGTAGGTGATTTCGTAGTGTTCACCAGTCAATTCACGGCAGACTTGCTTTGTGGATATACCTGGCTAGTGCACTGTATTGGTAAATTGAAAAATTTGATAGAGCTCGAAAAGCATGCCTTCACAGTCACACTTGCCACAGATGTCCAAAACAAAAAAGGAGATGTGCGCAAACTGTATGGCTCAGGCCCGAGTCGAACGGGCGAGATATGCTTGAACTGGGAAGTCGCTATGTTACGTGCAGCAGATGCGGACCCCTCTGCTCTGAGCCTTGAAATCACTGCATGCAAACCTGGCCAAGAGTGATTTTTGTCTACGAGTGTATGTGTGGTTGTCGCTGATTTAACTTGGTACTTAATCTGAGCCGAGGTTCATAATAAAGTGGAGGATAAGCATTTACTTGAATACTTAACACAAGAGGAATTTTGAATGGTCAGACTCTTAGGAGCACCATGAGCTGATGGCTGGTTGGGTAGCGGACGATGAGGCAAAACTACAAAGAAATTGGGAAGGGTTTGGGCTCGAGTCGAACAAGTGATGTCTGCTGCTTCAATGCGATTTTTCGCGCTTATCAAATGCAGATGCCCACCAAGCGCAAACAAGCCTTTCATGGGCCGTACCTCAACCTGTGAAAATGTGAGTCTCTTAATGACCTTTGAGTGAAAAAGGCGTCGAACGAGCAGTAAGTATAACACATATTTTGGGAAAATGTGACTCGATGAGATCAAAGGGCTTGTGCTCGAGTCGAACGAGCTGTGTCTGCTCTCAGAAATCTGTGTTCATCAAATGCAGATGCCCCCGGGGCAACTAAGCCTTTCCAGGGCTACATCCGTACGCATCATACATACGCTGGGGAAATTTGGTTAGTCTGATGGATCAAAGTATCTGAATTGGAATGCATACGCACCTGGGTTGCCCAACGTCGACAATTTTGAGCCCTTTACTTGGCATCTCTATTGGGGAGACAAAAAAACGGGGAATGCAAATAAAAAATTAGTATAATGGGAGAACTAGAAAACGAAACAGACAGTGTTGTGGCTCAGGCCCGAGTCGAACGGGCAGGTCTGCTTGACTCATTTCGTGAACAGCTGGATACACACAGCAGATGCGGACCACTCCGCTCAGAGCCATGCAAAGTTCTTGTCGCAAACCTGCACAGGAGTGAGGGATTTCGGAATGCTGGACTTGGCCAAGTATGGGCACTGCATACTTTTGAAAATGAAAAGTCGAAGTTGTTTCACAAGGGGAAAGGTTTCCGCTGGGAATCGTGGCTAGTGCTCTGTATTGTATTGCACAGGAGAATCAGATCCCTCAACAATGAGAACTTGATAGGAATCATCGATATTTACCAGCAAAATCAACCAGGCAAGACGAAGAAAACAAAACCAATTGCGTGATAGTGCATGGCTCGGGCCAGAGTCGAACAAGCGAGATCTGCGAAATATTCATGATATGCAGTAACAGCAGCCTGAATATGTAGGAGATGCAGACCCCTCCGCTCCGAGCCTTGTAATCCCTGGATGTGAGGCTCGTCAAGGGTGTGTGTTTCAAGATGTTCTTCAAAAGTCAACGTTGCCACCGATTTATTGTTCCGCGAGAATAGTGTGGAGTAAGAAAGTATTGCCTTTTGAGTGTTGACATGGACAAGTCAAATGACTTTGGTTTGTCCTGGGCATGCCCCGACGGCCAGAACGCAGTCTCAGCATGCGCATAACATTGCGTTGGGGATGATGGAACCCATTTACGGCCCTGCGCGCCCGAGCGGGGCCGTCCTCAAGTAAGCCCATCTCGAAAAATTGAACAGTTCACTAGCCATTCCAGCACTGTTTGTAGACCCAGTCGGACGTTAACGTAAAGGTTAGCCGCTGAAAGTTTGGGTATACCCAAATTGGGACTCGCCATCATCATCACGTAAATCGTGCCATTCGCGTCCCTACGTTCTCACTGTGGAGAGGAGACCAGCATGTCCACGACGCAGACCTACACCATCATCTCTCCCCTCGCGAAACCCGCCTCGAGCTCGGGCTCGGGCTCGATCACGCTCTCCCCGTCTTTGGCTCCCTCGCTGTCCACCTCGCCCTCCATGGCCTCTCCTTCAATACGTACATCTACGTCCACTAGCGCCACGTCCACGTCCACCTCGACGCCCAGCGTGCGCTTTGACGCCGAATGCGTCCCGAATCCGAAAAGGCCGCAGATAGTGATGAAGAGCTACTCGCTGCTATTGTGGAGGAAGAACACGCGAGACGAGGCGGACGCGCAGCATGTGGTGCTGAAGGTCGTGGTGCCGAAGTGCGTGTTGTTTTTGCTGTACCTATATTATTGGCTGTTGCTTTCGCATTCGCTCCTTGGCTTTGCGACGGCTTCGTTCCTATTTCCTCTCGATTCTCTTGCCTTCCTCCTGAGTCGACGTGCCAGACGGCTTGAATTAAATTCTCGTCCTCCGCTTCTCCGACTTCCTCACACTGTTTATCTTTTCTTTGTAGGCGAGTGTCTTGCCACGCCCTAACAATTCTTCCAAATCTGTTCTGCTTTTGGTCTTCTCTGGACTTTTCTTCGGGCCTTTCGCTTTCGCCCGACGCCAGCAGCGCAGAGCGGATGCAGACATTTGGCGAGCAGGTGGCACCGATAATCCGCGCGCGGTCGTACGAAGCAGCGATGGCTGTCCGCACATGTATCCGCGCCCGCCCTGCTCCCGCTCCCGAATACATCAAGGCGCGGATGGTGCTTCATGTCTTTGTGACGTGGGTGCCGAGTTCGTGCGGGTCTTGAAACGCTGCCGCTACGGCGCGTTCTGTGCGGCGTGGATGTGGTGGATACGGGTTCCTGGACGTTTGGAGGGATGTGGCACCTTGGCCGCGTCCATCAACTTCTCCACCCCGAATCGTTCTCACCGCACCTTTGCCATGTTGTCCTCCCACCGCCGTCAATCCATCCTCCCCATCGCGTCCTCGTCCCCTACCTTCGACCCTCAGCTCACGCGCCTCGCCGTACCTGTGACTCGCTCCCCCCTCGCTTCCCTGTCCCATCCGACGCCCGGGCCAGGGGCGGAATAGGGGGGTGAAGGCTTACGGTGCGGCATGACCATGTGCAGCGTGGGTGCAGGTGCGACACCAGCATTCCCGAGCATGGGCTCGCATGTGGACGACGCGCCCGCGGATCTGCGCATCGAAATCATTACGCGCACCCGGGCCCGCACGGAGGAGTCGACGTCTAATTCAGCGTGGGGTGCGCATGCGGGGGAGCTGGGCGGCGGCTGTGGATAAGGGTCCCAGGAATACAAAGACGCGGCTGATTCGTCCGCGGGTTTCGTGGCGCGGTGGCGGTTACGTGCGACACGGCGGTGCTGGCGCGCGCACGACGCAGTCTCGGCGCGGAGCAGGAGGGTCAAGGTCGTGCGGGCAGACGAGTCTGCGAGGGGCAGAGGGCCGCCTCGTGTTGTGCGGTGGCGCTGTGCGCAGGAAAGAATTAGCCGGGCGCTCTCGAGAACAAGTGGGACTGCGGACCTCGTACCCGTAGCACCACCGCATCCGGATCGACCGTACAGCTTCTTGCTCCGTCGACAAAATTCCATGGTCCTCGATGCACCTTCCACTTGCACCTTTCCCATCCTCCCATGAAACCCTTATGACTCCTCCCCGTTCGCCTCTGACACGCGCCCACGTCAAGCATCGCGTCTTCCTCGGCCACAGTACCATATCGTAGGCACGTCTCTTCCCCTTAACCCTGCAGCACCACCATGTCCTCGATGCTCGATCCGATCCCCGTCCCACCAGCGGCTTACGGCTCGCGACACCTCCGTTTCCTCTTCCCGAGCTACGCGCATTCTCCATGCGCTGTGTCGGCCGCGGGTCGCTGCTTCTCCTTGGCTGCCATTGCTCCCGCCGACGGGCATATCCCTCTCACCCTCCGAGTTCCAGACGATGCTCTGAGGTTTTCTCCCACTATTTCAGATATGACGCGGCCTTTTGCACCACCTCATTCGCGCGTCTCCCGCCCTCTACTCCGTAGCCCTCGAGGCGACGCGCGCGCTTGCGGTATCGCCAATGGCTCGGAACTTGGAACCCTTTCCCGCTCGACGCTTCACACCTGCCACCGATGTCAAGGCGCCGCGCTCCTAATTTTCCATGCAGCCACAGAGGAGGCTCGGGTTCATGTCGCCGCAGACGGAGGGTAGGACGCGGGTGGGCTGGAATGAGAAAATGGACATTGCGTCCAGACCACGGGCTTGAGGGCCGCCTCTCGAGCCTCCTGCCTTGTACCTTCTATGTCTTGTATCTTTGCCCTCTTGAGGGAATAGTCCTGAGGATTCAAGAATTCGGCGGCTATTGGCGTTGATCGTGAACATCACCACTACAGGTTCTCTCTGCCACCACCCACGACCTTTTGAAAGGGCTCTTTCCCATTGGTCTGAATCTTCGTTTCGAACCCTCGTGCTTGGTCGACGTCCAGTCAGCGAGGGTTCTCGAACACGGCGGGATTATTCAAGTTCTCACTTGGTACGTATCCCAGCCTGAGTAATTATACAACTGCATTCAATTTCCCGCGGGCTTGGTTGTGGCGTCGTGCCTCAAACCTTCGGACTCGTCCCGCCGCCTGTAGCTCGGGCTCGGTCAATCTACTGCATCGACCCACATCGACCCACAATTAAATGCGTGCTTCACCCGTCCGAGTCTGCCCTGGTTTTGTATTCTCAAAATTCGAAACCACCAATTTACGTGTCGTTCTACTCCGTTTATCTACCAGCGAGCTTCGATGGGCTGCTCTGATCACGCGCTCCCACTGTTCTCTCAACATCAGCTTTGACCATCGCCTCCACGCCTCCACGCCACGACCGCCTCTCGGCTAATTTCGACAATTTAATCTGCGGCAGCGAATTCAAAACCAAATTTCGGGGAACTCGTCCCGTGGTGCATTCTTTCTTCACATGTTCATTTATTTCTCTTTCTCGATATCATGTCACAGGTGCTGCAATGCGATCTTCGTCGCGCTGCAATTCTTCTTTCTTCCCTTTCAAATTCGACTGTCACGTAATCTCTCCTGAAATTGAGCGTGGTTATTAACTTTAATCAACTAGCAATAAAAGTCTTCCTTTTTGCTGGCAGCCTGTTGTGTGGTACTGGCTCGGATCTCTGAACCAGTCCCATTCACCCCACCGTGACGCTTCAATCCCCGCCGTAGTGCTCGCATTGTACCAAACGACGAGGGTGATTCCGGTATGCCTCTTATTCATCTCGTTCTCTCTTTAATTCACGCTCTGGACCTTGATCTTGATTTAAAATCAACCTGCTGATCGACTCTGGGCTCTCGGATAGTGGGTTGCTTTCTATTGTTCGTTCTGGAAACCGGTCTTTCTGTCCTGCCACTGCGGCAGTGTGCTATTCTCCCGAGGGTTAAATCCACTCGTCTCAGTGTGCTTTCAGCAAAGTCGACGTTCGTTCGGAGTGGGGTTTTGTTGGCCCTGGGACGTAGTTATCTCATGAATATGTTTCCGACCTTTCTGCTCTGCTGCCCTTCCTGAAATTTTGGACCAGGCAAGCGCAAATACCAAATCGACCGTACTATCCCTTCAGTAATTTTTGTGAGGAACACGGTGCTTCCTTCTGTATTTCTAATTCTCCCAGGATGTCGTTGAACGTACGTTTCCGCGCCCACGCAATCGATTTGGGACCGGGGTAATTGATTCTGAACGGTGCAATTGGCTTTTGCGCCGTCTGAAATTCCGTTCCAGTGGGCTTTCTCTCAGAGTACTCAGTGTGGCCTATTAGACCAAGCTCGATTCTCGCACACCCGAGCTCCGATGCCCACTTTTGATGCGGATTCTTCGTGTGACAAAGTGCAAATCATTCTGCTTGTGAAAAATATTTTCCCGCAAATTGTTACTGGGTTGGACTTCAGTGTTGGCAATCACGGCTTGTCTCGGTAATATGACATGAGCTTGAGCCATGTTTCTTCAAAAATCAAATGTCATTATTTTTCGAAAATACCTTCTTGATACTATACAAGTGCGGATGTGGGGGGAATGGCTTACTCGCCCGTGCTGAATTTGAATTTGATACAACAAAGGCTCGCAAAATTGCTTGCAGCATTTTGCCTTTCTTTGTGGTTTTTCTCATCATCCTCCAATCCACCAGCTCATCCCAGGATGAACTTCTACCTATGAGTAGCACTACGTGATGGCTGAGTGTTTTTCAATAGCTTCCTCCTCCAGAGGACCAATCATGGCGCATGTTTTCTGTCCCTTGTATTGTAGATTAAGCAGGGAGGGCGAGATAAGATATAAGAGTAGATTATGTTTGCAATAGCACTGATGATTAGAAGACTGCTTTAGAGCAAAACAGATGCTCTAGCAGGATTTTACTGCTAGCTTATATACTACAGAATGTATCTAGAGTATTCTACATGTCTCTGGTTGAACTACGGAAAGTTACTAATCAATTACTAATGATGTCCGATGGCCGAAGCTGCATTACTAATTCCAACACCTTGCTTTGCCGTCCGTCACGATTGTCAGCCGAGAATGTCCGTTCTTCTGCTTCGTGTATGTGGTTTGTGGCTGTCGGTATCTGAAGAAAATTCCCATGCCCTGGCAAACAACCAAACGCAACAACCAAAGAAGCTGCTGAGCACGACTGACTCATAGAGGATCGAACCTGTGTTGTGCGTTTGGTTCAGGTTCGGATCCCGGGGACTCGTGGGTTTCAAGTTGAGTGTGAGAGATGATGTAGGAGAAGAGGGAGAGCAGGTGTTGCATTGGACGCGAAGGCGGTGCGCATCTGCTTCTGCCACAGCGCTCACAGCTTTGATGTATTATTATCGCGCATACTAGCCGTCAAAAGTAATATAAAATAACACGCGAGACCCCGCACAACAGGCAGGGCCAATCGCCTCCGCAAATCTACACGGTTCGCATGGGGGCGCTTCATGCCCACGCTCTGGGATCGACAATGAGATGGGCTGGCCATCCGCGGCTACAACGCAGAAGGCGAGGTACGGATACGTACGGCGCGTCCTGGTGACCAAGGTGCCCTTCCACTCCGCACGG
Source organism: Mycena galopus ATCC 62051 (assembly GCA_014925785.1). Taxonomy (NCBI): domain Eukaryota; kingdom Fungi; phylum Basidiomycota; class Agaricomycetes; order Agaricales; family Mycenaceae; genus Mycena; species Mycena galopus. The sequence goes on along the minus strand of WIQG01000115.1, from coordinate 461,950 downwards.
GCTCGCATCGAACGAGGTCTGTAAAAACATGATAACGACACGCGCATGAAAAGGAAACGGGCTGAGGCCTACGATCCACGTACTTGATATCTGCGGATACACCCCTCACTGCCCGGGGCAGCGTCCGGCGTGTGTTGCTGTATGAAGTACTACGGTGTTGCTAGTCGCCGTATACGATACAAGTCTGCGAGCAAATTTGTGATCAGCAAGGGGCGATTTCCTTATTTCGAATTTTTTGTGGGAGCTCACCTCGCAAGGGAGGAAGAAGGGACAGTAGGGAAGGAAAAAGGCCGACGTACGAATGAACCATAGCCAAAGTCTTCATTGTCCAGCCCGAGCCACGGGTCTGCTTGGACAGTCCTCGTCCTCGTCCTCTTCGCCGTGCCTGCCTTCCACCGTTTCCCCACTTCGATTCGCAGAGCCAGTCTAAATGGGAAGAAGAGGTCAAGAGTCGGAGGAGAAAGAGAGAAGCTCCGCGAGTCTTTAGGTGGCGGCAGCACCGGCAAAGCGCATCTCTGTCGGCAACAATGGAAACGTCGGCGTCGGCCTCGAGGAAAGATCAGACAGAGGAAGTGGAAAAAAGGAGGAGGAGGAGAAGGGCGGGGAGAGGAAGGGAGGGAGGGAAGGGAAGAGAAAGGGAAGAGACAAGCATACAACGAAAGACGCACGTAACAACAGGTCCCGACAGCCGTACTTGCGACATGGCGGAGTGGAAGAACCAAGGCTCGATCGTCTACTCCCCGTCGCCGATAAGGAATACGAGAAAGCGGTCCCGTAGGATGCAGGACATGCGAGGAGACAAGTCAGCGGCGCGAAAAGGCCGATACGAAGGAACGGAGATCTGAGGAGGAAGGGTGGTGCAGGGAGAGCAAGAAGGAGTGAGGAACAGAAAACAAGCGCACTCACGCTTTAAGGAACGCACATGCTATCGCGTCGCTGGACCGCGGGATGCTGCCACGTCCAGTTGCGCCTCAGCACCGGGTGATAAGATTGAGGGTGAAGGCAGGCATCGGGAATCGAAGAACCTGGGTCTAATGTCGGCTGTGTCGAGCGTCGAGCGTCCACGGGGACGAGGGAACGTGGAGGGACCGACGTAAGGTGTGGAGAGTGGAAGCATAGCCATAGCAAAGCGTCGAACGCGCGCGTTTAGTCGAGAGCTGAGGGTCAAGCGCTAATAGTCGAGTGTCGAGCTGACGGTGTAGTAACCCCTGCAGAGTCGCACCGAACACAAAGGGAAAAGGTATTTCATCACTTAAAGAAGCGCAAGCGCCACTCACGCCGCTTCATTGGCGACACACGGGGAGCGGACAGGCGTCCGACAGAGATTAAAACTGCAAATGAGGCGAGGCGGTGGTGAGTGATAGGCCGTTGAGTTGCAAACCATGGGTCAACTCTTGAGCTGGATCGTCGAGGAGTGTGTGGGCGGAGGGTAAACCTGAATTTGATCCGGCCTAAATCAAAATTAAGACGCTGTCAGCAGGCTGTCCTTATCAAGCGCCGTGTAGCGGCGCTGGTGATGTCCACGGGTTTAGGCACAACCCTCCCTAGGCATTTGTCCAAGTGGAGGTATGTGAAGTGCCAAGGCTCGGCGGACTATTTAGTTTCGGGCTCGGGATGTGGGACCCGGGATGTGGATTCGGGTAATGCAATATTTAATACATAGACACATCCTTTGTAACTCTGTCTTCTCAACGCCAGTACCTTGCCTTGCTCTGCTTTATTCTCGCTTAACTCTCGTCTCAACCTCCGGAGTAACCCGCACTGTTACAGTTTGAGAAGACCACAACCCCGGCTTACAAGCTGAGTATTCTTGTTCCCATTTGACACTTCCTGTCCATTGCTCCCATCGTCTTCTTTCTTCTTTTCTTCTACATTCAATGGATTCTCAGGGAACTTCTGCGTGGGCCTCGGAATCTTGGGACGCCAACGCATCTCAGCATGCCTACGACAATTCGGCTCAGCAGTCTCCTCCCTATGGCTATGACAACTCGGCACCCCAGCCTGTCCCAACCCCTGCTCCCATGACCACTGAGGCGTTCCTCATGCAAATGGTTAATGCAATGCGTGAGGAAGCTGCTGAGGCGCGTCATTTTCAACACGAGCAGGCCGCTATTACCACCCGGGCTCTTGACTCAGTGATGGCTGCGCTCCACAATCTCAACACGCCCTCAGCGCCCTCGTCAACTGCTGCACCTGCCATATCTGCTCCTTCTTCTGGCTACCTTGTTGACCGTCTTCTAAAAGCCCGCGAGCCACGCATGTACAATGGCTCGACCGCGGAAGTTGAACCCTTCCTCGATGAAATCGAAACCAACATTCAACTTCAGTGGATGACCAACGACCACAACAAAACTGGCTACTTCTCGACGTATCTCAAGGACGGCAATGCCAAGACCTGGTACTATGGTCTTAAAGCCTACAATGAGCCTATTCTTTCCGATTTTTCAGCTTTCCTTGCTGCTTTCCATGCCCATTTTTCAGATCCCAACTATTCAGCTCTTTGCTGATTCGGGGGGTCTCGCGGTGTATTGCGCACACAAGCCCGTTTGCTTCGGACCCTTAATTCTGCAAAGAGCTGTCGCTGAATAGTTGGGATCTGAAAAATGGGCACGGAAAGCAGTGAGGAAAGCAGAAAAATCGGAAAGAATAGGCTCATTGTAGGCTTTAAGACCATAGTACCAGGTCTTGGCATTGCCGTCCTTGAGATACGTCGAGAAGTAGCCAGTTTTGTCGCAGTCATTGGTCATCCGCTGAAGTCAAATGTTGGTTTCGATTTCGTCAAGGAAGGTTCAACTTCTGCAGTCGAGCCATTGTACATGCGTGGCTCGTGGGCTTTCAGAGGATGGTCAACAGGGTAGCCAGAAGAAGGAGCAGATATGGCAGGTGCAGCAGTTGACGAGGGCGCCGAGGGCATCAGCTTCTCCGATCAGACGAAGCTCAATCAATACAAGGAGGGCCTCAAACCTGCTGTTCGGGATCTTGTTGGTGGTGTTCGGCCTAAACCAGCTACGTTTGATGATTACATTCATCTTGCTACTGATTTTGACAATGAGCTTCACGAGGACGAGCTTGATGCTCATTTAGTGCACTCAAAACTCTCGCCCCAATGCGAACCCACCTCGCTCTGGGCCTCGCCCCACGGCTTCTGTCCCTCTTGCATCGTCTGTGAACTCTTCGTCCGCGTCTTCTGAAGTTGTTCCGATGGAGGTTGACGCAGTGAAGATTCGTGGACCCTTGACCAATGCAGAGAAGACTTGCTGCCGCCAGCTTAACCTCTGCGCCTACTGTGGAGGTACTGGTCACTCTGCTGATACTTGTCCCAACAAGTCCATTTCAGCAAAGAAGCGTGATGCTGCACGCCAGGCTTCCGCTTCGGCGTGAAAAGCCTGACTGAGAGTCCAACCCCTCCTGCCCTAGGGCTCTTGGTTTCTGACGAAAGGGCACATCCTGTTCATGCCGCGAAGCCCATGTTCGTTCGTGCAACGGATGGACATTATATACCCCAAAATTACGTGCCTCCTCGTTTTGCTTTCACTTCTTACTCTCACTTGAATTCTCCAGATCATTTTTTAATTTCTGTCTCCCTCTCCTTTCCTAGTCGTCGTCCGATCCATACATATGCTCTTGTGGATTCAGGCGCTTCTGGTTGCTGTATTTCGGATCGGTTCGCCGAAAGGCATTCGCTTCCGCGGGTGCCCAAGGAAGTTCCGGTTCCAATAACGGCTGTTGATGATCACCCCATTGCAGGTGGTCTTGGTACGCATGATGTCGTCACTCAGCTCTCTGTTGAAAATCACGCAGAGTTGATTCGATTAGGCGTTGTGTCGGTCGGATATCCGGTTATCCTAGGGTTGGACTGGCTGCGCCGGCACAACCCGAAGATTGATTGGACCAGCATGGACCTTTCTCTCTCCTGCCGCAACCTCACTCGCTCGTGTCCCGTACGCGTTGGCGCCAAAGGCTTTGGTCTTCCGCATCTCACCCCGGGCTCCTCCCTCAATGCAACATCCTCAACTTCTGTCAGTCTAGGCCTTGGTCTTAATGGTGAGTTGTTTCCTTTTATTCATCGCTCCGTTGCTTCTTTATCATCCCCGAACTCTACTCCTGTACCTACAATACATACAACTTCCTCTCATGATGAGTGTTTGGCCCACAACTCGTCCTTGCGCTCGTCCGCGGACAGCGCGCCTACAACTCTGATGTGCACATCTCCTCCCAACTCCTTCCTTTCCGCGCTGATGGGATTTAACAGCTTTTGTCGTAGTATCCTTGATCGCACTCGTATCCTCCCTCCTCCTACTCCGAAAATTCGGGTTCTCAATCCCTCTCGCTTTCGCAAGCAGACCCAGAACTCCGATATTTCACTGATCCATTTTCATCCTGTAGACTCTCCGTACTACAAACTTACCGCCATGGGCTCGACGCCTTCGGCTTCCAACTCGGACCTTGCTCCAGACGACTCCAATGATCCTCACGACAACTCTGCGCTGCACGAGCTCCCTCTCAAATATATGCCCTGGGCCTCGACCGTCTTTTCTGACACTGAGGTTAACTCGCTTCCACCTCACCGACCATACAACATCTCAATCGATCTCAAAGATGGCAAATCTCCTCCTTTCAGCCCTAGGTATCGCCTTTCTCAGGAAGAACATGACACTCTCGCCGTATACCTCGATGAAAACCTCCGGAAGGGTTTCATTTGCCGCTCTACTTCTCCCGCAGCTGCACTAATTCTTTTTGCCCATAAAAAATCTGGCGACCTTCGACTCTGTGTTGATTACCGCGGTTTGAACTCTATCACAAAAAAGAACCGTTATCCTTTACGCCTTATTGATGATCTTCTTGATAGGACGCAAGGTTGCAAGGTGTTCTCGGTAATTGACCTCAAGAATGCTTTCAACCTCGTTCGAGTCACAGAAGGCGATGAATAGAAGACAGCCTTTCGCACTGTCGACGCCATCCAGGAGCGGTTTGGGATGTGTGCAACGGTCTTGCTTGCTGGTCCAATCGGAGAACGAAACGGGAAGATTGGTATGCAGAGGTGAGAGGGAAGCCGCGTTCTATGATGGCATGACTCACTTAATATCTCGACAGCGTGCACGCAGGAAAAGTGAAAGGCTTGTCACCAGTTGATTGGCCTACATTCGACTGGCAAGGCTTTCTCACTGTCGAGGCATGTATGATTAATTTTGCAAGAGAGTGCTTCAGTATGTATTTTTATTTATTTTATTACTGACATTGTGAATATCTACTTACCATGATGTAGGTGAAGAGGAATGTTGAGCACGAGTAGTGAGTCTGCGACCGTCGGTCTCGGAATCTGAGGGCGGCCGCATGGCATCAGCCGCCCCTCTATTGGGGGACAAAGAGACAGTTGACGAAGAAGTGACATGATCTAACCCTGAAAGGCCATGCGTGGAGGGCGGCGCGCACACAACATCCACATTGGAGGTGGGTTCATCCAACAGAGAGGGGGGAGGCAGTGGCGAAATAGAAGAGCGAGACGGTGGAGAAGGGGGGGTGCGAAACGACGGGGTAGAGCAAGAGAATGGCGCCAATGGTGCTGGTGAAACCGTCGGGTCATCTGACGAGCTTTGGCGGCGTGACAATCACGCTGACTGGACGGCGGAGATCGCGTCCACACACGCCGCGTTTGAGACGGGAAGGGAATGGGGAGTAGAGTGGGCGGGATGCGTCCAGAAGTTCTTTAACTTCGAGGCAGCATGGGGCTACGAAAAGGGGTTGTGGAAAATGGCAACGAAAGACCGCCCGCGCCAGGTGACAGGGTGGCTGAACCGGGGGAGGAGATGGACAATGCCACCGTCGCTTGGCAGCCTGCTGGGGAGAAGGGAGGCGACTGGTGAAGCGGAGGAGCTTTGGGTCGGGCTGTTTTGGGCATGGTGGTGGACGCTCCAGCCCAAGGAACATGTGGAGCTCAGCAACAGGGAGCTGTCACGACCGGGGAAGGCGGACTGGAGTAGAATGGTGCAGATGCACGGGGACAATGGTTGCAGCGTTGGTATGGTGGGGCTATGTGGCACAGAAGCGTGGGGAGGAGGAACGAGAGGAGTGGCTGGTGGCGGTTCACAATGTAACCTGGGTGCTGGAGCAGCTCCTTGAATCTGGAGAGATCGACAGGTAAGCCTGGGATTTCGCGCAGATGACAGATCTCTCACGGAAACAAAGGGACGAGGGTCAGGAGGCTCCGGCGGACGGTCCAGCAAAAAAAAAGAATAAAACAAGCGGGGGAAGCCGTTCCAACATGTGAGTCTGGATTGTTAAAAGGCGAAGTGGAAGGGACTCACTGAGAAACCGGAGGAAGCGCGCTGAGGAAGGCGAGGGAGATGGCAAGGAGGAGTGAAAGAAGAGAGCACGGAAGGCGAAAGAGAAGTCCACGGTGCCAGACGTCCCTTGATGTGCAGCGCGGCTGCATGGGGCCGATCCTGAGGATGCAAACACCAGTGGTCGACAGACAAGGCAAAAAAACTGGGTAAGTGACACAAATCAATTCTGCACTGCGGGGCTGACAACAAGACGTACCCAGCACGGGCTCAAACGCGGCGAAAGGCAAAGGGAAGCAGGCCGAAAGGCCTAAACTGAAGCCTATGTACCGGAGGAATTAGATTATGATGGGAATTAAAAGTCGTGCAAGCTCACGTTTTTGAAAATATTATTTATCTCGAGAAACAGACACAAATCAATTCTGCACTGCGGGGCTGACAACAAGACGTACCCAGCACGGGCTCAAACGCGGCGAAAGGCAAAGGGAAGCAAGCCGAAAGGCCTAAACTGAAGCCTATGTACCGGAGGAATTAGATTATGATGGGAATTAAAAGTCGTGCAAGCTCACGTTTTTGAAAATATTATTTATCTCGAGAAATTGGCGCGCGAGGGAAGGCCTGGGATTGAAGAAGTGATTGAGGAGATGATATCTGGCAAAGAGCACAAGAGAAATCCCCAGTTGTGCGAGCGATGGGGACTCCAGGCGGACCGCACGCCTTGTGTACTGCAAAGAGACCTGGTGGCAGTGCTCTTCACGCGATGTTGGGTCCAGTCGGAAACCTCGCATTGCAACGGAATAAGCGCTCGGATACCATGTGCCAAACCCGAGGCGCCTAGCAAGGGAATGGAAAGTCAGCCCAAGGAAGAAACGACTGAAGCATTTGTGAAGTCTGGAAAGTATAGATATAAGTACAACGGGCATTGACTGAACTTGGAATTGTAAATCTGAGGGGAATATGGTAGGAAGCAGGAGGGTATGCTGAGGGCAGGGGGCATTGAAGGACGCATACAAGACAAAAAACTGAGCATAAATAAGGACAAACAGTCGTTGTCAGAAGAATATGGCGCCTGACGGAATCTACCTGCAAAGGGGGATATAAAAGAAATGACTGCGGAGAAAATGCCAGGGAATTTGATGGGAAGGAGGCAACTGAGCAGTGCGAAAAATTGGCGGACTGAGGGAAATGCCGAGGAATTTGATGAAATGGAGAGAACCGGGCAGTACAGGAGAGGTCGGGGGAAAAGCATGGCCGAGGGATGCTGACCCAATGCCGAGGAATATGATGGAGGGAGCTGGGCAGTGCGGGAAAGGTCAGGGAAATGAGGGATCAGCGGGAAGACCCATGACGAGGGATGCTGATCCGAGGTAAATGCCGAGGAATATGATGGAGGGAAGAGCCGGGCAGCGCGGGAAAAGTTGGGGAAATGAGGGATCAGCGGGAAGACCCATGCCAAGTAGAATTCACCGACAGAGGGAAGTCAAAGGGGAAGGACGGAAAAGATCAGTATTTGTTGCCATCAAAATTTAAGTGGGTAACCGAGAGCATCCCAAACGGAGCAGCATCAACCAGCAGTATCAAAAAAATTAAATTAAATGGCCAAAAGGGGTATTTCCGGCTATTTTTACAGCCGGAAAACCCATTTTTCGCCCAAACAGGCAGGTCGCAGGTGGCCCTGGACACAATGCAATGTGGGTATAATTGGCCTATAGGCCATAGACCGCCCACATTGCAATATTGCACTGGACTACGGCTGGCCGCATTGCATTATAGGTACAGTCTTTACATGGCTATGGGAAATGGATTGCTATGAGCTTGACAGCGTACTGTAGGCTCATTTGAGTTTAAACCACAAGGTTGCCAACCTTTGCCTGGTTTAAACCAAGCCTATAGGCAACTTGTTTTTTATATAATAGACTACAGATGGTTTAAACCAAAAAACACTTGACTCATATTTTTTAGTCAAGAGTCAGATCTGCTTATATCAATCAAAAAATATATATATTCAACTAGCCTCTGCTATAACAGCTGCCCAATCAATTTTTGGATCTGGGTGCTCAGATTTGATATGCTGGGCAAGACTAACTCCAGCCTTGGGCCAAGTGCCACCAACTTTTTTGAATTGCTCTCGTGCATCTTTCCCCATCTGTCGATACATACCTGCAACCTTCAATGCATAAACCTTTTTTCCTGGCTCATTTTCATGATCATGAGCAAGAGCAGTCCAGGTAGCCTCCATTTTGTTGAATCCCTGAATTGCACGACGGAACTCTTGGCCCAGAATTTCAACTTCTTCTTGCCATCGCTCCATATCTGCATGAGCACGGTGCCATTGTACTCTTGCCGCTATACAACGATGAGCTCTAAAACAATACATGAGGCTTGACTTACAATCCAAGACATATTCGGCTTCCTCTGCAGGAGACAAGTTTCCATAATGGCCCTGTCGCCAAATCCAGCCTTCAACCTTTCCTCCATCACCTAGCTTGTGTGGCTCATCTACATTTTTTTGTGTAAAGTTCCTCATCCCTCAGCTCTGGAAATCCAAACTTTGGGTCTTGTGGATTGCATGCAAGGGCAATCATTGCAGTACGAGCATGCCGGTACTTTTTGATGTAATTCTGGATCCTAGTTTGGACATCCTTGATCTTTTGCACTGCTCAAGTGTTCTTTGCCTGACCATGAACAGCATTATTACGAGCATTCTTGTGTTGTCTGAGGGCTTGACTATGTTGGATATGTTCGCGCAAGCTATGTAGAGCATCATTTGCTTCACCTTGCCGCAGTTTGAGTTCTTCTGCTCCCAAAGTCTCTAGACCTAATTTGGTTCGCTCGGAGCTAGTAAAGTCGGAGGGCAAGAATAACCTCTCCCATTCAGGTGATTTGTAGGGCTCTGAGACCACAGATGGGAGAACCTGAGGACAAATGTGCTGTTGTTGCTGATGCCATTTCTTGATATCTGCCCCTAGACGTTGCTTTTCAACCACACTATCTTGTGTCTGGTCATCTTCACTGGTGGGATTCTGTGTTGTTCTTAGAGCATGCCTGATCGATTCATTAGTTAGTATTTATCTATGCATAGAAGAAGTTGAGGAACATACTGTCTGGCTTGAAGTTTCAATCCAACATTGATGTAGAGAGCAACAGGAGTGGTAGCACTTGCTTGAGCTCTGTCTTCCACTCTTTGCTCACTAGCAATCATCTCCTTCAAGATGGTCGCTTGACTAGGAGCTTGAAATACTTTAGTAATATTAAACATTCACCTGATCAAGACTCACCTTTCTGCTCCTTGAGCCGATATGCACTGTGCCATTCACTGCCTTTTTGATATGGCTCCGTAGACTCTTTCCACCACTTATCCACCAATTCCCGACCACGAAGAATGCACAGACCATGGAAATGCTCATAGCGCTCTTCAGCAGTTTTTTTTGCTTTGGTATACGAGTGAGACAGAGAGGTAGCTAAGAAACTGAATGAGTGCATTTCATAAATAAGAAACTTCACACACCCAAATTCTGGACCTTGATCCAATTCCAATCATTGAAAAAATCATTGAGGGTATCATGGTGATGTCCAGCATTCATTTCCTTGGTCATTCCGCCAGCCTGCTTAGCTTCAGCCCAGTTGCCTTCAATTCGTTCGCCATCTGTACAACCCATCCACTTGGTCCAGTTCAATGACCAGCGATAGCGGCAATCATCTTTATGTCCTTGTAGATGCATTTTTGGTACCAGTAGCTGTAGTCGTTCAACTACAGATGAAATGAAAGAGGAAAAGATGCTCTTCTTTGCAGCATCTTTGAACCGCTGAACCAGGTTGATGCTGTACTGGCATGCAATGTCATAAATCAGAACAATAGTCTTGACAAGAGCAATGTTGCGCAAGGCCCCATGAAGTGCATAGTCTGTATTTGCATAGCTAATTGAAGGTGAGAAAAATATTGAAACCATGTAAGGAACTACCCACCATTCACCAACATGAAGATCAACAATCCCATCTCTCTTAAAAGTAGAATGGCTTGCACAGGTAATTCCAACTATACCCGAGACTACACAGCCTTTGAATTTGAGTTTGTTTTGGAAGTTAGCAGCATTCAAACGAGCACAAGTTGATTTCTGCAGGATTGTCAGCTTATATTGGTTTGAGACTGTTATTAAGCAGACCTCTGTGGAGTCTTTGGAATTCTTTGCTACTCCTGGTATGGTGCATCCGTTGGAAAGCATGATTTTCCTTCAGTAAGCGAGATGTCATCTGGATCATAACACGAGTGGATGCACTTTTTTTGGTTTAAGCCATGGTTTAAAACCGGTTCAAACCGGGCTAACACCAGCAACCAACGTTGGCAACCTTACGGTTTAGACCGGGCCAACGTTGCCAACGTTGCGGTTTAATCTTAAACGAGCCTGTTGCTGTGACAGCCAAGACTTGCTACGGAATTTCGAGTCACACTCGCTACAGGGACACTTAGTTCCACCCACCATTTATTCATTGCTTTTATGGGTTACATGTTGCCTCTTCGTTTTTCGCCCTTGTACGGCGGTACCATCGCTTCCGCCGTTGTCAAGGCAGACTTATTTGCGCCCTCAGCACTCGCGGATTGTTGCACGAAATCACCTAGAGATGGCTGAGGATGGCAGTTGGGCTCGACTCCAGCCGCTATATGGGACAAGTCATGTCTATCGACACTTTTCATAGACAGACCTCTCCACCACTGTTCCTCGTGTCAAGCACCCGTCCTCGCCTTGTCTCCGAGATGTAACAGAGACAAATAAATCCAAAGCCAGGGGGAGGGGAGGAGAGGGAATGCGTGCAGCGGCAGCATCAGACCGCGAACAATGGAGAACGCGAAATATTTAACATCACCGTCATGTGCGCCTCGAACCCCCATAGCAAAAAGAAATGTGTCAGAGGGCAGCCACGCATCCGCCCGGGCCTCCCCAACCCTATGCCAAAATCAATACTCCCTTCACAGGGAAATAGAAACACATGAAAGATCCACAACGCAAGGCAAAAGAAAGAGCTATCGGCGGCGCCAAAACAAGACTCTTCCTTGTGCTCCTTACCAGTATCGCATAAATGGCATCGAGATGCAGCTCCGCCTGGTTAGGTGCTTGCGGGTTAGGGCTGGCCCTTGGTGTTGGATGCGGAGGCAGGAGCGTGACGAGGCCGAGGCGAAGGGTAAAGTAGCCGCGGGTGGGGTGCCTGTGTCGTGTGCCAGGGGTATTGAAATAGGCACACGCGGGTGCGGAGTAAGCGAACGCACTTTTGCATTTCCGCCTCCACGTGAATTCCCAATGAGGAAATTAATTTCGGCAGTTTCGGCTGCTCACTGAGGTTTGCCGAGATCCCGAAGCTCGAGCGCTTCTGTGCCAAACAAGCGTCAAGTCACACACCGCTTCCCTCTCGCTGTCACCCTCTGTCACCTCACTTCCTTTCTCTCTGCCTCCCTGCCTACGCGATGCTGTAGCCTTTGGCCCTTGTGTGAACATCAACGACCGCCGAATGTTTCGATGCCCAACATGTAATCTTGTTGAATTGCAGATCCTAACGGGGTGGAATGCCGGCGTTCAGTGCTAATTATCCAGCGGCTAGGTGCGCGTGATGCTCGATTCTCCCTGATATCAACTGATCCTACCTTTACAAGATCCACAAGCAGATATGGTACTATTCTGACCTGGGCGAGCTCCCTGACCCGTTGACACCCTCACTCGCCCAGCAAATATCTCGCGCGATCTCGCAGCCTTCTTCCTTTCTCCCCTTGCCTCATCTGCCCTCTATTCTCTTGTTGGGAGACGAGCTGCCTGCTCTTCGCAACCTGACGTGCACGCCACGTTGTCCGCCTCTCCCCTCTCGGCTTGGATTCCGACACACCCCCAAGCACTCCACGCAGCCTCGCAATTCTAAATGCTACTGATTTCCGTCTCCACCCCGGTCGGGATTCAGGCCCAACGCGCAGGTGTCGTCGCGGGAAGCTCACACACCACGCTGGGAAATTTTGACCAGGTGCGCAGTACCCACTTTTCCCCTCTCGTTTGCATTTGCTAACAGTCTTCTTTTGCAATCTCCTCCCCGCCAAGCGATACGTCTAAGCCAAACCCCGTGGACAAACTCGACGCCCGTTGCAACCACGCCGCCCTGCGAGTATGCGGGGCGTGCGGGAATGCGATCAGGAGGCAGGCAGGCAGATGACTCAAGCGAGTGGGATCCCAGAACCTCATGCGCTGCGTGCGTTGAGTCGCCACCAAGCGCGATGTGCGCCGCGTCTCGTTCTGTGCCCTGTGTAACATGTACATTATGCAGTATATCAGAAGCATGTTTCAATTCATTATTTACTGACACAGTGTTATTCCTCTTTGTCTCCCGCACACCGATGATTCAAAATCTGCTCGAATCCTTGGCAAGTGGAACTGATATCCAATGCAACGGAGAACTGTGTCAACTTGAAGTTGATTGCACTCAGAAATGGCCATCAAATGTTCGCGACCCGAGTGCCGAAGCTGCCGAAAACAACTTCCCGATTTGGAACCCACGTGGAGGCGGATTTTTTCCTTCTAAGCGAACGCGGGAGCATGCCCCCAGACGGAATAAGTTGTTCCACTTATACCTGTGGGTGGGTGAATGAATATGAATTTTGGAGAGCACAACATACGGAGCAGGTCTCCAGTAATAGAAGCTGATGAGAGGCAAGACGTCTTCAGGAGAATAGCAATGGGAAGAACGACTGCAATTGGTATGTCAAACTGGATTTCCAGGAGTCCTGTGTGTGTTCTCATTCCATTGACCTACACACGGTTGGGCACGAGTACTTCAGACAATCGCATTCACACTGCGTGCTAAGTAATAGAAAGCAAAGCGAATTTGTCTTGGCCTCTTCTTCATGTCGCCGCACAAGCTACGGGAGATATTGATCACTGTGGCTAGGCGATGTGTGTCAGTATTCAACATTACAAGGCAGAGAAGGAAGGACAAGGTGCGCACCAAGGGGGAATCGGGATTCGAAAAACAGATATGGGGTTGAAAAGTTTTTTTCAACCTCAAGCTGACCCCCCCTCCGCCCCTCCCTCCTTCCTAATAGGGAAGGAGTTTCCCACCCCTAGCGCCGGGCCGGCTGTCCGCCTCGAGCCGGCGCATTCCAACTCAGTTCCTACCACTTTCCTTGACTTAGAATATATCTAATTTTACTTTCCCATTGCTTTTGGCAATGATTTGATACATCTCAGGTGCAACAGCGGTAAAGTCTTCGACCTCAGCACCAACCCACCTTTAGTTTGACTTCAACTTGGTCTACAGGAAACCTGAATTGAGAGTGCAAATAGCATCCAAGGCCCTCTCTAGACACTGAACTGCCTCTTTTACAACAAAATAACACCTCCCTGAAGCTCTAATAGCTGTTTGGAAGCTCTGGATACTATACATCTAAAAGTTTTTTTCAGGCCACCCCAGACCCCCCCCCTCCCCACGTACGAAATTTTGATCCCAATTTCCTCTCGGTGCGCACCCTTGAGATTGATGGTTTCGAGGAGGCCGCCACTCACGCTGAAGGAGAAGATAGCGAGCAGGCTGCGGTGGGTACAGATTGTGTTCATGGGGACAACATGCGGGCTGAAGAGCCGGACGTGGCCGCTCTGTGTGGCGCTGGCAGCTGTTGCTGTCGATGTCTATGAGGTCGAGGATGCGGTGGTACCGAGCACAGGGGAGTGGAGCCGGGTACGCGAGGAGAGAGCAGGGGCTCTTCCCTGCTTAGCAGCAGGCACTCTTCTTTCAGCTGTGCTCAATGTCATTAATATTTTCAATGCCGAACAGAATGGAAGTCTACAGAATTGTGTTGCTCTGTGATGCGATAAATATCCCCACCTCGTCCACGCGATCTGTGCGCTTACTGCGGGAAGCATGACAGATCCTGGTGATTGGAAGGTACATATGAAGATACGGCTTCAGAGAGACAAAGCTTAATTTTATAAAGAGGGTGATATCTCAGGGTATAAGAAGAGCATGCAGTCTCAATTTTGCGCGGTGTAAGCTGGGGCACTAGAAGAGGCTAACTATTCTCCCTCTTTATAAAAGTGCGGGTGTCGGAAGTCCGCTTTGGGCGAATCCGTTCTCACAGTGTTGTCAGGTCACTGAACCTCCGTTTATTTATTCCGCAGCTGCAAAGCAGCATAAGCCTATCATTGTAATTGAATTTTCCTGATATATGGTCCCCTTTCATGGTAGAACCCGCTCAGTTGAGTTTCAGACGGTAGGTTCATTTTCGGCTCCAGTGCCGGAAATCATTCGGAGCCATTTGCCGCCTCGCACAGCCCTCGCAATCACTTCTCCCTCAATTTAGTAGGGATCATGGGTTCAGCGCGTCATAGCATCCACTTCTTCGGTCGAAGTGGTGGGCCGCGAAGCGACCCGTCGCGCTCTGGGATATAAATCAACGCATATTAGCGCCCAAGCTGAATGCCATTCGGATGAGATCCGAATCATACCGTGACACAAATGGTGTCTGGCAGCCAGGATCGCCAGAATTACCTTTTTCGTCTCCTTGAATTTTGAAGGTCTTCCAAAGTCTCTACAAACAGGACGTCTGAGGATTCAAGCATATTCGAATGTATTTCCATTCTTCATTTCCTTTCGTCGATAAAAATCACAAGGCTGTCGTAAGATGTGTATTGTACTGAATATGATGCTTGTTATGCATCAAGTCGCCCTTGAACGGGCTTCCCCGGAAGTTGGCGCCTCCAAAAAGAAGGGGTCAGGACGGGCGCCTGACTCGGTGACGTTATCACCTGGTGACTTTTCCTCTATATTTGGGTTCACTTTCGGGGTAAGAAGTCTCGGTGGTTCTGGGAGCCCGACTGATAGAATACCAGCCAAGTACCGTGCATACCGGACATATTTCAGGACAGGTATAAAATCGTGGAGTATGTTGTGGCTCATCCATATATCTGAAAATAGCCATCATGCCTCTGTGGGTCTGCATATTCCTTATCCGACTGCCTCCTAACTACTACATCGATTAGTGTTGATCTTCACAGTAAAGACCTGCCTACGAGGGAAGCTTTCATTCATTGATCGCGGCGGTTTCTAGGAGTTGAAATCAGATCCCTTCCCGATCCACATGTTGATATCTCCGCGGGGATGCAAATGTTTGCCCAGCTCATCATAGATGGAATCATTGTCCAACAAACTCTACCAGTGGACTCGGACCATGACCAGGATCATCTAATTTGGGAAGTGAGGTTTGCCTACAAAGTGTTTGTTTCCTCTCTGAATTGATTCATTATGAGGCTTATTTTGTGAAACAGGGCATCACAGGCACTGACCTTCCAGGTGGCGGTTTTGCGCAAGACTCAGCAAGATATCCGAATCCTTGGCTTTATTGAAATGGGGCAAGAAAAAGCTCGTTTGTCTGGGGAAACGCAGAAGTGTCTGTTCACCGTCCACCATTTAAACTGCAACATTGATAACTACAATACAGGTTTGCATATGCCACTGGTCAAAGTTAACCTCGATGGTCCTTCCTTGGATTTGATTGTGGAATTCTCAATGCCTGTGTTAAGGCTCGAGCCAGTGTTCATTGTAACTGACACTGAAGGAATTCAAAGTAAGATATTGTTCATCTCAACAAATAGGACTAAGTCTTGAAATTTGCTCAGTGGCCTCTACGAGCAACGAAACAATCTGGACCTATTTGAGGCAAATGCGCGATGATACCATTGGTGGAATCCAGCTGGACTTCCAAGAGATTTGGATCATGCATGAGAGAATCTTACTCCTCTCCACTGGAAACAACAACCGGGGCATGTTTCTAAACCTCCTCGGTGAGGTTTGTTTACACCAATGGAGGGCATTCAAGTCAATATATGAACTGAATCAAGGCATCTCTGCATATGATGATTCAGTACGTGATGGCCTGACAGATGCAGACTCCCTGGCAGAGCTTGGTGTTGCACTGCTCTACCGAATTGAGCAACTAGGGGATGTTCAAGACATTGCAAAGTGTGTCTCGCTGATGGAGAATGTGGTTCAACTTGCTCCGGAAAGCCACCCTGACAAACCATCATGGTTGTGTAACCTTGCAAATTGCCTCCTCAGTCGCTTTGAGCACCTTGGTGATCTAGATGACCTCAACCAAGCAGTGCTGATACGAGAAAATGCTGTCCGCCTCACTCCAGACAGCCATCCTGATAAATCATCATATTTAAACAATCTGGGTGGCTCCCTGCTCACTCGCTTTAAACACCTGGGTGACCTCGATGACCTGAACAGGTCGGTGTCGATCCAAGAAACAGCTTTTTACCTAACACCAAATGACGATCATAACAAGCTATTGTGGTTGATCCAGCTGGAGATGATCTTAAACAGTCGCTTTGAGCATTTAAGTGACTTGAATGACCTTGAAAAGCTGGTGTTGATAGGAGAAGATCTTAGCCAGCTGACACCAGATGGCCATCCTGAAAAGCCATCTACAATGAGCACCCTTGCTCATTCCTTGCTCGTTCGCTTTCAGCACCTTGGTAACCTGGGTGACCTGGAAAAGTCATTGTTATTAGCACAAGATGCTATCCACCTGACTCCAGATGGCCATCCAAAGAAGCCACAAAGATTGAACTTTCTCGGGAATTGCCTTTTCATTCGTTTTCAGCGCCTCGGTGAGTTGGATGACCTCGAGAGGTCGGTGTTGATGAGAGAGGAGTCTGTCCGCCTAACACCCCATGACCACCATGCCAAGCCAAACCTGTTAAGCAATCTGGGAGCCTCCCTTTTCCGTCGCTTTCAGCGTCTTGGTAACCTAGAGGACCTCAATAAATCAGTCTTGATAGGAGAAGAGGCTGACCACCTTACTGCAGAAAGCCACTTGGGCAGAGGATCAATATTGGGAAATCTCGCAAACTCTCTTGCATGTCGTTTTGAGTACCTGGGTGACTTGGATGACCTCAACAAGTCAGTGCGTCTGGGGGTGGAATGTGTTGGCCTGACTTCAGACAGCCACTCTGACAAGCCATTATGGTTGAACAATCTTGGGAATTCGCTTTTCCAACGCTTTAAGCGGCTCACAGCCCTGGATGACCTTCACAAGTCAGTATCAATACTTGAGCAGACTATCCACCTGACTCCAGATGGTCATCCTGCGAAGCCAACAAGGTTGGCCAACCTTGGGAGGTCCCTGTGCTTACGCTTTGAGCACCTCAGTAACTTGAGTGACCTGAAAAAGTCTGTGTTGGTAGCAGAAGATGCTGTCAATCTGCTTCCAGAAGGTCACCCTGATAGACCACCATGCATGGACATTCTTGGGAGTTGTCTCTTCCGTCAGTTTGAACATTCTGGTGACCTGGATGACCTCAACAAGTCAGTGGTGATGCAAGAAGATGCTGTTACCCTGACACCAAATGGCCACCCGGGCAAGCCACAAAGGTTGAATAATCTTGGGAATTGCCTCATCACTCGTTTTGACCGCCTTGGGGACCTGGCTGATCTGGACAAAGCAGTCCTTCACTACTCTTCTGCTGCATGTTCAACAACAGGTTTGGCCGAAATCCGATTTAATGCTGCTAGAATGTGGGCAGAATGCACAAGAAATGACAAAGAACTACCAGCTCTGCTAGAAGCTTACCAAGTAGCCATAGATCTTCTGCCAGAGCTTGCTTGGCTTAGCTTGTCTATCACTGACAGACATTACCGCCTCTCAGAGGCTGGTGTGGTGGTAAGGGATGCTGCTGCTGCTGCTACTTTCTCTGGGCATTATCAGAAGGCAGTGGAGTGGCTGGAACAGGGCCGTTCAGTCATCTGGGGCCAATTACTTAACCTTCGCACACCAATAGATGATTTGAAAGAAACCCATCCAGAACTTGCAAAGGAGCTCCTCTCTCTTTCTGCACAGTTGGATGGATCTGGAATTCGAACAAGTCATTCAGACACAAATACATATGGCACCCAGGAGTCACTTCAATCCATAGTAAATCAGGCTCATCAGAATTCTCTTGCCCGAGAAAGGCTCCTGAGGAAGATCCGTGCATTGAAGGGCTTTGAGAGATTTTTGTTACCAAAGACCATTTCAGAGCTTTCACAAGCTGCACAGCAAGGGCCTGTTGTTGTCCTTAACATCAGCAAACTTTTTGTTACTAATCAATGTGATGCTCTGGTCCTTATGTCTAGCCTCAACGATGAAGTCATACACATCCCTCTTCCCAATTTTAAACTTGAAGATGCAAGGAGCACAACACAATCCCTCAATCATCTCGTGGGACGGGGTGGAAGGTTGCATGGACAGAGGGAAGGACAAATCAATGGAGAGGATGAGTTTGCCCACCATCTTTCGAAGCTCTGGTTGGAAGTTGTAAGACCTGTCCTTGACCGGCTCGCCATCACTGTGAGTCATTTTAGTTTCCATCTACACATATCATTTCAGCTCAAATTATCGTAGAATCCAACAACAACTAACTTTCCCCGTGTCTGGTGGTGTCTAACTGGTCCTCTTGCTTTTCTCCCCATTCATGCCGCTGGTCTATATGGAAAAGATAACATCTTCGGCTCAAAACTGTCTGATTTTGTGATTTCTTCCTATACACCATCAATGACTGCCCTCATTGAAGGCCATCGCTCTCACTCCAAGTCCGAGAAAGCACTGCAACTCCTTGCTATTGCCCAACCATCTGCATCCGGCCAGGCTCATATTCCAGGGACCCGGGATGAACTAGACCATATTCAACGGCTTGCCAATGGAAAGGTTCACGTTTTGAGATTGGATGGACATATGGCAACTGTGGATAGTGTTCGACAGGGGATGAAAGATTCTAGATGGGTGCACTTTGCGTGCCACGGGGTACAGAATTTGTTGCATCCGACTGAGAGCGCACTTCTCCTCGCAGGAAGCTCTCATATAACTCTCTCGGATATCATCCAGCTTCCACTCCCGGATGCTGATCTCGCATTCCTCTCTGCCTGCCAGACTGCAACAGGTGATAAGAGCCTCCAAGAAGAATCAGTTCACCTAGCAGCCGGGATGCTATCAGCAGGCTATCGAAGTGTAATTGCCACAATGTGGACAATTATGGATAAAGATGCACCACAAATTACAAGGGACTTTTATGAGCACTTGTTCAAGACCTTACCACCAGATTCAACCCAGGCAGCTGAGGCATTACATCTTGCTGTTCAGAAGCTTCGTGAGGGGTCTGACAAGAAGTCATTTTCCCACTGGGTTCCATTTATCCATGTTGGTATTTGATGTAGGAATATTGAGCCCTCTTCCATATGGGAATATTTTCTATTTTCTTTCTGACCACTTTTCTATAAATAGTCTGTACGGAATTGATCTTGATTTGGCTAAGGAGATACACGTCTTTAGACAGTATTCAACTTGTTTCCAATCTGTTTCAACCAGTCATGTAACAGTGATGCTGATTGACATATACAAAGCCATCTGTGTTTAATGCATGTGATCTTGCCTGTGGTTCAGTTTTGGCCCGTCAGTGACCTGGAATGACTAGTCACTTTTTCAAGTCGCTGACTAGTCAGTGACCAGTTTTCAGGTCGAGAAAACGACCTGACCTTTGGTCCTAGTCGTTGCCAGCACGTTGCTATGGACCTGACTACTCTCACGTTTTGGCTAGCTTGAATGGCTGTGTGTGGCTATTTCGCGTCACCCACAGTTGACAGGTCAGGAAGTTGGGTCACTTCGGTGACCTGACTGACCTGACTACAGCGACTTGTCGACTAGTCAGTGACTAGGCCAACGCTGCTGTGGTTCACATACTGACCCACATAAGTCAAACCGTGCGGCGATTCGAAGTGGCGTCTTATATTCATTCAACTCGGACAGCCTCCCAAATTCAATTTCGAAGAAAGCCTCCACTGCAGTTCTCACCAGGGGCAAAGACCAGTGCATGCGGAACCTGCATGCCTTAAATGCATGTGGTTTGCATGTTGTCAATGTGTGACAAAGATGTCAATCACCTTTGTTCCGCCTTTGTTTTTGTGGGCGACTCAAAGTCAAAAACAAAGGTGCAACAAAGGTGATTAACATCTTTGTCACATGGTTCGACAACATGTGAACTACATGCATTTAAGGCATGCAGGTTCTGCATGTGTCGGTATTTGCCCCCGGTGTCTGATCCATTGGCAAATTTTGGCAAGAAACATTTATCGGAACTCTAGAAAGGGCTGAAGAGATTCCTCCAGGTCGTGTTGGTTCAACAGTGAGTTGTGGATATGTTCTGATCTACTGCTAGAAGCCTTATGGTCGAAAATTTGGATTACTCATATCTTAAGCAGATGGACTGATTTTATGTGCCTCTGTTTACATGCTTCTTTTTCTCCCACACTGACCCCAATTGCCGAGGATGTAACTATTTGTGCTCAACAGAGGGCTCACCTAGCGCCCAAATCTATTTTCAGCATCTCACTTTAACTTTGAGGAAGTCTTCATTCTGACATCATTGGCTTCACGTTGCCTTATATTGAACTATACACACTGTGAGTATGCTAACTTCACACGAACGCACAGTTGTGGTAGCGAGTTTATTCACCTATACACACCGTGAGTATGCTAACTATGCTACTTGTCAGCTAACGTAGGTGAATGTAAGTAGAGAAAACGTACCCTCACACGAACGCACAGTTGTGGTAGCGAGTGAGGGACGTTGACGCGACTGTCACGGTATATCAACACACGTGACAGTCCGTCACCCGTAGCTAGATATTGTCCGTACGTACTGTCCTTCCAATACGCCCCCTCAGTGCGGACTGCGATATCACCCCCTCAAGCCAGAACACCCCCTGAGGAGATGCTGAGGCCTTCACGGTGTCGAACGAAGTCGGCGGAAGGTAAAGATTTTGTGAGCGTGTCGGCGACGTTGTCGTGGGACGAGACTTGGGAGAGGATGATCTTGCGCTTCTCGACACAATCGCGGATATGGTGATAGCGATTGTCGATGTGTTTAGCGCGTGAGTGGAAGGACTGGTCCCCAGCCAGAATAATTGCCGTGTTGTTGTCACAGAAGATGCGAGAAGGGCCGTCAATCTTGACGGTGATTCCACGGAGGAGCTTGCGCAACCAGCAGGCCTCCTTCGCTGCCTCTGATGCTGCAATATACTCAGCCTCTGTCGAGGAGAGGGTGACCACCTTCTGTTTTCGTGAAGCCCAAGATATTGACCCGGATCCCAAGCTGAATGTGTATCCCATGACAGATTTCCGACAGTCCCGGTTGTTGGCGAAATCCGCATCGCCATGCCCAAGTAACTCAATCGTGTTCGTGCCTCCCAGGACGAGTACGAGGAGTCGGGTGTGTTTGAGATAGCGTACAACACGGATGGCTGCAAGCCAGTGAGCTTGGCAGTAACAGTCGAGGAAACTAGCCAGGTAGCTGACGGCAAAGGCGACATACATCAGCGAGCCAACTAGCGAGTGGTAGGGGAGGGCAGCGAGGCGGTCTTTCTCCTCGGGGGATGGGACGTCAGTCGGGCGGCGGAGGTCAATCTTTGTCTCCATCGGGGTGGCAGCGTTGTAGGCGTCATCTTCGCCGAACTGGGAGATGATGCGGTCAATGAGAGCGGTTTGGGATAGGGATATGGTGCGGCGTTCCGGGTCGCGTACAATGCTTATGCCGAGGCAGTACCGGACCTCGCCCAGGTCGGATATCGCCCAGTGGGATCGGAGCTGTGCCTTGAATGCGTCGTTGGCAGCCGGTGTGCTCGCAGCGCATAGCATGTCGTCGACATGCACGGCAACGACTGTCGTCATATCACCAGGGCCATGGCGGACATAGACACACCATTCGCACAGCAGGCAGCGGAATCCCCAGCTCAGCATCGCCTCGTGCATGTGTTTGTTCCATGTGCGTCCTGCCTGCTTGAGCCCGTACAGCGATTTTACCAGCTTCCATACCCATTTCTCCTTCCCCGTCTCCTCGAAGTGTCTCGGCTGGCGCGTATACTGGATTTCCTCGGGTGGTAGATCCGCGTTCAGGAAGGCAGTCTTGACATCAACTTGTTGGATGTCCCAGCCGCGTGCTGCAGCGACGTGAAGGATCGCGCAGAAGGACTCGAGGCGGGCGGTGGGCGAAGTCGTTTGAGTGTGGTCACGGCCGTATACCTGCCGATATCCCTTTACACAGTAATGGACCTTGTTACGCACCACGACACCGTTCATATCCCGCTTCCTGACGTACACCGGCTTCACATCGAGGAGGGTTTTGCCGAGGGGGACGTCAGACGGTGGGACGAGCTCGTAGACACCGAACTTCCGTAGCGCATCAAGCTCTTCGCGAGTACCCTCAATCCATCTTTCCGTGTCTGGTGATGCCATTGCCTCGGCATAGTTCTTCGGGTCATCGGGGAGCTCGACGTCAATTGGGTTCTCCATCAGGTAAGCATTGAGCTGTGCCCACATGGCGGTCTCCTCGCCATCGTCATCCTCCGGCGTCTCAGCAATCGTCTTCTCGATGTCACGGAGGATCTGCATCTCCCCGTCATCCTCCTGATGGTCGTCCCCGACGGCGAGCGCATTGCGTTGGGGTGCGGGTTTACGGGCACGGTCTGACCTGCGCAACGGCGGCTGCGGGGGAGGTCCATGGGGAGGAGGGGGAGACGTGGCGGGCGCTCCCTCTGTGGGCGGAGGCGGAGGTGGTACGGGCACTCTGCGTGCGGCGACCTCCGGGTCCGGGACAGAGGTGGTGAGCATCGGCGGGTCATCCGATGATTGGTCGTCGGGTACTCCAGCGGCAGAGGGCGCGGGCGTTGCCGGCGCGGTGCGTTCTGCAAGCCGAGATTTATCCCAAGTAACCCTCTTGGTCTGACCGGATTCAATGAAGCGGACATTGATCGAATCATATACTTTCCTGGTGGAGCGCTCCCAGCACCGGTAAGATTTCGAGCGTGGTGTGTAGCCGATGAGTACACATTCGAAAGAGCGATCATAAACTTTTGGGTTGTTTCCCTCAATGAGAACAAAAGCACGGCAGCCTATCTCGCGGAGGTGAGCAATGTTCGGCTTCACGCCCTCAAAGCATTCGAAAGGCGTACGACCGCCTTGAGTTCGAGAAGGTGTTCTGGCATGTAAGTAGGCCGCAGTGACACAGAATTCATCCCACAGAAAAGCGGGCGCGTTGCAGTATGTGCGCATCGCGCGGCCCTTGCTGTGGATGGTGAGGTGATACCGCTCGACTTTGCCGTTCATCTTGGATACGTGCGGTGGGGTGTACGTGATCTCCGTGCCGCGTTCAGCGCACCACTTCTCAAACTCGGTCGACTTCAGCTCGCTGTTGTCAATCACAAATGTGCCGACTTTGTCGCCAGTCTTGGCCTCAATCGCGAGGGTCCACGCGCGGAGATGGGAAAAGGTGGTGTG
Organism: Mycena galopus ATCC 62051; assembly: GCA_014925785.1. Lineage (NCBI taxonomy): Eukaryota > Fungi > Basidiomycota > Agaricomycetes > Agaricales > Mycenaceae > Mycena > Mycena galopus. The sequence continues at coordinate 438,334 of WIQG01000115.1, read as the reverse complement.
TTTATTGGGGACAGGGATGGTCCAACCGCGAGTAGAATAGTCGTCGACAATATCAAGAGTATAGTAGTTTCTGCTCCGTGACCGAACCGCAGTCTTCCCGCACAGGTCGACGTGCACTTGCTCCAACCTCCTCGTGGATTTCGGGCCCTCCCTGATTTTCGGGATGATTGCGCGAGCCTGTTTACCACGGATGCACGCGTCACAAATGGGTGCGTTGGAGGAAGTATCGAGGTCCATACCGTCAGCGAGCTCATTCTGGTAGAGGTTTGCGACGTCCTGGTGGTTCGCGTGCCCCAAACAGAGATTCCAGCTGCGGAGATCGCGCGCTTCGGCGGATGCGGCGGTCGCGGTGGACGGAGGGGAGCAGTCGAGACTGTATAGGTGGTGTGTCGGGTGGATGGTACCCGTGCAGACGGTGCCCTCAGTGGACGTTACCCAGGCGTGGGCGTCGTCAAAGTGGAATGTATACGGGGAGTCCTGGCAGAGACGAAGTACGGAGAGAAGGCGAATCGAGGCACCCGGGACGTATAGTACGTTCCTGAGCGTGAACTTGTCGGTGACGATGGTGCTGATTCCGGTTGCGTTAATCGCTGTGCCCTGGAACCCACGGATGGTGCGCGGTGCTATGGCGGTGAACGTGAGGAAGTCCTGGCGGCAAGGGGAGATGTGGACGTTGGCGCCGGTGTCTGCAAATATGATGAAGTCGAGTTGGTGCAAGGCGGCGTTCGCGGAGAGTGTCCAGTCGTCCCATTTCAGCGACACGTGGGGTCGGCTTCGGTGACCCAGGCGTCCATGTCAGCACCGACAGGGAGCAGGTCAGTGACCAGACCTAGCGCGTTCACGTTCGGGCTCGGAGCAGGGACAGGCGGCGCAGGGACAGTCGGCGTGACATAGAAGTCGGCGCCGTCGACCGTAATGTAGGCGCGTCCGTCGGGTTTCGCGCGGATCCTGTGGGGGACGCCCTTCTTACCGTCGCGAGGCTTTGCCTGCGCATCAGTCTTCGGGGGGTCGGGTTTCCCATTGTCGGCCCACTCCTTTGCCTGCACCACGCGTATCCCCTTCCCGGCCATACCACCCCCTGGTGACGTGCAGTACTTCCACGCATGTGTCTCTGGTCTCGGGCATCCAGCCGTCGTGCAGTATTTACCCGTGCTGTGAGCCGCGTTCACTGCGCCACCACGTCCCTCGGTTATCATGTCGAACTCGCGGATGTTGCTCAGGTTATCTTTTAAGGTCGCGAGGTCGAGGTTCGGGAGGGAGAGGATGTTACGGAGGAAATCGCGATGGTTGTTCGCCAAAGCAGCGAGAAGACCAACGAGGAGGAATGAGTCGGGATTGATAGGACCCGCCGCCCATATCGCATTGTTAAGGTTGGTCATGTCCGGAGAAAGTGGCTGCGGCGGCGAGAGCGAAGTAACCACGACGCGCGATGTCAAAGGTGGCGTTGGTATTAAGCTAATGAAAAGGGGAAGCATCAACTAAGAAATAAAGAAAGATAATCAGGAGAGACTTACCGAAGCGGCTGTGAGCGAGCTGTTTGTTATGGACCATACGGACGAGGCTGTCGCGCTCCTCGGTGAGGCGTTCGTTGCGCTGGTGACGAAGGACCTGGGCGAAAAGGAAAGCGCTCAAATAATTACAGTCGTGGATACCAAGGAGGATGCAGGCGTTGCAAGGGAGACCAGCTTCCTCGTACTGGCATTCGATGGCCTTCTCCACGCAACTGTCACATTTTCCGTTGACCTGGAGAATAGAAAAGGGTCAGATAACAAAGACCAAGATAGAATAAAAACGCACTACACGGCACTTAATAAGGTGTTCGATGCGGGGTTCGTCCACGGACAAAGGGTGAGACGAGACGTTGCGCAGGCCGCCATCGTTGGTGATGCCAATAGGATCGTTACGCGGAGGAATGGTGGGAACGAAGAAGCCGCCAGGAATATAACCCGACGACTCAGAAGAAGGAGGCGTCGACTCGGGGATTTCGTCAAAGAACAAAGCGCCGGCATCAACGGGAACATCGGAGGAGGAAGTAGACATAGTGAAAGACAGCGGCGGTGGCGCAGACAGAAGTATAGAGGCAAAATTTGGCGGAGAGCTAGTGGAACTGGAAGTGGGGCGAATGAGAAAGAGGTGGCGGCAGCGACGGAAATTTATAGCCAAAAAGCAATGCCTGTGAAAATCAGACGTCAGGAAAATTCGCGTGCAAGGCAAATGGGGCACGCACCCATTCTCAAAGACCAAGATAGTCAGGAGGGGCGCGTAGAGGCTACGGTCGCCTTGAGGACTGCAAAGAATTAATTAAAAGTGGGCGCAAGGCTGGCCTGGAGGCGGGACGCACTGTAAAAACGGAGCACGCGGGGATTGGAGCATAGGAACAATACAGAATATTGACAGAACGGATGTTCTGGAAACCAGGGCGGGAGATGACATAATGGCGCGACAACGGGCGACGTGGAAGTCAGCCCTGCCCGGGAGACGTGTAAGTCAACCCGAACTACGCGGAAGCGGCTTGTACTCGGGCTTACCAAAAGTGACCGGAATTCTGATTTTCTGGGGTATAGTCTGGAGCTTTTTATGGAGTTATGCACATGTACATGCAGTCTTACATCCAGAAAGCATGTTTCATTCATCCAAGGTCAAAATACCATGATCAGTAGCGTGCGACATCAGCTACAAATGATGAAGGTCAAAACTCTCGACACTCTTACAAAAATGTATGCTGTGGCTGCATTAACAACCATGGAAGTCTGGAGATCTCCAAGACAATTCTTGAGAATGTTTATTACGACCTGATCACAGAAAACGCGAGAGGAAAGAGTTCTGGGACAGTCGGCGAATGAAAAACTTTCAGTGGTATTCAATTCTGCTCTGCAACTCAAACAATGCAGCAAACATCCACTCACTTGCTGCCTCTATTTGGAAGACATCCTCCAGCCCAGGTTACTGGGGGGTATATTAACCCTCAATTGACCATGTCAGGTCAATTACTTTCTCCGAAACGCCTATCTTCCATCGGAGAACGCTACATTTACGATTCCGGTTACTTTTGGTAAGCCCGAGTACACCAACGTGGGAGCCGTGAGAACCAGAAGCGGGTTTTCAGCTATCGCTTGCCATGTGTTCATTTGCACCACATGTCATTATGTCGGGCCTGAAAGCCCCAACTGGAAAGTAGTGAAGGTGATGAGCAATTCGATGGCGGCGTCGACGAGGCGGATGCGGATGCCGTGATAAGGATGATGGCAGGGCGCATGAGGGCGGAACGGATGTGAAGCAATTGATGCGGATGGAGTGCTGATGCGATGCAACGCCGTTGACGTGAAGGTGGGATTCGATGCCAGGTGGAAAGGGTGTCACAATGTTGAGGAAATGGATTACGGAACGCGATTTGATGGGAAAGGAGGATGCCTTGATGGAGAAAAAAAATAAAGGCGGTAAGATACTGGATTACTCGGTAGCCTAATGAAATATACCATGAATGGGAGAGTTTGATTCAAGGGGGTTCATAGATAAGAGAAAAAGATATGACCTACAAAAGTTTTTTGCCCAGGGTCGGCCGACACCTCCCCTCCCCCCGTGGGAAATTAGCTTATTTAGGCGCCGAATCAGCCGACTTTCGCGATTTTTCGACGTAGGCGCCTTCAAGGCATCTGCTATGTGTTCCGTGGGTCAGACATAAAAAAAGTGCGATGTGGAAGAAGAAAATTTTGCCTAAGTCACGCCACCGAACCGGACACGTGCCAAATTACTTGATTCGGAATGGCGCTGGTAGGCAAGGCCGGTTTACGTGAGTTGACATCGGTCTACGTCGGCCGACCCCAGTAGGCAGCCTACGGCATGTAGGCCACATTGGGCCTACCTTGGCCTACTGTCTGCCTACATAGGCCTCCCTATCTTGGTCACCGTGCGTTGTGTTGCTGTTGCCACGTTCCTACGTGGCTATATTGCTTTTCACACGTTGCCATGTTTCCATTGAATATTTTATTAATTGATCGCTCTGCCTTTTACGCGCGGACAGGCCGTGTCGATTGCCGTAAGCCGAAAATTGACAGCTGTGGGCTGTGGCACTAAATATAACCACCGCGAAGGAAAAGCGTGTTTTAATGAGTGTTGGATCAGAAACAGAGCTCGGACCATGGTGACATGGCTGTTTTACCCGCGAGGTCGGTCTGCCTACGGTCAACTTCCAAGATTCGCTCAAGAGGTGAGAGATCATAGCCGATCAAACATATAGGAATAATCTTGTACTCTCGGTTTTAACCTACGGTCCATTTGACGCTTCGGGACCACAATATTTGTGTTCAGCAGGTAAAAAAGCACCAAATGCAACGTGGCTTCAAAATACCGGAGAATTGGACCCCTGGGTTTGATTACAGCACACGAGGTACAAGTGGATATTGCTGTAGCGTCTGTTTATAAGAGACTATCACAACCCATAGCGGCCCGTCTGGCGATGGCATGGCTGACGGGCGTCGGTGATTTCCGGAGGATCTAGGTCTGCCCGGAGGGCATTTCGTATGGCCACGTGTTTGAATTTATGATCGTGCCAGTACAGTAATGAGTTGCTATTTCTTTCTCGAGGGCTGTGCAGTCAGGTTATTTACTTCCATGGACTTGTTCTGTCACCTCGGGTACCGGTTCTCAGCTGTGGAGAAGGGAGCTATGCTGTTGGCCACGTAGCTCCCACCTGGAGACAATGCGGCTTTGGCGTTCTTCTTTCACTCTCGGCTAACTTACGAGATTGTATCGGGAGGCGTGAAGCAGCCAGCGGATGAGGTCCCTGACGCCAACCGCATGTTGCATATGGACATACTTAGGTCTGCGTATACTAAGTAGCCTTCTGCTTCACGAAAGCACTACCTGACGCTGCAAGCTCTCGCATCGCTCCATTACCACCTAATCAGAGGTTCGTACATTGGATACCATTGGCACTAAGATATAAACTAAAATTTACAAAGCACTCCTGGAGAATGAGTCTTACGGAGGGTGTCAATCTCGACGAGAAAATCGGCAACTTGCTTTTGTCCGAAGACTCGCCCCCTGAGGCCGAAATGGTCAATATATTCCTGAATGTATTCAATGACAAGCTACGAGACATTTCTTGCGACTTGGATCGCGCATCGAGAAGCAGCGTCGCAGAGACTACGGAGAGCCTTGGATCAGGCCTGACGAAACTCCACGAATTGGCTGTGTTAATAAGCAGGGACTATGACGACGACGATCCGCACCAAGGCCCAACGGCTGCCCTTCTGGGACAGCTGCATCAAGCCTTCACTATGGCCGAGACTCGAGCCGAACGTGGGCTTAGAGAGATCGGTAACTTACATGCCCAGGTAATTGGTGAACTTTCTGAGTCAAGATAGAATAGGATTGCTGAGTCTATTCAGGTGATGGAGTTCCAGTCTGTGTTGATCACGCCCCTCAGGAATAGGATCGCGCTCATGATCCAGAATAATGCCAAAGAGCTCACGGCCACACAGTCTAAAATCAGGTCAACCCAACAGTCCATCCAAACCTTTGACCAGAGCGTGCGCCTGCAAGAGGATTCTATCCGGTCTTGGGAGTCAAAAATAGACGAGATCAAGGTAGCAAGAATAGTCACTGGCATTGCGGTAACTCAATCACTGTTTCTGCCTTTCAAGTTTACTGATATTTGGGCTGCCCTTACCTGCAGGCCCACTGTGTTACTTTTGGCTTGGCAACTGTGTTCGCACTAGGTATGCCGGATCCATTCGGCTTCGAGGACGACGTGGCAGCTGCCCGCCGTGCGCGAAATGAAGCACAGAACCAGTGGAACATTACCCTACACCGGATCTCCAACCTGCGCGGTGAGGAGCAGAGGCTCCAGCAGTGGTTGAGCCAGAGCCGGCAACTCGAGGGCGAATTGCCGCAGCTGTCCAACAAGGCGGCCGCTACCCAATCTCGCTGTGTCACGCTTCAGTCAAGATTCAGCACGCTCAAGGATTTAGCTTCGAGGCTCGCCTCTCAAGTGAAGCGGGTCGTGGGCGACATGAGCGTCGTCAAACAAGCGGTCACAAAGCAGGAATTCGCGGGGCTGTTGCTGTTGCTGTGCAGGGATGCCACGTTGATCGACTCGGACTTGAGACTTGTCGATCAAATCAAGGCTGTCAAGGGTGAGCTCGTGGGATACGAGGCGAGTTTCCTTGGTGGGATTGAAGACGGATAGGACTTGTATGCATATAGAGAACAAGATGTGCCGTCGCTACGCTCCGGCTGTATTGAGAGCTAATTACGAGTACTTAGTAATCGTTCATGATATCTCGTGACCGTCATTCTTCCGACCTCGTTTTTTTACGGTCGATATTTTCCGTCCGTAATGAAAATAGTGGCTGTGCCCTGGATTCATTAGATTTTTGAAGCCTCAATAGTGGCTGTACTCCAAACCGGACTCTTTCATTAGAAACAAATCTAATGAACCTTAAATACCTGTCACGGTGGCTGAGTATTTTCTTACGTAACAGTTTCCGATTTTACTCTCACTTGTTCAAATTTTTCGGTGTTAAAATTCCGTTCTCCCTGCGCCATTTCTTCATCATTGAACTTTGTTTTAGCTTCCTCAGATATCTGCTGTTGGTGTTTCGTGTTTGCAAAAGGCCCGGACAAGTTTGTCACCGTCAGTGTGATGTCCCATTTCAAGCTTCATTTTCCAAGCATTTCTGATCTTTGCTTTCTACCGTCTCAACGCGGCCTCGTACATTCGGGGTAAGCAGGCAACTGTTTTAGATCATCATTATATGGACAACTCTACGACTGGGCTCGAAGGAATCCATCTAGAAATGAGTGAGTTCTGGAGGGTGCAAGTAGTCCCAAAACACACTTTTTTGTGAATGCGGCTCGATAACGTCTCGATGTAACCTCGACAGCCAATGTACTCAGCTTAATGAAAGGGTTTGTCCGTGCCTCTGATGGTGAACCTAGCCAAAACTAAATTTTCCTTTAGGATCGATATTTAGAGAACGGTACGTTGCGCTTACATCCTAGAATTGTGTATACGCATCCTTGACTCCAATTTTTGACAGGTTTGATAACAACCGAGCATGCCAATTTGATTAATTTCTTGAGTTCTTGAACAATGAACCGCCGGCCTGTAGAGATTTGTCAATGCATGAAAAGATGAAATGCACATCTAGCTACCTCCAACAGTGCGTGATATCCTTTGTGTTCCACCGACACGGTATTTGCGACGAAGACAATTGCCTTTTCTGCCAATATGGGCAGATATCTCACTTTGCATTGGATTGTCAGACGGAGTAGCATTCACATAGATGAAGAAGCAGGCAGCGTTCTGGGACTCGTCTTGAACTGCAACTGGATCGGTGTGTTTCCCTGAATTTTTATTAGCTCAATTGATCTGATGAACAAAATACTGACTCGACCGCTGTAACGGTGCGCTGCGCGCATCACGATTAATCCCTTAACCTTCACCCCACTTCACACGATCACTAATTGTTTCATCCACACTCGTTGATTGCGACCTTGACACCGTTGCTTGACGCCTCACACACACTCCTTGACTCCCGTCTCCATATTGCTATTTCATATTATTTTTCAGTCTACTATAAATCCCCGGCTGTCTGTAGTTAATCCTCAGTGAATCCGATACTCTTACGCCGCTTACTCTCTGATCTCTCTCACTCTACCTGACTTGTGTGCCGGAACTAGCCGCCGATTCGTTTGCCGGCTGCTCTCCGTCACATCTTTTAAGCATCGATAACTTTGACCTGTTGCGGCTCTTCTGGTTTCCCCTCTGGCTATTCCCCCGAGTTCTACCATTCTGCTACCGACACCAACCGATTTGACTAACTACGACACTGACTATGGACGACCCAACCTTTACCCGGCGCTGTGCGCGCGGGCATCTACCCGGCGTCTCCGCCCCTCTTCCGTCCCCAACTTTCGTTCGGCACTGTTTAGCCTGGAGACCTGCTGGACCTAGAAACCCCCGCTATCGATTCGTCGATGAGCAACGTTGCTTCGGCAACGGAATCCGTTGCCTCACTGGCAGCGAGAACTACCCATGGTGCTCCGGCCCTGGGATCCGTCACCTCGGTGATGAGACAACCCTCCAGCGCCGCGCGCGTTGGAGATGCCTCATCCGTGCTGCCCTCATTGCTGAGGATTTCGGTAGACTGGAACGAGAACGACGGAGTTTTGACTCCTGTCACGCGTAGTCAACGCGATGAATTGAATAGAAAGGCAAATACCCATGATTTTGTTTCTGTTCCGATCCTGGAAACTGAGTCCGCCCCTGCGAAAGAAATCGGTTCCATGAGCCTCGACGAACTTGAGGCGCTTGCGCGTCGTCATGTAGCATATGCCGCCCTGTTGCGGGCGGGATTGAAACGCCAACTTGATGTTGATCAGGGGTTTGGCATCGAGGGGAACGTCAGCGGCTCCAAGGAAACGGTTGCCGCTGCTGAGAACTGGGGAGATGTTTCTGTCCTGCAGAATTTTTCTGATGCAAATTCAGCGGGACATGGAAAGAGTACTGGACATACCGATTCTTTCCCTGACTTCTCTTTGTTGGAGATCCCCTCTCCGAAGGCGTAATCTTCTCGCGAAGATTCGAAGAGTTCAAAGGCCATGAAGGCAGAGACTCCGGCGGAGTTGCCGAAGGCGGCGAATAAGGCTGACGAGCCTATTGCTGTTGCACCGCCTATCGTGGCACCGCAGGTTGCGCCGCGTCCGCAACCCACGAAACAAGCTCATAGTTCTGAGTTTGCTAATGTCGGACCTGTGAAAAATGAGGTCAACATACCTGTCCTTAACCACGCCGCAAACAATGCGAGCGCGGTAAAGTCCGGACTGACTGCAGAGGACATCGTGGCTCTGGTAATGGAAAAGATCAACGAGCTGCAACTGGGACAGGGTGCTGGAAAGGAGCCGCTCAAGGCCAGAGCGCACTCACCGCACAAAGAGGAAGAGTCTCCCGTGCCGAAGGCGGCGCACGAAGCTCATATACCGCGTGGTACGACGCCAGGAAGGTTTGCTGCTGCAAACTTCTTCGAGAAGACTTTGCGTGCGGTGCCGAAGTCTTCAGCGAAATCGAACGGCTCGCCCGAGGATCCATCCGACAGCTCGAGCACGGATACGGACTCTAGTAGTTCCGGTCGCTCGAGTGGTACTGGGCGTAGGTCTTCGAGCCCGCAATTGTCGTCGAAACGAAGGCGCGCGCGCAAACACAACGGGAAGATACTGTTAAAGCCCATCCTACCGTCGCAGTATAATGGCGAGCCTAACGCAAATGCGATTCAGCGGTTCGCACGCGAGTCCAAGACATATGTCATGATGGGTCGCGTACCTGAAGCCCAGCAGGTGTATTTTGTTTCGTATTACCTGGATGGCAAGGCTCTTGATTTTATAATCAAGTTGTTGTAAAAGACGAAGAAGATTGGGACCTACGGAGGTTTTTCACAGAATTGTTCGAGTTCTGTTTCCCCGTTGATTTCCGCAACACGCAGCGTGAGCGCTTGAAAGACTGTTACCAGAACGCGAAAGATGTCGCAGCGCACGTAGCGGAATGGTCCGAGATCTACAACACAATTGGGTTAGAGGACACCCAAGAGAAGATCGTGATGCTATTTAATAGTTTGACTTATCCGATTCAAACTGAAATATATCGAAAGAGTCTTGACCCCGAGGTCGCTACTTGGGATGAAATCGTCAAGGCTGCTACTGGAGCAGAAGTCTTGGGTTGAAATCAGTTCTGTTCGAGAGTAGCTGATCACTGCGATGCCAGCAAGAAAGCTGCCGGGATTCGCTGGCGATGATAAAACACAGCAGCAGACTTATCCAAGCATTCCCAGATCCAGTATTGGCAAGAGAAGAACTCGAGAGATTTCAAACAAAGGTGACATTCGGGCCTTCTCCAGTGTGTGTAAAAAGCGTGGGTGGTCAATGGTGGTGGCAGGAAGCAAGAGAAAAAATAGGCGCTGAGCCACGAGGCCGAAGAAGCGGAGAAAAGTTCGGCATGATGGAATGCCGAGCCTTATGATCCTTAGCATCGGAGATCAATCGGCACAGGGCGGCGAGGCGGAATGCTTGGGAGGCATGGACCGGCACGCTGTAGTTAAAGCCGCGGGATGCTCTGCCTGATGCATCCGACCTACTATGCACAAGTTCGTGCAAGCACTGCTGTACTCAGGGTAATGCTAGTTGATATTCAACACACAACATAGGAAATAAGAGATTTGGGTTGTGTGGAGAGATGAATCCTTAACTGATAGACTTCGCATATGAGATATTTGTGATGCTGAAGATGAGAGGGAAACTCTGAAGTACGAGTTCCGCCACGCAGACTGCGGTGGCCTCACCCAACAAGTGTACTTGATGTACACGATATAGCTACACCAATATCTCGCGATAAGTGGCATTTGTAGTGGCAGTTTCACCATGTCGTAGTCGTACTTTAGAATGGGAGCGGTGTCTGAGTCTGGACAAAGTGGTATACTGTCCTATTTCGTTCAATTCGTAAGTTATGCGTCATACTCGATTTCAGAAAACCCTTGCAATAAATTTCTCTCGATTTTAGCGGATTTTGGAGATTAGTCGGAAAAATTAAATGGTCACGTGCCTTACGAATTGAACGAAATAGGACAGTACAGCTGACCATGGGAGAAGACCGGTCGTGTTTAATCAACTCCCAAAGTATCCAAGGTTAAGCCTTCCAAGCTTCGGGGTCACAGTACTATTGCCCGGTTAATTATATGGCTCAAAAAGCCTGCAGTAATTGATATAGCGTGACAGAAGGTTATATAGTCGTCTTAGTCAGTGTAGCTCTGGCTGGAAGCTATGTTCCAGTATATAGCTCTGAGCGAAGCTATGGTGAGCTATAAAATTTCGCAGGGCAGCTACGTTGAACTACATTGTCCACGCTTGCTATAGCGCCTACATCGGAAGCCTTTTCTCGATGGAAATGTGGCTTAGATGTCTGGCGCTTCCTGGTCGCTAAAACCGGAAATTAGTTTCCACTCAGAATTTATTCAATTAGATGATTCGTTGCATAGTAAAAGTTTGGTAAAAGTATCTACATGTATGTAAGGTTTAACATAAAAACGTCGCAGCCTCCTCCAAGACATTAGAAGATGACCATGTACGATTAATAGTAGGGCCGCACTTTACTGTTGAATGGCAGCCGCAGACATCAGACTTCTGACAAATTTGTTGTAGCGTTGTACACATCAGGAAAAAATCAGTTAGCTACGGCCACCTGCCAGCGCTATGGCGTGCTACTGTAGCACTCCATAGTAGCCGTAGCAGGCCATAGCTAACTGTTTTTTTCCCGATGCAATGCCAAAAAAGGCGAAAAAATGGGTGAAAACGCTCTGAAACGCCCCAACTGGCAACGCTAACAATTCTTGCCGAAATTTTAACATCGCCGAAACAACTTCTGTGATACCATCAGAATGGCAAATGAACTCACTGTACTTGGCCCTCCCAATGACCGTCCATGTCCATACCACTGTACTATTTCGACCAAGTGTTCAGTCACGCGTCACACCCAACTTTTTTTGATGTGTGCAAAAATCACCTTAATTCAAAAGAAAATTTATCGGCCATCTCGGACACGCAAAATTCCCAAATTGATGAACACTTGGTCGAAATAGTACAGCAATGATTGCAGCCCGTTTGGAGCACAATGCTGGTCCGAATGTCCTGCAAAAGGTGAGCAACGCAAGAACACCAAAAAACATGTGAAATACCGCAATTAAAATGTCAAAAGACGGATGGACAATATGCTCCACCGAAACAACAGCGGAGTTGCGGGTATGGTTGCGGGTAGACCGGCGCATGGATAGGGTCGGGTTTGTTGAGAGGTGTGAGCCACTCAATGTTTGCGAGGGGGTGTTGATAGGTGCCGAATTGAGGCGGGAGTTTGAAGATTACTGTACAATTCCGTTCAATTCGGCGGTCACACGTCACACCCATTTTTTTTTATTGTGGCAGTAATTTCTTCTCGATTTATCGGAATTCTTTTGGATTTTAATTGTACTAAAGTTTCAGGAGGGTGCCGAATTGATCGAAATTGTACAGTACACGGATTTGGCGAGGACAAAGCCCTGAGATGGATCAGCTCGAGAGAAATAGCATATAAACTGGCGAGTCTTACCTGTCATCCAAGAGGAAGGGGCATACTGGGACGGATCTTCGATGATCAACGCAGTGTCAAAAACGGCGGGAGATCCAGTGGAACGACCATTCGGGGCAACAGCAGGGATAGTGTGGAGGCGGCTGGACCGTTTCTGATTGCTGATGTAGCGGTTTTGGGCAGGTGGACGGAAATTTGATTAAAAATGTCGAAGCGGTCGTAAAAGGGGACCAACCAACTGTGACACTCTCGATCTCAGACTCGTCGGCTGCACTGAGTTGAGCTCCGACACTGTCACGAAAAGCACTCCAGTCTGGGGTATTGAGCGGAGATGCGACACTCTCGGCATCGGCACGGCACTACCGAAGCCCGCGCTCGCTGCACCTAACAATTGTTCTGAATGCGTGAAGAAACACAAGTACTATTCAATATATACGATACCACTGAGCATTGCTGTACCAGGAATTAAAATAAAGTACGGAGGGCAATAAATGAACATTCCAGACGACGCGGACATGGTAGTGAGGTGATTCCGGCGGTCACTGAGCGCCAGTTCCCTTGTCGGCCCACACCGTTGACGACAGGGTGACGGCGGCTCAACCCCAGTGAAAATAGTGTTGAGCCGGATCGAGCGAGAAAGAGGCAAATTGAGTCGCTCGTTCTCGCTCGATAATTTCGAGCCTATCCCGATTTCCCTCGATTAGGGGCGCTCAATTCTCAGGTCAGTTCGGTCAGGTCACTTTTTAAATAAAATAATATTACAAATCCATTGATCCGAGTGTCTGGTCGAATCACGCTGGGGACTTTCTGCCCTTCTCCTTCTCTCAAGAGCTCCCTTTTATGTTCGTGTCTACCGCCTTGATTGTCTGCATGCATTCGGTTGCGTAGTTTGAATTCAATTTTGGTATGTTCGGAGTACCATCAAAAGCCATCAAATGCCTGTTGTTCCTCGAATACAGCGTCGTTTCAATTTTAATTGATTGCTGGCTCTTTCCTGAAGTCTCTTTCGAGCTTCCAAGGGTCTCTTATCTCTTCTACTTTCGCATTTTCTTCTTCTGTAGTTTGCGGCTGGGTTAGCGCGAATCTGATGGGATCAGCCAATGATTTGTAATATTTGATTAAAAAAGTGACCTGACCGAACTGACCTGAGAATTGAGCGCCCCTATTTGTCATCTAGCTATTTCCAGTCACATTGAGCGCAATGGAGGGAATGGTTGTATCGACATTGTAATTTGCTGCATACAATTTAATTGATCATTCAATTGAAACACTTTTCAAGAACGAGCGATTTAGATTGAATCGAAAACTGCAATATTGCATGTTGGTTGAATATATGATAATATTATCTGCCCGCACACCCTGCTGCAGCTGCAGCTGGCTGGCCTGGCGCTGCACAGACTCGAAAGCCTCCAACTGGATGCCCCTCCAAATCTCTGCCGCCGGGTCCGGGAAAACAACAACGAGTAAGGTGAAAACTTGCAGGTAAGAATATCACCGGCACCTCCGAGACAATGGGCCAAGCTCATAACTCTCCGGAAGTACCCAGAATCCAGGAGTACGAGCTAGTGCGAGTCCGAGCCAGAATTAGGATGGTAAGATTCATGAGAGAACTTGATGTTAGAGAGCCAGCGTCCAAGGCAGAAGTCACTTGAGCGCGGCCTGAGGGTACAACAGTGAACTTGAGGTAGGCAGCATGAGGGAAGAACTTGAGGTGTGGCCAAAGGCAAGTCTAGTAGAGTTCGAGCTCGTCCAGGGACACAGTGGCAGGGGAAGAAGATGTGGGAAGAGTGAGAAGGTGGTGGGAAGAGACAAAGTCGACGTGGCAATGTTGATGAAAATCACGCCATTTCTCGAGACTCTGCGAGTCGGACGCAAACATCGGCAGAATTATGGGACAGCACTCCGCCAACACAGTGATCTTATGCGCACTTCCAACGAGGTAGAACGAGTGAGAAACAAGAAGAAATCAATTTGTTCGTTTTGACTCGATCTACCTCGTTGAAAATTGATCATCATCAATCTGCCTCTTTTTCGCTCGACCTGGCTCGACGCTATTTTCACTGGGGCTCAACCCTCAGGCTCGTCATCAAAAATCTCGTCCGGCTCGGGTACATTAGGTGAGGGTTCGGGGGATCTGACGACGTGTCAGACGGCCACAGCGATGCCTCAACCTCCGATTCGTCGTCGGAGGAAAGAATCTCCGTGATTTCAGTGCAGTTTCTACCAATTCACATGTTCTGACTGGCCTCGCAACAGGGGAAGGCAAAGAAAGACCAGTGATGTCCTCGACTTTGGCATGGGGACCGGGAAGAGAGCCAGAAGCATCAATAGACTCCGCCTTAACAGGAACAGTCAAAGTCGAACCAGTGTTTATCAGAAACGCCCGAAGCTGCGCGGGATGGACCCAGTCCGAGTTTAGGAAAATCCGCGGATTGGGGTCCACGAATGCCTCGGGGAATTGCTGTCAAGACGACATGATCAGGCATGGTGTATCGGAAAACGCGACGCATGTGGTGTATTCACTGGAGCCCGGAACTTGATGAGCTCGGCCATTGTGACGCGGGCAAGTAACTGCGCGTCGTCCATGGTTGTTGATGCCAGTGGTGGGGAAAGGGAGCAAGAGTGAAAAAATGGGATCAAATCAGCGCTGTCCAGATTTGCTCCGAAAATTGTTACGTCGGCGCGTTCGACGGCATTTGATCCTCCGAGTCTTAAGCGACAGCGTCGCGACTCCCCAAAGTTCCTCCCGACGGGGTAGATTTTGGCGACAGTGTCGCAACTGGTTCCCACCAACCAACGAGTCTGAGATCGACAGTGTCGCCGTTGCGTAATGGGGGAGGATTAGAAGCGAAGCTTCAGGAAAGCGGTGAGGGTAGGGACGAGGTTGGTAGCACCATAAGCGGTGTGGAGATGGCCCACAGTGATGTTTTCGACAGAGGGAGATTTTGCGATTTTGTATGAGGCTGTAGGAAGTGTGGTGCGGGGCAGACGAACGACGATCGGGCACCAATGGGCGTGTCTCATCATCGTCTTCAGAGTCAGCGCCGGAGTTGTCAGAGGTTTGTGGGCTTTGGTCTGCAAGCCACTGGAGGTAAGCCCTGCGCAGAGCAATAGCTTCTTGCCGCTGAAGCCACGGCGCCATTTGCTCTGTATATCGCGCCGGCTGCTGGCGCCAGCAGCCCGTGGTAAGCCTTCTTTGCAAAGTCAATATGTAGACGCTCAGGTGACTCTGTATTATAACCGTCTGTGCTGCCCAGACACCGGATCCCGTCGACGTAGTGCTGCATAGCGTGAATTTTGTGAATATTGAAATGTTCCCGGATTTCCAGATCCACGAAGACTTGTTTGTGAGCGTGAAAATTATTGAAAGCGGTCTGCATGGCGTCGAGAGTTCTAGTGGTGTGGGATTGCAGTTGGGCGTAATAAACAAAGTCGATCAACGCCTTTATGACTGTGAAAACTTTCGTGCCGACGGCACCTGCCAACACGCCGAGGAAGATGCGCTGCATCTCTTTGTGCTCTCTCCCCGTCCACTGGGAAACTGTCGAAATCCCCTTTTTGAAGTCGGTATGAGGGAGAGCCGCCCAGAAGGGCTTGTATACTGCGCGGAGGCCATCTCTGAGGCGGCGGCGAAGGTTGAATTTCACTGCCCTTAGGTAGAATTTCGCCTTATCATAGGTTGACGGTCGCAGGTCAATTAGCAACCTATTAGGGTCATTTTAACCTATCGCCCACCGAGCTATTTCGTTGATTTTCGACCTAAGACAGGATGATTCAAGTAACCACGTGCCTTCCTGCGGACGATTGAAAAGCTTCCTTTCTCAGGTTGATTACAGCAATTTGCGGTACATAAGGCACGGGCTGTTTTTTTTTTTTTCAGCAGTTTTGACTAGAACAGCTACCACGGGCTCATTTTTTATCGGATTTCCTTGGGAGTAGGCGCATTTAAATCGCATTGAAAATCCGCAGAGGATGAAGTGCCGGCTTTTTTGATGTGATTATATAATAAAATTTCTTCAGAAAAAATATGGTTTCTACTAGGACAGCTGTAGCACAACGAATAATGGTCCGATTGACCCAATTCCGGAATATGTTATGTATCTGAACTATCTCTGGGGGACCATGAAGTCTGCAGATATGGTTATAGTCAAATTCCAATATTGAGCTCTGCTTCTCATGGGACATGAATATTGCCCTAGCCAAAATGAGTGCAAAATCATGTTCGGTCTATATATTGTCTCTTGAATTGTGCCATCCTCTATTGACATCCCAGATACATAACATATTCCGGAATTGGGTCAATCGGACCATTATTCGTTGTGCTACAGCTGTCCTAGTAGAAACCATATTTTTTCTGAAGAAATTTTATTATATAATCACATCAAAAAAGCCGGCACTTCATCCTCTGCGGATTTTCAATGCGATTTAAATGCGCCTACTCCCAAGGAAATCCGATAAAAAATGAGCCCATGGTAGCTGTTCTAGTCAAAACTGCTGGAAAAAAAAAAAACAGCCCACACCTTATGTACCGCAAATTGCTGTAATGACATAGAATAGGTGTATATTGTATAATGCATGGATACATTTACGTGCTACATACATTACAATCAGCCATATCACTTACCCAAATAGCATGCAAGCCACCCATCGCGTCGGTAATGGCACAAGATCCCGAGCATGCTGTCGCGTATCACAGGCACCGCTCTTCTCGAGGAGCAGGCAGCAGTGTTGATTAACTGGTAACGCCGACAACGCGTGCGAGCAAGGGGCACTCGGGATTCGAATGCCGGACAGGGGGTGGGGGGGGGGGTCCCGACCAAGGCCTTAAAAATCTTTTTGTAGTAGATTTCAAACTAAGCTAAAACAATGTTTTAAACTCATCTGAAGCTATGGGAAGGCCTGAGAGACATGTATAGGGTCACCTTGAGTGTCTACAAGGTCCCACTAACCTTGGTAGACCACCAAAAATATTTTTGTAATTTAAAGGCAGTGAAAGAGGCACCAAAAGTTGTCCAAAAGATGTATTTGAGTTGCTTTCCAGTTCCAATAAAATGCCTTATGGTTAGTATACACCCAAAGACCTGTGGGCAGAATGTACTTCGTGGTGGCCTATTCGGGCAGGCAGCGGCTTGAGAGCGGCCATCAGGTGGCGATGCACGGGCACATGACCCGGGGAGGCGGTCCGGCGCTACCCATGGGAAACTCCTTCCCTATATAGGGGGGAGTGGGGGGGGGGGGGTCTGGCCGAGGTCCTTAAAAATCTTTTTGACCCCTATCCGTTATTAGAATCCCGAGTGCCCCTTGCGTGCGAGGAGCAATAACCATAGAATCGGACATGAAAACGGGCACGGGGACGCACCAAACCTCGAGGGCGCGCTGAAGCCCCAGTTGACCCGCCCACGCGGAGGGGAACTGAAGGGAGCACAATCGCCGTGATCCCGTTCTCTCGATTGCTGGCGGTCACTCCCGTCCTCCCCATGGCGCGAGAAGCGCCCGAAGCTCGCGCCCTCGTTCTCCGTCCCCGCACGCCCTGCCCGCCGCATGGGAGCTACAGAAGGGAAGCAAAGAAAGAAGACTCACTAGGTGACGCGATGAAATACAGATGACGGAAACCTCCTAGGATGGGACGCAGACCGTCTGGATGCCGTTGATGCGGAAGGGCGGATGTGCGCGCAAGATGCGGTGCTTAAAGAGCGTGGGCGGCGGGGAGGTGCAAGGTATCGCGGTGCGGCTTGGTGGTCATTGTCGGCAGCGAGCGGGACGGGCTTGAGGGCGGGACGGGCGCAGGCATTATCAGAGATTGGCGCTGCTCATCACCACGGTATTGCAAGGACCGCAGCGAGTATTGAGGGTGTGGCGTAGCACGGAGGGTCGGAGCAAGCAGACTGTATTGTTGTCCTTGCAAGCCTTGTTACGGGCGGCGAGTACTGTACTATTTAAATCAGTTCGAATGTCACGCATCACAGGGCCCAAAATTTTCGAACCTGTCACGGCATCAGGCTTTTGACATTTTGATTGCGCCTTTTCTCGGCTTTTTAGCTTGGCAACGCTAGCCGACAAGCTCACAAGCCAAAAAGTCAAAGAAACCCCATATCTAAAATCACAGACTGGCCTGAGTAAGGGGAGCTGACAATTGTACTAGTTGGCACCTTCCCCGGCACACTTGAATGTGGCACCTCAGGTACCTACGTTTACCTTACGTCAGACCCCTTATAGGGCATTTAACTTGTAAGGCGCGTAATGGCCTAAGAGGGTACGTTGGCGGCGGAAGTTGCGCCGCTTCTATTTACGTGTTATCCCCGTTGGGTTAGCTGGCGGCGCACGCGGCCGCATCAGCACCGCCTCCGCGCCTCTCTTTCTTTTTGGGTCACGTGACGTGACCTCCGATGGCCTCCCCCTCTTCTCATTTTTAATCCTCGACATCCATCCAGCATGAGGAGTATCTGGCTTGATTGTATGATGAATTTGAGCTGTCGGTATGTCTTTTGCAAGCCATTTTGCTCCGCTGCAGGCCGGGGAGCGCCTCTGTTGCCATGATTTTATGAAAGGATCTTCCCTGTCCTAGCCATCATCACGAAGTGGTATGTTTTTTATTTCATTTCAAATGAAGACATCTCTGGCTATGGACAGACTCCCAGTCAGAATGTGCTTGGGTCTACTGGTGGCTCCGGCCATTTTTCTCCGAGTCCTTTCTTTCCTTGCATTTTGTGACAGTGTTCCATAGTGGCAGGCGAGTGTGGAAGGAAGGAAGACATATATCTATTCAACTGCCCATAGCTCTGGTTCCACGCTTCCATAGATAACCAGGTTTGATTAATGAGAGCCTTCGTTTCTGCATTGCTGGTTTCTTCTCCGGTTTTCTATACTTCTTCAAACAGCCAAAGGAACATTTCTGAACAACGGCTCATTGCCAGTAGCTCCGCGGATGGCACGCGACCTTGGCTCAATTCACACTCAAATCCTCGTACCTCCGGCCATGTCTCTTGCTTCCTGTTTCTTTCAGGTTCGGTGCATTGCATTGAATTAAGTTCAGATGATAATATTGTCGCAGAGGACTATCTATTTGTTCCAAATCAAGCTTGACAATAGCAAGCGCCTCCGATCTGCTGGTTAAGAGAGGCTCTTTGGAAAACCACAAGCACCAGGGCTCTGGGGTAAAATAAGATACTTATTGGTTGCAAAAGACCGACCAATCGGTGAAAAGTACCCGCGAATATGAATGTTGAGACGCAATTCAACACGGATCAAAGCCGGGCCGGTAATTGATCGTCCAATCAGCATCGGAATAACAATGAGGTTTTCATAGACTTCATCCTGGTTGCTTGATACATGATAGAATTATGCACTGGGAGTCGTTGATGAGTGTCTGATACTGCACCAACAATTTATGTTGAAACAGGCCGATGCTACAATAAAATAACCCTGGTGCACAAAATATCGACCCAGTTGAACCAAATCTTGGAGCTATATACTGTCCATCTGCGCCAAACACCATGTTCAAAGACCTTGAAAAAGTTTATCTAACTTCTGGAGGTGCTTATACTCATTGTGAGCGATGTAGTACCTCAAACTATGACTTAATACTGACCCTGGTTCAGAATTGAGTGTTCATACGCGAATGAACAAAAACATCACCATTATTCTGATGCTGATTGGACGATCAATTCCCGGCCCGGCTCCGATGCGGGTTGGATTTGCATTGCTTATGCACTCAACATTCCGGTTTAGGGTAGTTTTTGAGTTGATTCTCATTCATTTACTCTGAATACACATCTGTGTCATGTCAGAGCCACGGAGCTCCTATTTACCGAAGAGCCTCCGGTCAAATTGATCATCGGAGGCTCCAGGCTGGAGGTACCTCGTTTATTCCTTTCTGGAATTGATTCATTTGGAATTAGTGAAGAGAGAGAAGCTTTAGAAACAGTAGGAGCGATGCAGGCAATGTGCCTGGACTCACATATTGAAAAATCAAGAGCCAGAGCCACTGTACCAGAAGCACAAGATTGCGCGCAGAATTGGAGCCAAGCAGTTAATTTGGACCTTTGGCTTCGGAAATGTTGAACCGATGAAGAGCTGGAGTGGTTGGCACAAGTAGAGGCAGCGAAACCAGGGATAAATTCACCAGAGCCACCGGAAGAGGATAAAGAAGCTAACAAAACACCTCTCCACTTGAACAGACCATAAGGGATTGAAAGCCGATTGTGCTTGCCACCCAAGAAGGTTGTTAGTAGAAAATCATACATAGCAATGCGTAAATGAAGCGGAGCCACCGGGGAGGGGGGAGACGAGATGGCTTATGGAACACTTCCCCACTCAACCAGGCTCTGTACATCATGATAAGTTGAACAGTGAAACTCACTAGTAAATCCAATTGCACTGACCCAGATTTAAAGCATAAAAGTATACCAATAGAGGCGCTTGCCAGCCTGAAACCGAGTGAAATTGGTGGGTAGGAGACTTTCTAGAGGCCGAAATTTGAGCCAGATATCTCCCATGCGCTATGGATCTTGAAGATGAAATTTTCCGATGGAGGGAGGAGGCCGTCGGAGGCGGCGGGAGCCAATTGGCGGTGTCGTGCGACCTACAGATGCAGTTGACATAATAGAAGCGCCCAGAACACCGCCGCCGACGTACCCTCTTAGGGCATTACTCACCTTACAAGTTAAATGCCCTATCAGGGGTGTGACGTAAGGTGATCTTAGGTACCTGAGGTGGAATGTGGCACAAAATTACCGGTGCAAAGCAGAAAACAAATTTATTTTTTGCAAAATTTTGACGCTTGTGAAATCCGGACATAAGCTTGCGTGCTTGTGATCTTGCGATCTTTTCCGGCCTTTTCTGGCCTTTTTCGGGCTTGTACAAGGTCACAAGTTATTTGTCAAAAGTCTGATGGGGTCACTGAGGGGATCTTCGAAGGTGCTAAACCAGTCACGAAATCGGCGAAAAAGGCCCAAAAAGCCCCATTTTTCGTGCGCGCGGCGCGTACAGGCGTGTTTTTCGAACCCTCGGCCTCTCCTGAAATGCCAATTTTGACATGATCAAACTGATGCTTCCTTCGGTAGACTCGTTGTTCAGTCATTTGGACCACACGACGTCAGAGCTGTTCCGCCAATCTCCAACGGATTTTCGAAGTTTTTTTGGATGTCACGGCCAAATTACCCCATTTTCGAAACCCAAAGTTCGAATCTTGCGGTCACAGGTCACAGCCCAGGAGAAGTGAATAGTACAGTATCGCGTGTGAAGCGTGGAGGGAGAGTATGGCGGGGTGCGCGCGAGGATCGCGTGAAGCGCGGGAGGCAACGTGTAGCCCGAGGCCTTTGTGTCTTCACAGAAGCAGGACGCCTCCCGTTTCGTCGAGGACGCAGGGCGTCTTCTTTATAATTAATTTCACAGAAGCTGGGTGTCTTTTATGTCATCACAAAAGAAGCTGGTTGTCTTCCATCTCATCACAAAAACAGGGTGTCTGGCATGTCATCACAGAAGCTGGAGCCGAGTACCCGCAGCATCGTAGCTCCCCCTCTTCTGGGATGCTTGTCAGCGGTTATTGGCGCTGGTAAGCTCAAACCCACATTTGCCCACCAACGGCCGTGCTTTGGATCGGAGATTGCCCTGCTGAGGTCAGTTAGGATCGGACCTCATGTGGATTTTTTTGCCCAAATATCCGCGCTCAGTATCGGACCTAAGCCATTTTTCAGGCCCAAACACTCCGCCTTGGATCGTAGGTATGCCACGACTTTCCGGGAGCCTTGCAGGCTGACTTCGAGAAAACAAAACCAGGCCGTTGGCCATCGATTTAGTGCAAGATCGATTTCAGGAACGTAATGCCAAATTAAGATATCCAATTCATCCGGCGCCACTCATTTTGACCTCAATCGATGGATAAAAAGCTTGCAGGACAGGACAACTCTAACTCATCGCCTCAATACAACTCACCCCTAACTTCGTGAACTGATTCTCCAATACTCGCTACAATGCCTTCCGACGACCAAGATCTTTGTACCATCAGGCAAGCGGAGCAGAAACGTGCTACAACTCTTCTGGTCTTCAACGACATGAAGAGCTCCCTTCTGTCCCAGATCAATTCGGAAGAGCTCCTTCAATCCGCGCCTACTGCTATCAGTTCCGTGGGCGCCTGTTTCGTTGCTAGCTCTTCTCCGAAGGCTTTGGTCATGTTGAAGGATAGGCTCGTTACCACCCTGCCTACGAGAAGCAACAATGTGGCGGGGCACGTTGCCATAGGCAGGCTGGTACAACTCGGGACCTGCCAAAGGGCTGAGTGCGGATCATAATTTCTTGAGTGGCGCCGAAAGGTGGCTGTACAATGACATCAGTTTTCAATTAAGTTTGTGTTTGAGTCTACAGCTCTCAGAGCCCTAGCCACGATTCTGAAGAGACAGAATCAAAGATTGGCAGAAGTTGAATAAAGTCTGAGCATTGTCGAATGGATTATGACACTGCACCTCGCAAATTGCGTCCTTTTTTGTTTCCACCCCGTCCTCGACGACAGCTTCCTTCCTGCGGCAAGTACATGGCGTTGCCATCGCGGCGTCGGCTTCGTTCGCTTCTAGCACTTTGCGTGTCAGGGTCGGGAGTAGGTCCATGAACTGGCCATTCAGCTTAGCCGTCTGAAGAAGACCGTTAGTCGAGGGCATGCTCATGTGTCCCAAAACACACCTCCGTCTGCCATTGCTCGGTACGGTCCACTTGAGGTTTCTTTTTCTTTTTAGGAATCAGCTCGTACGTAATCGGGTTTTGGGTATCATCCATGAGTTGAGTTCTCTTGTAGGGGGTGACCCCAGCGCGACCAGTGGAAGCCATGATCCGAACCAAGGGATCTGAAGGACCGCTCTCCACAACGCCAGAGCCTCTCTTTCGCTCTTTGACAGCCTTGCGCCCAGGATACGACATGGTGGAATGGGCTCCAGACGAAACGCGGGAACGACTTCTACAACACGTGTTATATCAGATGTCTTCAAAAACAATAAGCGTGCCGATCACTCGCTACAACGGTTGAGACTTACATGAAGAGGCTGACGAGCAGCGCGGGTATGCAGCGCAATTGCAGCTTGTGATGTAATTCCTCGACCTGGACCTTGTAGATGTAAATATATGTAAGTATTCCGGTACGTATGGAAGATACGCGACACTTCAGTATAAAACTGTATGAAGATATGGACAAAATCTAGGTATGCTGTACACAAAATAGCTGAGGCACGATGAAAATGAAATTCCTAGCACAATTAGCAACTAATTACAGGCCGTAGGTAAAAGTGCCCATGGGAGACATTGGCCATGGAGACAGAGCAGAGTGGGTGGCCACAGCAACAGTAAATCCCCCGTCGACTAGTATATCGCCGTCGTAGGTCGAGGCGCCGACATAAAGTCAGGCCAGCTCTGCGTGACATAAAGTCAGCGCCGTCGGTTCAAGGTAAACTTGGCCTGCACCAGAAATGTATTAATGATGCCCAACAGAAATAAAGAAACACTTACGGCGTCCAGTCGAGTGGGTGGTGGCAAGTCCGTCCCCTGGCGTAAAGTCGGTGGTCACGAAGCCTTGTGCATACGAAAGCGATACAGAGGTGGTGAGCGCCAGGGAAAAGCACGCTCGCAGCTGACTACGACGCTGGAGCATTTCGTAGTCGGCGAGGCAAAGGTGGAGGTGGAGGTGACTGCTAGTCACTATGTCACACCATTTGCCTGAAAGGGACTCTTCACGTGACAGCGCGACGCGCTCACGCAATAAGCTCAGCCAAATAAAACATTTATTCCTTTCCTTTTCATAGCAACTATTTTTCGCTGGTGGGATTTCGAGGCTGAAAACTTCAGTATTCAAATAAAGACGAAATCCTACAGCACTCAGCTCAGGAGTGTGAATAGGGGAAGTCAAAGATGAGAATCGACGTCGATTCTGACGTCGATTCAGGCATCGATTCCGGCATCGATTTTTGATCAAGAATCGACACCAGAATCGATGTTTTCCAGAATCGACACAGAATCGATGTTTCGACTCTGGAGTCGAAACTCGACCAGAATCGATTCCAGAATCCGTCCTGGAATCGACGCCTTACCTAACTGTGACTTATGCACCTTGTGATACTTGAATTTTGATATTTTTGTAAACGGAAAATATAAATTTCAAAATTGCAATTAAAAATTTCACTTCTCTACGACATCTATCAAAAGCCATGGGCCGCCACCCTGCCACAAAGTCTACCTCCAAGTCCACCAAGTCTTCCTCTACTCGGGCCGCCAAGCCCGCCCCCGTCGCTTCCAAACCTCCCGCCCGCGTCCGAAAACCCTCGGAGAAAGCAAAGGACGCCAAGGAAATTCACGACAGCAGCGATGACAGTGAGCCCGAATACACCACGGCTTCCCAAATCAAAATAGAGTAAGCTTTGTATGCCGAAATGTTCCATGCTCACCTTTGGTATCAGTTGGGACAATGAGCGTAGTGAGAAACTTCTCGCACTCATCATGGAGCACACCCACATCAAAAGAGCTCTGTTCCCTCCGTGCGGTCCCAATGCTTCCACGGCCAACGGGGGTGGGAAGTCGAAGGCCTCGGCACACTACGATCTCTGCAAACTCCTCCTCGGGGAGGAGGCTGAGTACAAGGATGTCCTAGACCGCGCTGACAGCAACCCCAAGAATAGGACGGTCTTGGGACTCAAAATCAAGAACCGTCTGCGCGCATACGTTGCTTACCACGATGCCAAATATTCAGTCTTAATGTCTTTCACAGGATGACAACCCCGCGCGACTACATCACTGAAATGGGCGAGACCGGCGCGGGTATCGACAATGCCGCGCAGATAGATATGAACGTCTCCAATGCCTTCACAAACAAATGGGGTGCGTACCTTGTCTGAGCAGCCTGTGGTCTGCGCTAACACCGAGACTTTCCCCAGCGGAGATTCGCAAGGACTGCCCTTGGTTCTTCGACATGTGCAACCTCATTGCGCAGCGCCCAAACCTCGTTCCCACCGGTGTGGGCAATAGTACCACCGGTGCGAGTGACGGTGTCATCCCGTTGACCCAATGGGGTGCCTTGGTCGGCGACGATGTTGCAGGCGACGTCGACGATGCCGCGTCACAGGCGAGCGTCCCCATCGATGGATGGAGCCGATCTCCCAGTCCCCGCCAGTCGCCTGATCCCGAGGGCATGTCCATCGGCCCGAAGCGATCCTTTACTGAGGTTGAGGATGACGCAGGGAGTGGCGACAACTACGAGCCATCGTCGCCCACTGCCTCGGAGCCGGTGCTTGTTGACGTGGAAGACGACGCGGCTGATACCACTGATGCTAAACCCATGGCCGCTGCGAAGCGTGCTAAGAAGCGTCCCGCAAAAGCCGCCACCTCTGCTCCTGCAGACCCTGCGCCCACCGTCGCTCCCAAGCCCAGTAAAAAATCGAAGCTTGTCGAGTTCAGTGAGATTGCCAAGAGTGAAGAGAAGAGCCGCCAGAAGGAGCTTGACTTGGCCGGACTTTGGATGCGCCAGACGATGAAGACGACTGAAGTGAAGGGTCGGTTGGCGGAGAAGCGGGAGGACAGGAAGCGGGAGGAGAGGATGATGAAGTGGAAGATGAAGGAGCTCAAGATGCGTAACGCCCACGAGTTACGTATGGCCCGCATTGGCAGCGGGAGCTCGACCACTTCTCAGGCTGCCAGCTTCTTTGATGGTCTCTCTTCCTCCACATCGCATCACGCCTGCTCCGAGCCCGCCACCGACTACACCGACTACAGCGATCTCGACAGCTTCACGGGGAATGCGACTGCTGGCCCCTCCACTTCGTCGTCCGATGCAGGAATGGGCTTCGATACCTTCGAAGGGTTTACCCAATCTCTCGCTCCAGGTGGTACTAATCACTTCAACGGCAACGCCTAGATTCATATCACCGTGTGTACATCTCGTGTTTCCCATACTCCGATTTTTTCGCGTGCGCACTGTCATTACTCAGTATACCCATTATCATTGCTTATTCTTATTGCTTGTACCGCCGCGTACTCATATACTGTCCCTACTCTATTACTTTTTACCACCTGACACGGTCTCTAAGCTTAACCTTTACTTCCACCCACTGTCTTTACTCTTGACCTTTAATTACTTTTTGGTGTGGCGCCGTTGACAATTAATTCAATGTTACCTCCGCCTATAATAGTGTGCGAGAAGCTGTGATAACGTGCAAACCAGCTGGTATCCTCTGCATCTGAAGTCTCTCTCCCACCTGAAGAAGTAGAAGTACGAAGACGACGATTTCGAAGTAAAGGATTTCCATTTTAGGTAATTCTCGGCTAATTACTCGAGCTATCGCTAACGAGTCCCAGCTCTTCTCGTTGCCTACGTACACGATGGCGCCGGCGACGATCTTTAGACCTGAATAAAAGTCGTTTGAGGCGCTCCCGCATGACCGTTCCAGCGTGGACTGTTGCTCCGGCAGGGACATTACCCATATTTCCGTCGCTGTCGGAATCCGAGTCAGAAGAGAGTCCCTCGCCGATAAATGGATCTGCCATCACAGCATCCTCGTCGTCCTCGAGCCCGCGTGCCTCCTCCTCACACTGCATCGCAAATGAATGGACACCAATGCACGCAGCGACCCAATACTAGGGTTTGGTAAATAACTGGTATGTTAATAACATCAGTTAATAACATCATGTTAATAACTCTTAATAACTGCTAATAACATGGCACCCCAAAGTGACCCTCAAAGTGCTGTGAATAACTGTGGATAACTCCGAGCCGTCAGAGGCCAGCGCGATCGGCCTTCACATTCGATGTCGACCCTGACATCAATATCTCTGCGCCGGCTTTGCTGGATCTTGTCCGCGTAACCATTCCGCAGGCGGATCTACAACCCCCACTGAGAGCACCCTCAGACCGCTCCAGTCGCCAAGTATATGGCGGAAGACGTTGACTGGAGTGTGATTTGAGTTTTTCGCAGTCCCAGAGTAATTTACAATGTGAATAACTGTTATTCACAAGTTAATAACTGTTAATAACAATTTTGTTAATAACTACTGTGAATAACCCTCGGGGGAGGGCAGATGTTATTAACATCTGTAAGGAACTCCCCGGGAGTTATTTACCGAACCCTACCCAATACGTCGCAAATTGATGGGTCTTCGCGTCCTTGATGCTGACGTGCAGACCCTTCAGGGATTGAAAGCGGCCTTTCAGGAACCCAATCGCGTGTTCCGAGCGGATCCGCACCATCGAAACATGATTATTGAATTCTTCATTGCCAGGCTGAAGGCTATACGGCTTCTTGAAGGGCGAAATGATCCATTTCTCCAGCTAAAGAGCATATTGATTAGTTATTCAGACGGATGCAAAGGCAAAGGCTTACCATGTATGCAGAATCAGCCCAAATGAACTCACCATCCTCTAGTAATGCCGCGTGCTCCTGGGCGAGTCGTGTGCCCTCCCACGCTGTCGAGTCGTGTGTGCTGCCGGTGTACCCATACCCGAAATCGTTGATGCGTAGATTGGGGAGAGAAACCACCTGCAAATCCAAATTATCATTCACCGTTTGGAAGAGTAAGATTGAGTTCCAGACACGTACTTGGATGTTTAGAGAATAATTACATTTGCGGTCAAAGTAGCTCTCTCCGAACCAGAAAGGCCGGTCAAATAGCGCAACCAAGGTACCATCGACCATGCACCATCCGTCCCTCCATGCCTTGCACGAGTGGGACTGAACCCATGCCTTCGCTTTCTCCTTCTCCGTAGCAGTAATATGCGTACGGCTCGATACTGATGGCAGTGTGAGATACCGAAACAACGGTATCCTGATACCACCGGAGTTTGAATTACGGTGTCACTCCCACGCACAGCCTCGGCTGTCAAAACTCTTCTTCCTTCCCCACCGCACGTACCTTTCACTTGGTGCTTCACTCACGAAAGATCTGTTGGCGCCAAAGACAGTGATGTCACGCTCACAAATAGATGAAGATGAAGACGCCCTTTGGGGTCAGCTTCCTTGCATAGAAGATGAAGTACAGGCACCCGAAATTCACGGGAATATTAATAGAGAATGCCAGGTGCGCCGAGATTATGCTACACGTTCCTGAATAAAGATTTCAACAAGATCTTGTGTAGCTCTACTGCTAGTTCAACACACATGCCTCCACCTCCTCTTAAACGCAAACCCGGAAGGCCAAAAGGTTCACTCAATAAAAAGCAGCGCTGCCATGAATCAGATCAGGAAGCCATTCCCAAAAGGCTATGTCGTCCTCCTGGAACAGGTTATCTGCAGCGTGCTCGTGCTGCTGGAACAGCTCCACCTGAGGAACCCAAGCGCCCTGTTGGACGACCGCGAATTCATTTTTCCCCTGAGCCTACGGCAATTCACTTAGGGCGCATCGTATGTGGCTATTGATTTGATTATTCTATTCTCTCTTTTCACACTAAACTCAGCATGTTCCTGGCCAACCTCCTCCCCTGCGGCTCGGAAATCCTGTCAGTGAAGCAAATACTCTACGCATGAGTGGGGGCCGTTTGGTTCCAGGAAATATAGCGACTCTCCACACAGGACCTCTCTTGAATTCTGGAAAAAGTGTTCCAACTGGGTCTGGGACTGAACATTTGCCTCCTGAGCCTGATGATTCAAATATTGTATTCTCAGACAACGATGAAACTGAGGAAACTGGTCTTGTTAACGATGGAGTGGGGGATGACAATGATAGTGACAGCGATGGCGAGGATGAGCCTGACCCTGGGGTGTCTGGTGGTGATAATTCAGAAATTCCACAGAGCTTGACATCACAGAAGAAATGTAGTGGTGGTCCAGCACACAAGCTTCCGAAGTGGCTTATGAATATGTTTCAGAAGCATGTGAAGGCCTCAAGTGTCCTTTCTGATGGGCTGCCACCACTTTACAAAGAAGGCAAAACATTTTAGTTTCCTACTCAAGATCCTTTCTTTCTGCTTGATGACCTGGAAACCCTTAGGCCGGAAAAAATGTTTTGTCCAGCTTTCTTTCTCTGGGATCCTGCAGCTCTTGTTCCTGGTGGAATTCCATGCCCAAACTGCAGACATCGACTCCACCGACACGGTCATGTTCCACGTCCCCGCCGATGTGTTGATCTTGACCGTACATTTTGGATGATGAGGTACCGATATCTCTGCCCAAATTGTGTCAATCCTGTCTCCAACAAAAGAACAGTCACCTTTCGGAGCTGGGATTCATGCATCTTTGGTGTTCTTCCCCGCCGCCTTGCTGTTCGCTTCCCAGCAATGCTCACCCACCAAAGTGCTATCTTGGAAAATCTCTTCATGTTCATGCGGTCTTGCTTTCAGAGCGGAATGGGAGCGAAGCAGTTTTCTGATGCGCTTCGTGTCCGACATCTCGAATACTATGATACCCTCCAGCTATCATATCTTTGGAAAATTGCAGAGGCACAGGGTTTGGCTCGCTGGCGTGACCAAAAATTTCCTACCTTCAAGGCATTTGACGATACCTCCTCTGATGGTTATCATGGTTTTATTCCAAGTTCACAGTGGTTACGCGACCTCTTTGATACATTCATGGACTGCCGGGGGCCATGTTTGGACCAAGCCATGTCCATGTTGTCAGGCTATATCAATGGTATTGATCACAGTTTCAAAGTGGGTCTTCACACAAAATCCAGTTCTGAAAGTTAACCATGTCCCTTAGCTGGCAAAACATATTGCCAAGGTTAATGGCGAGCAAATATTTGTTGCTCTTCTCACTGTAACAAATGAGAGAGGCGAAATTCGGGTGTGCAATCTTGTGGCCACCAAATCTCATTCACAGTTCGAGCTTGCACTTACTCGAATGCGGGATTCACTCAAACGCTATGGTCATCAACAGCCAGCTATATTTTACACAGATAATATGGCTGACAAGGATTTCTTGGAGTGTTGCTTTCCTTCCTTACGTGAAGGTGTTGTTCCGGTGGAGAAATATTCACACTTGCCAGCTCTGGAGATTACGGCCGATATTGGGGTTTGCATCCTCGAATCTGTGACTGAAATAGATGCAGCTATGCGAACAATCTTGCAGGACCTTCCTGAAGATTCTGACAATGATGATCACAAGATAATTATTTTCTTGGATTCCGAGTGGAATGTGGAAACATCACAACACGGATATATCACTGGCCGTGGTCAAACTGCAATCCTGCAGATTGCCTATAAAAGCATGATTTATATCCTCCAGGTAACTTGTATTTTCATCTTGATTTTCTCCTTCTCACACATTCTTTACAGTTGGGAGCAATGCTTGCTGGCGGCAGAACTCCATTGGTCTTGACACAGGTACTCGAAAATCCACGAATCCTGAAAGTTGGACGGGCTGTCTCTGGTGACCTGAAGTATCTTGAACAGGCAACAAGTGGTGGGCGGACCGCGAAGCGGTCCGCCATCACTCTGGTTGACTATTCATAATTGCAAGGGACAGTTAATAAATAGCTGGTGCACACTTTTATAGACCTAACTACAGAAGCAGTTCCACCCAGACAATGTTGGCGGTACGTGTAGACGGGTCACCGTGGTACTTGAGAATGAAAACATCTCGCGAGTTAGGAACCCGGGTCATAGCGGAATATAATTGACCATGGGAGAACACGTCTCTCCGCAAGTCAAGTCCCAATTTCTGGACGGTCAGACCCTGGCATCCATTGAAGGTGGTCGCATAAGACAGAGCGAGAGGGATTTGTTTACGGATAACAGTGAAATCGAAGCCATGGGGCTGAAAGTGGCCATTGATATGCGAGATATGTAGTCGGATCTTGAACAGTATACATTAAATGCAAATGCAATAACAGGAGACGACATTCACTTACAGGATCAACGATTTTGCCAGCAATAATAGCAGAGATTGTTTCAACCTCTACTGTATGTCGCAAAAGATTGCGTATAATAACGCGAGTATTCTTTGTTAGACCTCTGGAGGCATCAAAATTTCGCGTAAGTCTGCAAATGGCTCCGATCTTAAGAACCAACTCGTGAGAGGGTATTCCAGGTTCTTTTAGGGAATTCAGGAATTCGGGGTCGGAAAATACATCGTCTCCAGCAGAGCCGTCGCCAGTGCCGTCGATTGAATCGCTGCTGATATAGCAATGACTTTGTCCGCGGACAGTACGAAGAATGGTCTCGTTGAACTCGTCCACAAATTCGTTAAAGGGGCTGAGAATCGCTCGAGTGATACAGACCGCCGGATCGTCAACCACAGGGGGCGGGAACACAAAGCTGACAAAGGTTTCGATGGAGTCGGTGTGCTCCAGGCAGGCAAGATCGACCGCATCATGGAGGTGATCGTCCCCAATTGAATCCAAAAAGGATGAGAAGATTAAATCATCCTGTTGGCGCAGCGAGCTTTCAAGCCTCAAAATTTCAAAGTGGCGGAAGATTGGTTGAGTGCGGATTGAGGCCTTGCAGATGGCGGTTCGTCCTCCGAATCGAACCACTGGTGCCACCTAGTAATGTTTAAGTCTGAGTCTTTTCTCGCTGGAAACGAACAACGTACCTGACGGAAGTCTCCGACGGTAATTAACATACGCCCTCCCCACACCTGGTTGGACCCTGTCAAGGATTGCATGAGACGATCCGCGCAGTCAAACACTTTGAAATGAAGTCCGCCGATTTCATCGATGACATGACATTTCGCTGCGAGAAGCAGTTTTGCGCGATCGCTCCGTGGGCCCACGGCAGATTTGAGATGAGGGTTGAATTCCCATAAAGGTAATGCGCTGTTCGTCCACCGGGGTAGTTTTTCGCGGCGAATGCAGAGGAGGCAGACAATAGAACAATTTCGTTCGATTTCCGCAAGGCTCCGATGACAGGATAAAGCACATAGGTTTTTCTGCGTCCGGCGCGACCATCAACATGAATCGGCTTTGGATTTTCCATTTTGGCTACTGCCATGATTCGGTCATACACAATCCGCTTGTCAATGATCAGCGCCGAACAAATACTCTGCGGATTTTCTCACCTGTTCATGGGTTAGTCCATCCTTGAATGCGCACAGATTACTGGGGTCACCGCCCCATCGAAGGCGCTCGGCGTCCACTTCTTGTTCGCGCTCTGTCGGTTCTGGGAGTCCAATATCTGTCAAAGTTCGTCCGAGCCCTTGCAGTAGACTCTGTAGGGTGATTAAAACCTCGTTCTGGATAATTTCTGCGGGTGGAAATGCAGTCACACACAGCATGCGGTCTTTGACGTCGGCAGAAAGGGCTTCTTCGTGAGTTTTCCAAATCGTTAATGCAGGACTTCCCTCCACTGCAAGAACAGCGAATATCCATCTAAGCTGTGCTGGTGGTGCACCGGATTCCACCAATTCTTCAAAGGCCATAATCCCTTCATCACGGTTATCAAAGAGACCCAGAGCGCGAGCGGCTTCCTGGTACGTGCTATATACGACTCCGTCGATGGTGCGCATATCGGTCCAGTCTCGCGCGCTTTTGTGTAGCAGGAGCGCACGAAGATAGAATACGTCGCCGTGCCAAGGATAAACCATTTGGATACGACACACTGCAATGTGGCCGGGTTTGTAAAAGCGAATTCGCATCTGCGGCCGGCCTGGATATTCATCTTCCAGGATTTGGAGGGGATGTAGCTCTTTTTCGGGGTCATGCTTCTCTAGACGACATCTGGCATTGAACTCGACGTAGGTGATATGATCTAGTTCCGGATGGCGGGGTCGGCACATATATCGAACCAAAAGTGTGCCGTCTGATTCAGAGCCATCTTTGCGTGCCATTTGGCCATACTGACGACCCGGCAGGTGGATTGGTAGCCGCTTTACACCAGGTGTTTTTTCGGAAATGTGGAAGGATGCGAGTCGCATGGCAGCTTCAATGCTGGAGAGGTAGCGACCCCTTTCGTAGTCTCGAATCTCGTCAATGGGCTTCCGCGTCGGAGCCGTAGTGGGATCGGATGGCTGTTTCCATACTGCCCAGTTGGCCTGATCCAAGGCCTTGAAGAAATATTTGAACAGGTATTGGAAAAGATTGACCCCCATGGAGAATTCCACATTGATGTGGCAATCGTACTTCAGAATGAGCCAAGGAATGTGTGAAACAGTACAATTGTCTTCGGCGTGGCGGCGTCGATGTTCAAAATATCCTGAGGGACGGCAATGAACTAAGTGAGTGGTAAATCAGATGGAGTGTGCTTGCCGCGTTCATTGAATGAAGATTCCTCTTTTGTCCGCTTGGGAAAGCCATATTGACATTCGCGTGGCCAGCCACATCTATGATACGACTTGGCGGGATCGTGAGTGTGTGTCATGTGGCGCTTGACTGCATCCCGTAGTGGCCTGGATTGTCGAGGTAGTTCCGCACTAAGAAAGGCGTTGATTTCGGAGGGCGATCTTGGGACATTTTTCAGTCCCACGGCTACGTGATCTCGGGCCAGCGGGGATTGGTGGTGAAAGTAATGAAAAGAGTGACCGGTCCGAAAGCCTTGCGAAGTGCGAGACAGTCAGAAATGTTCGCTGCGGACCAAGCAGGAGAATGAAAAAATGTGGATGGTAACCGAACATCATGCAGGGATTCTTCGTCACCCGTTCCAATGTACTCTTCCCCGTCAGGATCTGAGTGCTGATTGTGGCGGATATATGTCAGCCGTGCCTCCTCGATGGCACTCCACGCATCGACCAAGTATTCCCCTGCGTGGATCAAGTACCTTGTCTCGAAGACGGAATTTCAACGCACCAGTTAGCCGAGAAAAGGTGGACATCTGTTCGGCATTCATATAGAAACGTGTTCTGTACCATCGTGCCTGACTGAATTTGCTGTTGTTGGGAGTCCGACGGGCGGGCGACCATCCAAGTGTTCCGTGAGGAAGCAGCAGTAGATAATAGGGTAGATCACAGTAGCGAATTTCACGCGGATTTCGAGCTCGATTTCACTTGGATTCCAAGTTGGATTTAAGCCCGGGTCACTCTGTGACATGGCTGAATTCGGAAACCGAATATGACGTGATTCGGCACGCTTAGTGTTGTGCGGGTCGGGTCGGGCCTCAAAGCCCGGGCTAGGGTCGGGCTTGAGCGGGTCAGGGCCTCGAAAAATCCCAAGCCCGACCCACCTAGCAGGGTCGGGCCTGGGTCGGGTCGGGCTTGGGCTCAGGCCCGGGCTTGAGCAGTGCGTGACAAATTTGAATTACGTGCAAGAAGGATTAAATTACCGCGGCGTAAACTACTACAATCCAAACCCAAGATCTGCATCATCCTCCCCCTCGTCAGGTGCATCTTCCAAAAAGTTGTCCTAGATACCCAATCCATCCATTTTCTCCTCGCACTCGCTGCTGTCCTTCTCCTCGGCTTCATCGGCCAATGTGGGCTCATTGGCAGAGCACGGCAACTCCGGAAAGAGGAGATCACCGCGCAGCGCCGATTTCATGAACTGTAATGCCTCGACAATATCTCCATGAAGCCGATTACGTCGTTTCGAGATGGTGACTCCGGCCGCAGAAAATGCACGCTCTGTGGACACGGACGAGGCTGGAATCGCAAGGTAGTCGAGGGCTAATGATTCCCATGCCGGATGGAAACGGGGATGATTAATCTGGGGATCAAGTCAGTGAGTGACACACATGCAAAGGATAAAACCACGTACGCCCCACCATGTCACCATGGACATATCCTCCGGGAGATCATCTATCGCGTCCATGTATTTTCTGAAATCAGGTGCCCACGGTTTCCCTACAACAGGTGATGCTGAACTCGTCGCCGCCGAACTTGAGAATGTCTCATCATTTTCGGAGTCAGAGTCGAGACCAACGGCGAGCAGTTTTGTGATCTTGGCCTTCTTGAGCGGCCGGGGTGGCTGATCAGCACCAGTAGCCCGGAGCTTGAGCCAGCGTGTCTCAAACTACATTAATTGTCTTTAGCTCCTTAATGATGGTGATCACGACTCCAAATTGACGCACAATTTTCTCAACCCTTGCCAAGACCTCAGTCTGCAACTCGGAGGACCAGTGACACTGGAAATATGCGAGTTTTTGAGATGGGTCCAACACTGAGACGAGTTAGCGCAACCATAGAGGTATCAATCTGCGTGACTTACACATGCAGAACATGTACGCATCGGAATCTGTAACCTTGTTGTAATACTCAGCAATTTTATCGAGTCCTGCGTCGAGAGCGGGTTTGAATTCAGCGCGCGAGATCTTGTTTGCTTGTTGTGTCCAACCACGGTGCAGAGATTCCAGAGCAGGGATTGCAAGATGCATACTGGGCCCCTCATCGGTTGAGAAAGCCTGTTGCGCACAATCGGCGAGCTGAGCCGTATAAAGCCGGGATTATGTTTGGATTTGCGCTATTGAACAGTATTAGTAGTCAAAAGAAAAGGATGGTTAATTTCACACATGATGAAGTTGAGCTCATCTCGCAGTTGTGTCATCTTGACATTGGCGAGGAGTAGGTCGATACCGGATGTCCACCAGTCAATGCCTTCCAAATACTTGACGACATGCTCGATGCCCCAGCGTCCGCGGTAAATGTTAATGAGACGGCCATCTTCGTTGCGCGCAGTCATTCCGAAAAGGAGATCCATGCGCCGAATGAAAGTGCCATGGTCCCCCCCCTCCTGCCCGCCCATTTTCAGCACAGTTGGAATGCGATCGTTGGCCGTAGCCACTTGGATGGATAGAGGGAGGGCGGGACACAACTTCTTCAGCTCGTCAATGAGAACTACAATTTCGGAGACTGAATGAACGAGAGGTGAGAACGAGCCACTGGGGACAAAAAGATAAGATGTGTACTGGATTCTGTCACTAGACCACGGTGAGAAACATCCAGCGGTTCACTATTGTCAGGGTTAACGAGGCGGGTCGAGGGATTTCTACCCCGACTGCGAACGATGATATTTGAAGGGTCGGGTTTGTTGCGAGTGCGCGACATAGGTGAATAAAGACCTCAATGTGTATTGTCATGAAGCTGCTCCCTTAAATATTTTTCCACATGGTCCGTGCTCGCCCATCCGCGTGCAAAGTCGCGCACCATCCGAGTCGGTAAGGATGTGCCTGTGAAAATTTCTGGGAAGCGACAGAGGTAATAGCACCAAAGCAGGCCGCCGGTCCGGCCGAAACACGGGAAATCACCACACCGCGTATTTAACCATGTCACAGTTGAGTTGAACTCCGGACAAAGCCGAACAATGAATTTCCTCAAAAAAGTCCGCAAGCCCGGGCTCAAGCCCGGGTCGCGGGCCTACAAAAAATCTGAGCCCGACCCAAGCCCTAGCCAGGCCCGAGGGAGGGTCGGGCTCGGGTCGGGCTTCAAAGCCCGGGTCGGAGGTCGGGCTCGGGCTTGAGGCCCGACCCGGCACAACACTAGGCACGCTGGTCAGCTGAGTTTCAAATCACTTTTTTGCCGTCGACGTGTCGACTCCACCTTCCCCGTGCCCTCTCAACCCTTCATGACGAGTAAAATCGAGGTTCTGAAGGCCCGCCTGGTCATTGCCCAGTCCAAGGAGAAGGCCACGTCCAAGAAGTCCAAGAAGGACAAGGAAAATGATGATGTCACGCATAATGCGGGGAAGAAGGACGCGAAGAAGGAGGCCAAGGGCACGCGTAACGCGCCGGTTGTTCAGTGAGTTGACACCGTTGACATCGTCTAGCTCCTGTACGACTCAGACTCACGGCATATCAGATGGGCGAAGGAGGAATTCTATTATCTGACATCGGAATTACTCACGGTCATCGAAGGGAAGGCGCGCTACAGACAGGCGCTCGGATTTGCCAAGGGCATCGACGCTGTGGATACGGGGGGGAAAAAGCTGCCGGCGATCCTCGCTGATATAGCTGAGGATCTCTTCATCAAAGACAAATCCGACACGAAGTATACCACAGAGGACTTGCCTGTCCTCGCAGGAGTTGTGAAAAATCGTGTCGCTGCGTGCGCACCGCTGCTTTATTCAGTTATTGGATCGGTTTAATGGTTTACCACAGGCTGAAGACGAAATACACCGACTACCACAAAAAACTCGGCGCCACGGGTCACGGATTGATAGCAGCGGGGAAGGCAGATGAGATTACTGGTGGTACCGTGATCGCGAATGCATGGGGTACGTCTCCTCACCTCAATATCCCTTCTGACTCCTAAAAAACCTTCAGAGGAGATCACTCAAAAATTCCCATGGTACATGCGAATGGACACCTTGATGGGGACAAGCCCTGTCGTCAATCGGTCTGCAGTCGCTCATAGCCAGACACGCGTTGATCTCGGTGTTCTCGATCGCAGCGGCGAGGTGTGTCCCTCCTTCTGAAGGGTGCCGACCTTTATAACCAATTACCAGGCTCACGATGGGCCGATTGAATTGGACTCTGACGATGAGTCTGACGGCAAGATTTCCAACTGGGGTCCATCGTCCCCGACTCCCATTGGGGCCAACGAAGATGACGACGGCACAGACGGCCCGGTTACCCCAGCCGCAAAGGTTAAAAAGGAGGTCCCCGTAACGACTCTCTCTAGTGCGCGCGGCTCGAAACGCAAATCGATTCATGACCCCATCCAAGATGTTGCCGCCCAGAATTCGGCTCAAAAGCTCAAGCTCGCCGAAGTCAAAGAACAGCAACGGGCTGTGCGCGCTAAAGCCAAGTACGAAGCGAGGAACACTCTCGAGTTGGCACGTCTTCAGCACCAACAGCGCGAAGCTGAACGCCAGAGAGACCACGAATTGCAGATGTTGGAGCGGCAGATGCAGTTGGAGGCGATGCGACGCAACGCTCCCGGCCCCGTCGCAGGCATGTACGGCGCTGGAGCGCCTGCTTATGGTGCCCCTCCTCCCAATTCCATCTTCGATCCCGCCCTAGGCATGTAGGCGTCGAGTCAATTAGATTATTCATCCATCCGAATATATTTAAACAGCTCTTCCCTCAATTCCTCGCGCTTCAGTTTACCTTCCACCAACCCAATTTCATCGTCCACATTCCGTGCTGCTTCCGCTTCATCTGCTTCTCTTCGCCGTTCCCTTCGCCAGGTTTTTTCCAACCGTCTCTGCTGTTTACGATACGCCTTCCCATCATTGAAAAAACGATCACTTGAGATAAAATTACCGTCTTCATGTCTCATCGCAAATGCATGAAGGTTAATGCAAGCAACAATCCACAGCGAGGCATACTGCAGTCCCTTCTCGCCGTTGATGGCAACCCGGAGGCCCCGAAGCGATGACCATCGGCCCTTCAAAAATCCGACACAATGTTCAGACCGAATCCGCACGGTTGAAACATAGAAGTTATAGGTTTCATTCCCTTCTTCCTCTTTTTCAGGTCTGAGGAAATTGTTAGCCTCGGACACAGGTCAGATAAATATATCGCACGCTTTATACGGGGCCTGACACCATTTTTGGAGCGGATATGCTGAGTCGGCCCATACCCACTCATCAGGCTCGAGAAGAATATCATGCTGTTGCGGGACCCTAGTTGCTTCCCAAGCTGTGGCGTCATGCTGGCTGCCTGGCAAACCAACTCCGTAGTCGATGATTTGGAGATCAGGTGTCGAAATGAGCTGCATAACAAGATTAACACAGTATTTTTAATGTGTGAAGAAGGATACCTGAACGTTCAACGAATAATTCGACTTCCGGTCGAACCATGTGTTCCCAAAAAATGCGGGCCTTTGGAAGAGAGGTACAAGTGTTCCGTCGACCATAAGCCATCCATTGCGCCAAGCAGGACATGAAGTGTCTTCCACCCACTGCTTTGCAACTTCCTTTGCCTCCGGGCTTGCCCACTGAACCGATGCATCCCGAAATCGGTCAGAGCAACATGCCTTGATCACCCGACTTGTACACAACCGAACAGTTCCATACCCAACTCCAAACTGCAGTGCAACCTTCATGGTGCTCGCTGCATTTCCAAAATGCCCAAAACGATAGAGCGCTATGGCTAGCTGCTGTTCAACAGGCATTTGGGCATTGTTGGAATTGTTTTGAAAGACGGGATCGTCCGAGATCGTGGCGAGCAACGCATCAAAGCAGGCTGGGTCGATACGAAGATAGGAGCGAAAGAGGGCTGGCCGGGAGTGTTTATAGACATGAAGAAGTAGCTGAAGGAATTCCTGAGACTTGGGAATTTCCTCGCGATCAACGAGGAAGCGTTGCGAATAGAGCTGGGCTAAGTCATGAATATACTGGTCCGTCGCTGTCTCCCCTTCCTCAGAGTCACTAGAAGAGCTGGAGGAGGACTCCCAAGGGTCAGAGTCCGAGCTGCTTGAGTCCGAGTCGGAGTCCGACCCGTAGTCATCATCCGCCCACTCGGCAGCCTGCATCTCGGCGATGAGATTGACAAGAAATGCTTGCGCAAGAGCATCGGCGGCTTGCTGGCGGTCACTGCGAGTGGGCATAGGGAAATACTGATGTGGGATATGAGACAGGGGGTTCTTATTGAATCAGATACATGATAATCACGTCGATAATCGCGCTAGATATTTGTTCGCGTGCTTTGTTTTGCACAGGTGACAGCTCACGGGGGTGCGTAATCTGATGCGGCCTTCCAAGCCGTGATGCCGAAATCGATTTCGGTCGATTTCGCCGAGCGAGCACAGTTGATTTGATGTCACGCTGCCCTCAAATCCAACTCAAAATCCAAGTGAAATCAAGCTCGAAATCCGCGTGAAATCCATTACTGTGATCTACCCTAATGTAGCGGCTCCACGAATGGGGAAAGAAGATCGAGGAATACGGGCTCGGCTTGTCCCTTGCGCTGGATCACCAATTTACGGCGAGATGGGGGAGACGCCGGTGCAAGGGAAATAATGGCAGCAATTTCATTGCTGATGCAGTCGGAATGTTCGAGGTGAAGAGCAATATCCTCGTTATCATTGTAAGATTTCAAATTTTCGAGTTCGGCCACATAGGGATTGACGCGCTGCAACCCAGCGAGAGTTTCGTTGATCCAAGAATCAAGGATATCCATCTCGGCGCCCTTCAGGAACATGGCTGCGGGGTCATGAATGAACCAACGAATTGCATGCTGACCCTCGTGGGCCGGGAGCATTCGGTGGTACGTGCGACCACCGGATAGGGTCACTGCAGATATGCCATCGGGAAATTTCATGAAATCACCATCGTATACACCAAGCGCGGTGAGCGAAAAGAGATTATTCAGTTTGCGCGAGATGCCGGCGGTCTTCCGATTGTTGATGAAAGAGTCCCACTCGTGAGGATACGGAGGAAGAGCAGGTTGATAATGCGTGCCGTTGGGCCCGCAAACGAAACATTTACCGTGGATTCTTTCGCCGGTCAAAGCCTGTCCATGCGTGTTATAATTTTCTGAACATTATTTGAAGATGGAAAACACACCTTGATGCCACAATTTTTGCAGATTCTGTTCCACCGGAGGCCCAAAGGTTTTGTTGTCTCTGAACTGTTGAGGATATGCATGCGATCCCACCACGGGATATTCGGATCTGCTCTTGAATTCAGTGATTCGAGGAGCAACAGGCGTAACCGTATTCTCACGGCGATTTTCTTGGGAAACCTCATCGGACAAAAGAGAGCGGGCAATTCTGCGAGCATCGCTGTCTTGGTGTCGTCTCACTTCACGCGCCTCGTCATCTTCCCTGCTGCGGCATCGTCTCTGAGATTCACGGCGGAGGCGGCGCTCTCGTTCAACTTCTGATTCGACTTGGTCGCCGTTGGTGGTCGTGGAGTCCATGTAGCAAGAGATGGGAGCGATGAATCAGAGTGAATTTTGAATTACCTTCGGGGACGGAACCGAAGGTACGTGGTAGTATCAACGCCGCACCACTCCACTTAATCCTGAGCACCCCATTTTAAGAAACGAAGAGCAGTGTTCAAAGAAGTTACGGCAATACTGTACAATTTCGATCAATTCGGCACAATTTCGGAAATTTTAGTACAATTAAAATCCAAAAGAATTCGGATAAATTGAGAAAAAATTATTGCCGCAATAAAAAAAATGGGCGTGACGCGTGACTGCCGAATTGAATGAAATTGTACAGTAACCGCGGATCCGCAGCCTGCAGCCGGCAAAGTCGAATCTAAAGCCGTTTTGCAGCACAATCTAAAGCCGTTTCGCAGCCCGATCTTGAAAGTAGGGGATGTGGCGCGAGAGCGAAGGCAGAGACACGCCAAATAGGCAAGAAGCGCGAAGCACGGAATGAAAGTCAGCCGACGTCACGACAGGCCTAAATGACGTCAAGGTGACGTGGTGCCGCGTGCCGGAAGCTGATTGCTGTGAGCCGGTGGGAAGAGAGCGCTCGGGAATCATCTGCCGACGCAGTGCGAAGTAGATCCGCGGATTGCTGAAGGGCGGACATTGAAAAAGCTTCAGACAGGCCTAATTTTATAAAGAGAGAGACTCACCCAGATCGACCATTTATGGGTGCTGTTGATATAGCCAAAATGGCCAAAGACCGACTTGTTGTGCCTAATGCCAAAATTGGACTTTCAGATCTATGTGCACTTACCTTGGGCAAATGACTGAACAAAAATGTCTCGGAGCGAGTCAGTTCTGCATGGGACAATGAATACCTGTCTCCTCTGGAAGTGCGCTATGCAGCTCTGGATGTATATGCATGCTCTCAGATATACAGTTTCCTCTCCCCCATTCAAATTCCTGCTGCACTACCAAAGTCTATTGCAATTGGAACACCTGTTCCGATTTTCAATGATGATCGTGCACGTCTCATTGCTCGGGGTACTATTCTTCATGTGAATGGCTCTTTCCACACAGGAAAGATTCGGCCTGATCATACAGAAGAGATAATCAATATATCTGCTACCAGATGTGTTGTTCAGATCACAGAAGTTATTATCCCTGCTGCTATACTAAAAATACATAAGCAGTCACTCGCTTCATTTAGTACGGTGCCCTTCAGTGCAGTTTGCCTGCGAAGCCACCTTCGTCTGACTTCAACCATTGTTCTTCCTCAAATTTCTCCTCCTCCGAATGCCTCCTCTGCAGCGACACCTTCCAATGAAAATTTGATACCCTTGGTCCCAGATAGAGTCACAGATGGCCCTATCTCAAGTCTATTAACGGTCACTCCAGAAGTATCTGATCTCGAACTCAAGTTAGATCCATCAGGCTTTGGAGCACTTTTGCATGAAGAAATCAATACTGGAGTTCCGCATGATCGAACCGCAATGCAAACCTATGAATCAGATAATCAAAGTCAGCAAATAGGTGAACAGATTCTCGCTGCATCTACTCTATGTGCTGTGGTTTGGTTCACCTTCATTCGGAGTCGTGTGCTCAAAGATCCTTTCCACATTTTCAACATGTTCTACATCTCTGTTCAGCATGGCTTGCGCATTGAGTTTGCGCGTGCCCTTCGGGATGCAATATTCATTCCAGATGCTGAGGATAAATCTCGAATTGTTGCCTGGGGGCAGCGTCAAAATCCGCCGCAGTCATGGGACGAGTTGTTGCGGAAGAGGCCAGCTTGGCTTTTGCGCAGGTGCAAACATATCATTCCACCACCTGAG
This sequence comes from Mycena galopus ATCC 62051, assembly GCA_014925785.1. Lineage (NCBI taxonomy): Eukaryota > Fungi > Basidiomycota > Agaricomycetes > Agaricales > Mycenaceae > Mycena > Mycena galopus. The sequence continues at coordinate 395,802 of WIQG01000115.1, read as the reverse complement.
CAGCTTCATGGAGACGTTGCTGAGGTCTTTCGAACCTTTGGTTCGCTGAAAGATGCAAATACAGGTCTCCCGCTCTTTAATCATGCAGCATGGGCGATTGCAAAAAATGTTCTTGAGTTAATTGCCAAGGGCTACTTGTCTGATCCACCAGGAATTCCTCTCTATGTTGAGCTAGGGACAGATAAATGGGGTTTCACGTTATTTCGGAATAGGCGGGGCACACCATTTGCTGAAGGAGGTGTACACACCCATCTAAGTTCCCGCCTTCCGACCTCGGGTGCCTCTGTGTCATGCCAATGCTTGCCTTAAAGACTTCATTGCACGACACAATCTTCTTGTATGTTTTTCTTTTCCTTTGTCCCAAGTTTCTAAGCTCTATCTCTTCCAGGTTGGCACATTCAACTCTACGGGCAAACACTACAAAGGTCATTACAGCCCATGGCAGACCAATGAAGTCCAAGAACTTCTTTCCTCCCTTGAAGATTGTCTCATTGATCCAATTCTGCTAACGGGTTGGGCGAATGGGAATCTTTATGAACCGACTAATGAGGTGGCTGGGGTTCTTCCAATTCCTGAGGATGTCCACACAAAAGCTGGGATGGCGCAGTTTGAGAACTCTTTGCATTCGAAACAGCCTCATCATTACCTCGCAGCACTTCAAGGGACAAGGAAGCCAGTACTCCCAATCCACAGTGCCCCAGAAAAGGATTTATTCCGGGACTTGATGGTTGCACACCCCACCAGTTTTTCATCCCCAAAAAACATAGACAATTTGGTTCGCCTTTGGAACTGTCATGCAGATGAAAAGAAGGATATTTTTTACAAGGTTTGTGGTGCATTACATTATTTCTTTACTACTAACTGTCAGGGGAACCACCCATCCGTCCGTCCGTCCGTCCGTCCAGCTCCGGCCCATCGCACCGCCCCACTGCCTCGCCCGATCCTTCGTCCAACGCCCCTCCCGCGTCCGGCCTCGTCCGACCATCCGGCCTCGTCCGACTGTCCGGCCTTCGGTCCTGTACCCCAGCCAGCACCTTCGCCCGGAACGTCGTCCCCCGTCCCTCCGGACTCTGTTCCCCTCCGCTCCCCTTCATCCGGTCGCTCTCACTGGCACGTGCTATGTGATCAAGCTCGAGACCACTGCCGATCACTCCAGACACGTGCTACTGGCTAGTACCTATAAAAACCTCGCCTAGCGTGGGAATCCTTATCCTTTCTTCTCTTCGGATCCTCCCGCTAGGTGCGTATTCTAGAACTCTGTATTTAGTACCTTGAATTGAGTTTACTTCGGATTCTCCCGCTAGTTCCCGCGCTCACGCGCCGAGCTGAGGTTGCCCTTACACTAACCCAAAAACGACACAGTTGTCAGAACAGCTCAAGGTTTATTTCAATGGTGACTGGAAGACAAACACCAACATGAAGCAATCAAAAACCATGACGGCCAAAGCTCGCAATGAGTTGAAGCTTCGACTCGAGGCGCCCACTCGAGGTCTTGCAGCACCAAAAGTGCCAGTAACACAACTTACACTTCACAGTGTACCTAGTGGTATGTTGCCTCTATTTGACGAACCTCCCAGCCAGCAAGATACTCTGGAGTCATCCTTGTCAAATAATTTTGCTGCACCACAAGTTTCCTACTCGGGAATTTCGTCTGGTAGTGCTGCACCATCTGTTATAGCGTCCACGCAGTTTGTTGCAGGCTCAAGTTCAACTTATTCCGAAAATTCGGGGACATCGCACCTGAATGATGGAATATCTGGTGTTCCTGCACCAATATATCGTCCACCCACCTCATAACAGGCTCTCACTCCGCCGTATCTTCAAATTCACTAGCACCATCACAGCCAACAATCCTACAACAGTTAGCGATGCAACGTACACAGGCCGGTTTACCTGCAGTTGCCGAGACCAAGGGACGAAAATATCGAACTTGCCGTAAATGTGGAATCCCGACTTGCAAAGGGAAGCGAGGATGGACAGACTGTGTCAACAAATGCCGGGACTGTGGGAAGAGTGGTAGTGACTTTAGTTGCAAGGGCAGAAACCCAAACAAACCCCATCTACCATGCTACCAGGTGGAGTGGTGAATTCAGATAATTACTTACCTTGTATTGCTATGCTATGCTTTATAACTATCTTTGTACAGACTTGTATGGATGCAGCCAAATCTTTTTCACGCAAGACAAACTCGTGGGAACAAGTGCTTGTACTGTTTTAAGCAGTGCATTTATATTGTAGGGACTCCATGAATTCCAGAGAGCCTTCGTATTGCAAGATTTCGCGAAGAAATAAGTGGTTGGAAGTGTTTCGAAAGAGGGACCAAGCCATCACTTGTTCCCTGTCATTGCGGAGGTGCCGGAGCGGATCAGATTATTGAACTCAGTCAGTATATTGCTGGGGTAAGAAGAAAAGCAAGGAAAATACTAATCTCTCGATGGATACTGCTTAGAAAAAGGTATGACCTTCCTATGCACCTCTAACTCCTTCACAATTTTTCACAGGAATTATGGAGACTTCATTTGGACACAAAAAAACTATTTCGCTGTTTTTGTTCGGAGCTTCACCCAATTTGGACGGGTCCGGAGTCTCGGTAAAGTCACGTCAAACTCACGTCAAATCCATGTCAAACTCACGTTAGCTCATGTCAAACCCCATGGGAAAGATCCTTTTGATTTCCGTAGTATTTTCATTTCTTTATTTCTTTATTTTCTCCCACCCACACCGGTATCGAGCCATGCGTACAAACTCCGACATGAAGTCGGGGCGCAGAATTGCCGTCATCACCCGCCGTGTGACAACAGTAATGGTCCATTTCCCCACGCCAGCCCAATTCGCGACCTTTTGCAAGCCAGCAGCATTTCCAGAGTGCCCGAAACGAAAGAGGACAATGGCGAGCTGGTCCTCCACTGGCATCTGCGCATTATTTGAGCCATTGGTGAATACGGGGTCATCGGCAAGTCTTAGACTCGTTACCAGTCTGCTTACAATAAGCAAAATATGTGGCGAGCACTTTGCTGTAAGCAGACTGGTACAAGTCGGATCAAACAAAAGGGCTGGGCCCGGAGTTTCAAATTTAGGTGGTGCCGATCTCGGCATCACTTGGCTTATTCGCTTCCCTCACCTTACGCGCCATATCTCTCTTCCCTCTGCCCCGTTTCACTTCAAATCTTGCAGACACCACCCTCGACATCACCGGCGCGTATTTGACCGCTTAAACGCCCCAGTTGACCGGTCTTTGACCCCAGGAAAGCGAGTACCGTCTGCTGGAGGGAGATAATTATCGCGCGGGATTCTGAAGCTTTAATTGGGACGGATTTTGGCCACGGTGAGCACTAATCGTCTTTCCAATCGGTCTTGTACTATTTTCGTGGTCTGGATGCCACGCTCACGCTTTCAATCAATACCCAAGTCACCTGGACGCGACGCGCTCACCTTACACCTTCTATCTCTTTTCCCTCGGCTTCTCCTCGCTTCACACCTTCCACACGGTACTTGCCACATCACCGGCGCGTATTCGACGGCTCTGCAACTCCGAAATACGCCTAGAATACCGATAACGTGAAGGAGCAGCCCGGCACGATGATGTCAAATAACCGGTGCTGGCGCCGTCCCAAGCGCCCAGGAGCTTCCATGCGCTCTAGCGTGGATGTACACCACCCATAAAATACCTCTAGAGACCAAAATCCTGTCCATAGTGCAAATTCTGAAGGACATGCGGTTGTCACCCATCGAACTGATTACAACGCCTCTTGTGCCCCAGGAGGTCAATCGCGATAACGCCAACGGATTCTATCGAAGCAAAGGCCTTGAGGACTTGCTCAATCTTGTTTCCCAGGACAAGCGCTGCCGAAAGAAGCTTGACGCGTGGATCAAGAGCAAATTCGGTTTAGATCCACTTTTGTGCGAAGTACCTTGCGAAATGGACAACCTCAGCAGTCATTTCCGATGTTCTACCAGCGAAGTAGCCTTGCACAAATCATCTTCAATATTCTCAGTGCGTATTCGACACCTTAACGGCCCCGATTCACTAGTATTTGACCCCGAGAAAGAGAATACTGTATATCTAGAGGTGGACAATTATTGCTCTGTCTATGGTGAGTATCAATTATGTTTCGCGTCGGTCCTGTGTCATTTTCATGGTCTGGATGCCTTACGCACGCCTTCAATCACTATCCAAGTCTGCTGGACTCATCTGATGCGCTGCCCACTCGAGACTCGAAGCAATGGATTCTATTCCCTTGCTAATGTCACAATTCGCCTTGGATTGCTTCCGAGCTTTGCCTGTACTGTTCATGCTGCCCTCGAACGCTGCCGAGTGCCGCACTGTCCTCAAAGCTTTCCTACACCTCGACATCACGTCGAAGGACACCAAAACACTGAGCCTCCTCCACGTTCGTGCGACTCTTCCAGTCATAGCCGGCAAGGGTTTGGTCGTCTGATCTGGTACGGGATCCCGAAAAGCTCTGGCGATTATCCTTCCTGTCATTTTGCTTCCAAGGACATCTGGGGTCATTATGGTTTTTCCTTTCAGGCTGAGTCATTCAAGATCATCACGCAAGTGTACCTATTCCTGTGGACGACTGGGCCTTCCAACCGGATGGGCAGGACGCGAAAGTTGTAAAGTATCGCATTCTATCCATTGCGATTAATTGTTTCTCCCCCAGAAGAGGCAGATTTATGGCAAGTGGATATATTCATTGTTACGCTTCTCGATGCAATGTTTGTACATGGGACATATTCTTTGGAAAGTCACTGTGTGGTGGCACACGTGCTGCGCGCATCCGCCTCGTGGTAGTGTTATCGTCCATTGGGCGGTGCTCATCACGGCTTTTCCGCGTCGAGAAGCTTAGTAGGTACCTCAATGCGTCCGAGCCTCCTCTCCCCGTGGGAGACGGCGCGGGGTCCACAGGGAGAGTGGGCGCGCCTGCGGTTTGCTGCAGATGAGGCGGGCGCTGGTCCAATGTGGGGTCTGACAGTCTGCTCTGAGTCGTAGCGTGGATGGTCGTCGATGTGTGCAGCTCGGGGAGAGTTGCTGTATGGGAGAGGAAGGGTCGCGGCGGTGAAGTTGGCATGCAGCGCGCTGGACTAAAAAAGATGTACGGGTAATGCAAGCAAAAGAAGTCGCGCACCTGATCCAAATTATCCCCAGCTCCCGAATCGTTACGGCGTCAGCGTGTGAGTTCTTCTGTATCGTCGTAACAAGCTAGGCAGTACCATTAGTTGGCCAGTGTGAAGATAGGAACGAGCTCGGGACCCTGCATGGCATGGTGCTTGGCTGCTCAAAGTGTCTGAGCCACATTGAGGGAAATTTGACGGAGATTCTGATTGCTTGGGACTGCGCCTGCACTAGAGTTATAACGAGATAACGGGATTCTAGACCTATTTGGGGGCTGCTGAGCTGTCGAATATGCACCGGTGATGTCGCAGGTGCTATTTCCAAGCTATGTCCAAGAGTTGAAGCGAAAAGAAGCGGAGGGAAGAGAAATGGAGCACGGAAAGTGAGCGTGTTGCGTCCAGTTGACTTGGATAGCGATTGAAGGTGTGGGTAAAGCATCCAGACCATGAAAATGACACAGGACCAATGTGAAACATAATTGATACTTACCATGGACAGATCCGGACCCAATTCAAGCTCCAAAATCCCGTGCGATAATCATCCATCTTCTGCTTTCTCGGAGTCAAAGACCGGTGAATTTGGGCCGTTAAGGCATCGAATACGCGCCGATAATATTGAAGGTGGTGTGTGCAAGATTTGAAGTGAAACGAGGCAGAGGGAAGAGAGATATGGCGCGTAAGGTGAGGGAAGCGAATAAGCCAAGTGATGCCGAGATCGGCACCACCTAAATTTGAAACTCCGGGCCCAGCCCTTTTGTTTGATCCGACTTGTACCAGTCTGCTTACAGCAAAGTGTTCGCCACATATTTTGCTCATTGTAAGCAGACGGGTAACGAGTCTAGGCAAGTCTCTGGGCAAGCCGATCGAATGTGAGAGGCGACACTCGAAGCTCTTGCCGAAAAAGATCGGGCCGGGTATCCTTCATCTCTCCCAAGACGGAGTATATACAAGAATAGTGGGAGTGGGAGTCGTTGAGTCGCACTGATGTGTTCGAGTCGCACTTTTATCCATCAAAAGTGCGACTCAGTTTCCCGAGTGCGACTGATTACCCGACGGCTTTGATGGGGCCGAGATCCGCGCATGCTGTGCCGACGTTTCCGAGCAGGTATGAAACAAGATTTAACGCCGCTTCGCTCCGGTAAGTCGCACGTGGAAAGCAAAAGCAATTAAAGCGGTGTGGATACATTCAAGAATTTCTACCGAATTATCATGTTGTGAAATGGCCTGCCAGAGACCAAGAGATGCGGTTTGAAAACGCCATAGCCCATTTCATTGCTCGATCTTATGGTTTCTAGGTCCAGTGGGTCCGGAAAGGTGAACTAGCCGAGCCCAAAAGAAAGCAGAATGGGAATGAGCAATAGGAAAAAGACAGAACTAAGGAATTGGAAGGTGGCAGAATTAATGGGCGCTGGAGTCCCAAGGGAGCCAGAGCATAAAATAACCACGAACCTAGAGAGGAAGAGGTGGTGGGATGCACAATGAGAATGGTTTGAACTATAAAATAGACTCAATGCTCAGACGACGATTTGCAACCAAGGTCGATCCACGAGCCCGACAAAATCCTTGATTAAAGAAAGCATGAAGTGAGTTGTGAAAACTTGAAAAAGAACATATGTAACCCACACATACATACGGGCGATCGTCAAGTGCTGAAAAATCGTCTTCCATGGCGGGCAAAATCATGTCATGGATTGTGCGAACACTGAAGCAAGAATGGTCCAGGATGAAAGCAGCCAATGGCAACCTGTGAGTAGTCGAGACAGAGAAACACAGTCTGAACATGAGGATTCCAGGACTGGTAGCGATGAGGTTGATCTAGAGAATTCCCAGCCAATACATTGTGCCTCTGAGGATGTTCAACACGAATACTGGTGGTATTGAAGGAGTCCGATGCTAGGGAGGAGCGAGGTAAGATGGGCAATTTTTTGATCTATAGGACCAGCATCAACTACAAATTCAGAAAGCAAGAAATTCGTTTGTGTCTGTGGAGCGAACTGAATGAGTTACCCAAGTGAGAACTGGGACCAATTGGGACCGAAAAATTGAACCGGAATGCCGCAGTCCAGGGCCCGTGAAATAAAAAAAGGGAGGGGGAAACGGGAGGGACGGGGAGCAAGGGTGGTGTCTCTGATGCTAATTGGGGACAAAAAGCACTGAATGTGGATCAATATCAACATCATCGGCAATGAGCGGGGATTGATTGGGCATCAGTGCATCAGTCGCACTGCGGATGTATTTGCCATCAGTCGCACCCCGTAGCGGGGTTGAGTCCCATTAATGGGAGTGAGTCGCACTTTCTAAGTGCTGGGGTGGGACTGGACGAGTCCCACTCCCACTAAAATCGTTGTTACTCCCCAAGACGTGTCGTAAGAACGCAGGGCCTCGGGGGAAAGTGTCGCGCGGCATCTCGTAGCGGTGATCGTACATCTCTTCGAGATTGTGGCGCACCCAGTTTAGAGGTCGATTGGTGCGCCTCTTCCCGACATCATTCTCTCCCCCGTCCAAATCCCACTCGTCTTCGTCATCCGCGTCGTCGCCAGAGTCAGACATGCTGTCAGACGTGCTGTCAGAATCAGAGTCCTCGTCGTCCGAATCCGGATATCCTGCCGGGTATAAATCAGGCATGCTGTCCGTGTCATCGTCGGTGGTGGTGGAATCAGAAGTAGCAGAGCTCGAGCTAGAGGAACTGCGCCAATGCGAGCCGAGTACGTCCGACCAGTCCTCGCTGCTAGTACTGGTGCTATCCGATGTCAGAGACTCCGAGTCTGAGCTGAATGATGAGCTGGCGCCGGATGTCATCGTGATGGACACGGTGTCGAGAAGGTCGGCAGGTGGTTCCCAGTCCATGCCGGCGTCCTCCGGTGTTAGTCCAGCCTGTGCAAAAGCACGCTTTGCACGATTTTTGCGCCGTAAAAAAGCCTTGACACGCGCAGTGTGATGGTCGAGGAAGGTCTTTAGCACCTCGCGTGCACGGGCCTGGCGCGCCGAAAGGCGAGGCATTGCGGAGACGAGAGAGGAACAAGTAGGATGTGGGAGTGCAAACACTAGATTATTATTTGATCATGCGCACGTCACGGGTACAAAAAATGAATAAAACATAAGTCTAGCTAGAGACTTATTCGTGCACAGAGAACCGACGACGAATCTAAGCAGAATCAATTCAAAATTGGGAGTAGAATCGGGGTCGGTCAAAGTTGGGATCGATTCTGTTCCCCGAATCGGATCAGATTCGATGCCTGAATCGACGTCAGAATCGACTTCGATTCTCATCTTTGACTTCCCCTATTGAATGATAGCAAAAACTTTTGGGGTACATATTTCTCATCGTCTTACAATTTGGCCTTGGCTTTAATTTCCTCCGGACCTTCCAGCTCGGGCATTTCGTTGTCATTCTCCCAATAGACCTCTACTACCACGCTGACAGTGTCAGCAGATACTGACACGGACTGAATTCACTCTGACACGATGCGGTTTGTCATTGGACTCAAAAAGGCAATTGACGGCTGTACAAAACAACTTTCTTATTCATAGTGCTATTCGATACTTCAGGCCTTCGTACTACATTTGAGGGTGCAAGTATGTTACAAGTAAGGGTGTAAGTATATTACATAGATTCAAGTTGAGTACTAGTATTTGTTTGGCAGTTTTATCGCACATGGGCCAGACACATGGGAATTACAGCTGCACGTCCAAAAAACTCGTAGAAGGCTTGTGTGTAAAAAGTCGCGACGGCGATTTCGAGAGCCCTCATTTCCTCCGTCGACCTGCTCTGTTTCTCGCGCACATCCCGCTGGATAACCCGCGCTCGCTGGCAGTCGGTAGCCCAGTCGACCATCAGCTTGGCCAGATGAATGTGATACCGGTGACGGTCGTTCAGGTCGAGTGCGGCCAAGCCTCCCCGGCTGTCGGACAATGGTATGCCCACCAGCAGTCCTCCCGCGAAGCACAGCTCCACGGCGGAGGCATGTTCCTGCCCTGAAGCTCGCTGATGTAGGGAAAGGAGCTCGAAGCGGAAATTGACTTCCGCGAACTCCCATACGATTTCTCTGATCTCGGTGAGGGTGTAATTCTGGAACTGCTCTGGGAGATTGCTTAGTGCCTGAAGATCAACAGCGTTGGCGCAGATGGCTGGCCCGAGGACGGTGGCGACACTCCTGCCTGAGTGCTTTTGGGCTTGGTGGGCTCGCAAATTTTTTGGCACCCCGTCCAAACGTCCATCACAAAGAACTTCCCGCCATTCCTGGGACTTCAGACACAGCGGGGTCCCATCGTCTGGGCTAGTGATGCGGCAGATTAAAAGGTCCTTGAGAAGGACCTAATTCCGTATGGTTTGCTGCCTCTGCTCCTCAGATTGTGCCGAGATGAGGAGTACAGGTTCGGGGAAAATATAGTGCTGGTCTACCCCGCGATATGACTTTGTCGTGGCCCTGTCCACTTTGAGCAAGGCTTCTGCCCATGCTGGGATCGCGTCGGGCATCTCGTCTGCGCGGAAGAGCTGAAATTTATTTCTCCCCGCGCTCTGCCCAGCCGTTGTACCGTGCGGTTTTGCGGGGCCTGATCTCCTTCGATCTTGATATTTACTGCCGCCGGGCGGATCTGTTGGAGCAGGTTAATCATGGCAGAGAAGGAGCGGAGGAAGCCGGCTTCTACTTACATAGATGATATCGGTCTGTGGAGGCGGGAGCGGTGCTGGGGCCGGCCACGGGCTGCGATGGAGACTGCGACGGAGGCTGCGAGGAAAGCGGAGGACAGGGAGTGCCATCCTCGTAAGGGTCCCGATACCACAGTGTCCGAAAGGCTGCTTGTGCCATTGCCCGGATCTTGGCATCCGAATTTGTCCCACTGTGCACAACCGGCTGCCCAGCCATCTTTTCTTGATTCAAGGCAAAGGGCGATGTGATGGAGGAGACGGACAAGATGTTTTCTAGCACGAATCCAAACAATGGGCGAATATACCAGAACGGGAGGCCGGCGTGGAAGAGCTCTTGAGCATGTGCTGGTTGGGATACAAAGGCCGCTATACATTGCGGGGGGACAGGTGGGGAGCGATTCTGGACGCTCTGCATCTGCGCCTCATCTTTTTGTGGTCTGAATTTTGTGGTCCAGTTCAGCAAGGCACAGAGTTCCAAGTAGGTTCTCTGCACTGTTCTCAGATCCAGCAAAGCAAGCTCCCACGTCGTTGGAAGCGTTCGGAGTCGTTGGAGAGCCATAGTCGTGCATTGGAGCAGTGGCTTCACCAGGTGCGATGAGTGTCCTATATCGACGAATGCGTGAACCCGCTTGACCATGCCATCAACATGGTTCCTCAACCGCGATATGCAGGCGTCAGGGGGCCAGGAGAAAATGCCGCGCCTGCCGTGGCACTGCCACGCCCATCTCAAATTATGACCAAACATCAACTCAGTGTTCCTTCAAGCTGAATTGGGTTCCTAGGGCATAGAAATACTAAATAATACTTTGGCATCCTTCATTAGAGTGCTTCTAGTCAATATTATAATATTTTTCAAGTGTGTTTTGCACTCAGTCCCCTCCAAAATGCTGCAGACTGAAACCACCACAATTGGTGGTCAGTGGAATGAGTATTCCTACATTTAATGGTAGTTTTGAAGGTCTTACAGACTGTTTTTAACTTGAGGTTTACCGCGGCAAATCCCCACACTTGCGCGGCAGCACCGCGTCAATGGCGCGTCAGTGCCGCGTCAATGCGCGTCAATGTCGCGTCAATGCGCAGCAGTGCGCGTCAAGGCCGTATCAAGTCCCTGGTGCGTCGTGTCAGTCGAAACCAGTCCTTTAACTAACGTGCACGCTTTAGGACGTCGTGCAGTTTGATTCACATGAGGAAAGCTAAACCATGCATTTATGGTCTTTGTTGAACTCAAAACTTAATCCTGGCAGCATGGTTCAACATGACTGCATCCTTTTGACTTCAAATTTCGCTGCCCTGACTTGAATTTAAGGTTGAGTAGTCACTGCCGCGCACAAATTAGTTGCATCAGTGGCTGTGTTTCTGCCGCGGCAAAGGGGAGAAGTGCCGCGCCGCCTTTACTTCTCTTCACACTCATTGCTGCAGTAAAATTTGAGCTGGACAGTATTATATCAGTTGCAACCCATCTTTTTGATACCACAATGGATCTGAAATACCTCCCAATACAAGGGCTACAAAGCTATCCCAATCTTTGACTAGATTCTTTATTTCCATGGAAAAATTGATACTATTGATCAAATGGAATTACTTTTGAAGATTTCTCTTTGTAAAAATGAGTTATGGTATGAGAAACTACCATCTAAACATTGTGATACTCGCCAATTGGGTTCAGAATGTATCTAATGCATCAAGTTGAACTAAGTATACCCATATTTTTTGCCAAGTGTTGGCAAGCTTCAGTTTAGGTCAGCTTCAAGGCACTTCACCTTGAACATTGAAGCCCGTGTTCAACTCAGGCAGCTGCTGTACGCCGAACCTGAACCTCCTTTAGGTTTGGTTTCGCCCTTGAACACATTCAAACCTGATAAATGTTAGCATTGTCAGCAATGCAAATGGATCCAAGATGGCCAGCGATGCTGTTCTTCTCTAAGTCAAAAAAAAAAAGCAGCAGTTCAGGGCACACAGGCGCTCATGTCCTTCAAAATTGTACAGTGAGCAATAACATGGTTTCAAAGTTCAGTGACAAATCTTATTTGAAGAGATTGAGTACTGAACAATTTCGATCAATTTGGCACTAATCATGAAATTTTAGTACAATTAAACTCCAAAAGAATTTGGATAAATTGAGAAAAGATTATTGCTGCAATAAAAAAAATGGGTGTGACACGTGACCACCGAATTGAATGAAATTGTACAGTAACATACACAGGCTCAAAACTCTCGGCAAAAGCAGCGGTGTTGCACCCTGGGTCTTTGAAATCTTTAACAGTTTACAAAGGTGTCAGATACCTCAAATCAATTGGGTGCAAGTTGGACCAAATAATCTGTGTTTCATCGCGAAATCTGGAAACAGGTTGTGAAACAGAAAAAGGAAGGCAATAGAAGCAGCTTTGTGAAACTGCAGTCGAAGCTAAATATTAACAACCAATTCTATTATCAGTTCAATTGAAAAGCTGGCACCATCGGTCCCAGATATCCCCGGGACTGACACAGAAGATTAATTTCCTCTCCTCATCGTGAAGGGCAGTCCCGCCTCCATAAAACTTTTATTCATCTGGGGCCTTTGAGAGCATTCATGATATAGATAGAGGTGATGTAAATCAATCTAAAATCCGCACTCTGTACAGAGTGCAAAGTGCGCCCTCAACAGTGTCTACAATGTTGACATAATAGCCGTCATCGTCAAGGGCGGGATGAGGCGGGTTGCCCCGGCTACTCGGTTGATTATTACCGGTTTGCCGACCGGATGTTCGCACCGGGGACATCAGTGGTGACCTGGTGCGACGGCGTAGATAGCCAGACAAAAATTAGGATTCGGGGATCCCGAACAGGACCTTACATTTTTGTAACCTCATATTTACTTGCTCTCCCTTGTTTCCATTAATCCAATTCAACATCAAACGTCTCAGCAGCCACACGGCTGGTCTGCGGGATGACTCTCATGGTTGAATTTAGATTCACACCTATCTTCAGAGAGGGCTGGGTGAAAGTGCCGCAACTGCCGCGGCACTGATGCGCATTGACGCGCACGGGCCTGGCGAAAATGCCTCCACTGCTGCGGCATTGCCGCGCCAATCTTAATTGTTGACTAAACATCGAAATCGGTGCTCTTTCATGGTAAACGACCCTTCTAATGTTCAAACAATCCCTTAAAACGTTCCGGCCCTCAATGGACCGCTCACCACTGCGGCGTCACTGCTGCAGCAACGCTGCGTCAATGCACGCCACCACCGCGTCAATGTTGCGGCACTACATAGCACTAACTTCCTGATTTCTGAGATTAATCTGTCTAGTCACTCCTTCCATCATGCCTTTGTGTGCCTGAGGACCTATTTAGAGTTAATTGCAGTTGAGCAACATCTCAGTGTCGGATTTAGTTAACTGGTAGTGCTGTCAGTCAGTGCAATCCCCCACCAGATGTACTTCCGAATGGATCCATCGGTGTTAAGAGTTGAACGACCCGCTCGTTGAACCACACGCTCGGGTATCTCGGACATGTTCATGCGATAAACTTCAATGTGGATTCAAAAGTCCAAATTTGGCTTATCTCAACTTCATTTGAATCTCCGAGCTTCCAAAGAGGTGCAAATTTGGCCTCCCAGCACCTGTAACTTGACACGATTGTTGAAAGAGATCATGATTTCACTGGTTATCCGCCTGGTGCCGATCTTTATGACTGAGTTCTGAACGCTTAAAATATAGTGACATGTTTGCCCTCAGTGAGTTGCTGAATTTCCAGCGCAGCACATTGTTGCAGCGTGAATGACGCGATATCTCAGGCAACCATGTTGCCGAAATTGTGAACCAGATTGGTTGGTTAACATATTTGCAGTGACAAGTAGAGCGGGCCAATCCCTAATAATGATAGTCATATTCTGGATATCGAATCATGCTTCGAAGCCGATTGAATATTGGATGTACTTTGACGAACATTTCAAGATCTATCTAAACTTCCTTACCTTTGAACGTGGCGAAATGATCGGTCCAACAGCGCAATTCTACTGCGGTTTGTCTCTTTCGTTCCATTTCCGAAATTTGGCGCGCTGAAAGCGTGAACGGATGGGTACCAAAATTGCTAGATGCTGACTACTTTGGGACAACCTAGGTGGCTAAATTTATATAGCAAGGTACAAGTGTCTGTCTATAAGAGACTAGAGCCGAAACAGTTCAATTAGTTACTCCCCATACACCTTACTTACGGATACTTTTGTGCAGGTCCATTTCATGGGTCCTGCATATGATGATCTTGATGAAGGCCACAAGAATTCCATAAAAGTGAAGCTGCGAGACCCTGTGTGGCGAATACACAGGTGGTTTCAAGTAACTGACAAACATTGTCAATCAGGAACCTTGCCATCAATTGCTTGAGCAGTGAATGAATAGAACACATTTTCCCAATGTTTCTATTTAGAACGAAATATTTCAGGGTCGATCTGGACAGGGTTGGGATTGATACCAGGCTGGTAGCAGTGGTCTAGTCAAGTTTTAGTCATAATTTGGGATAGGTTTTACCACACACATTGTGAGGTATTTCTTGAGGTTTCAGTGGTCTAAACAATGTATTTAGAGTTCCAGACATTGACACAACTCAAGTTCTGGAGGAATGAGTAGTGTGGAAGGAACTAGAGGCTGCGCGACACTTTACCCCTGCAGCGCGGCAATAGCACAGCCACCGCCTCAGCAATGCGCGTCAACGCGCGTCAGTGCGCGTCAGTGCCGCGGCAGTCGCGGCACTTTCACCCAGCCCGGCATCAGGGAGACGCCCCAGACGAGTGGTCGCCACGCTTGGGGTGAAGTCTTTGGGCGTAGGATCCCACCACATGATCCCAGACTCAGGCAGCCCTTCGCGTTTCGGAATAGCGGCAAGGTGGCAGTAGGTCATGCTGTATGGCTGGGGCCATTGGGTTGGGTTGTCAATCCCATATCAAAAGTCTTCCTGCAAGCAGACCTCGTGCGGCTGATTCAAGGAGGGGAGTGGGGGCAGCATAGGGATGTAGTCGGTGTTGGTTGTGATGAGGTATGCCTCGGAGTTAATCATGGCTACAGTGCCAACACGGCCGTCGAAAGGACCCAGGGGTGCTTTATACGGGATTGAGTACAGGCTGTGTTGCAGCAAGCAACGAATGTACTGTTAGGGTTGCGGTTTTTTAGCAAGTTGGTGGCCATGGATATACGTGCGTTTTGAGACGGTGTATGGCTTGGACAGAACAGGCACTGACAAAGAGTCAAGTGCGGCACTGACAAAAAAGTCAAGTGCTGTGACAAAAAGTCAAGAGAGTGTTCAAGAGGTGGAGGCGTTGAGGGGGTGAGTGCTCGGAGAGAAGATTGATTTGATTATGTTTGCGCGTGACCTGTCACGTCGCGTAGCTTGATCACAACAGAGCCAAACTCTAACAAAAAGTGAACGACTCACTGGTACATGGTAGTAGGAAGATGCATATATAATTTTAACACAATTATCATGGGCATAAGCATAGGCATACTGGCATATTGGGCATATTTAGCATACAAGTTGTGTAGTACTCGATCCAAATCCGAGTCAAAAATGTCAGTTGGTCCGATAATCTTAGTCACTGGCCAAGGCTCCGCACCAGGCCGCCGGGAAGACTCGGCCCGTTTCCGTTTACGAGAGGGCCCAGCGGTAGAAGCAGACTGTGACGTGGATGCCGTTTGAGAAGGGGAGGGCCGGGTCCGCTTCCGAGAGGACCCAGCAGCGGAAGCGGTCCTTGATGTGGATGCTGTTTGAGAAGAGGAGGGCTCAGCGCGAGTTTCAGATACAATCTGAACGTCGTCATCACTGCTATTCGCTATATCGTATGTGGTTCATGAGTACCCGCAAATTTCAAGGAGTGGAAGACAAAGACTTACCACACGCACCAGGCTGCTGGGAAGACTCGGCCCGTTTCCGTTTGCGAGAGGGCCCAGCGGTGGAAGCAGACTGTGACGTGGATGCCGTTTGAGAAGAGGAGGGCCGAGTCCGCTTGCGAGAGGACCCAGCAGCGGAAGCGGTCCTTGACGTGGATGCTGTTTGAGAAGAGGAGGACTCAGCGCGAGTTTCAGATACAATCTGAACGTCGTCGTCACTGCTATTCGCTGTATCATATGTGGTTCCTGAGTACTCGCGAATTTCAAAGAGCGGAAGACAAAGACTTACCGCACGTGGCCGAGGCTTGAACTTTAGCCGTCCACTGAGCGATCCCAGGACAATTGTTCTCAGCCAGAAAAGCCCAGCTGTAAAGCATGTAATCACCGCGCTCGGTCAAATTGATGGCCTCAAGCATTTCCTGTTTCCAACCCTGCGAGAAAACACAGTAACGCTCGAACGGGACCGGTGCCGCCCCAACAGCCCCCACGAGTTCGGCAATTTTCAACTTGCTGAACTCGAAATGACCGGGAAAGCGGACGCTGACATCAACTTTGAGAGGTTTCGCATTGGGTTTGATGATTTGAACAACGCGATCTGTAAGATAAGTCAGTTCTGCTTCACCTGGACAGAGAAGTTGCTTACCTTCCTGGTGGGCTGTAGTGTACACGAGAGCGCTGTATTCGTCGATTTTGTTCTCGGAGTGCGAACTTTCAGCAGTGGTGGCGGACTTGCCCTTGCGTTTGCGTTTAGCTTTGCCTGTCAAGTAATAAGGATTCCAGAACGGAAGATGATTCAATCGTTCAATCGAACTTGCCGTGGTCTGAGTCGGTATCCACGTCAGCAGCAGTGTTCGTAGATTTGGTCTTGCAGCTCTGATTGGCTGTGAAAGCGGGTGGTCAGAGATCCCGAACGACAAACCGCAGACGAGAATTTACCTTTGCTGCTCGTAGCGCTGCGATGAGGCTTTGGCTTTTCCTGCAAAAGAACGAGTAAACTCGTGATGGAAGGAAATAGGATGAAAGAAGACAAGAACCTTTCGTGGCTCGCGGTTCGTCCTCGTCCTGCGAATCTTCCTGGAGTTGGTTCCATTTCTTCTTCGTCTCCCTGCCCAACCTTCTCGCTGTTGCTTTCTCATCTTATAAACACGTTACCAAAACAGAAAAAAATGTCGAACCAACGGAATTAACGTAACTTCCACGCCGTTCTCTATAAGTTTATCCAGCTCATCCAGGCATTCAAACAGGAAGTCAATATGTTCATCGTGGGCAAGTGACTGTGGGCCTGTTTGCAGCTCGAAGCGTATTTGCGTTGAGATCTGGGCACGACACACTGCCAAGGAGAAAGCCGTGAGATCAGCTTCGGAAGATACTGAGCCAGAATGCTCACTTTTGCAGTCCATTGGGCCAGTAGGGCCCATCCAGACTTTCTGGTGTTCGTAAACACAGTTAACTCGTGATGGAAGCCGAACTTGGAGAAATCGCGCAGTTTCAAAGAGGGCGGCACCGCCTCCGCGAGAAGTAGCACCCGACGGGAGGATGCGTCGGGATCATCAGGATTGTGAGCCATTCAAAAGTCAAGTTGGACAAGTTTCGACGTGCAACTGGGGTTTTTAACGTAGTACTCGACAATAACGAAGGAGAACAAGGAATCGAGAGACAACCAATCTCTTCAGCACAACAATAGGCAGCCGCGACTTTGAGAGAGGGAACGGGTCCATGCAAGAACAATTGCAGACAATCATTTGATTTGCGAGGGTGGGGGCGCTGAACTTCTGGTCTGCTTGCGTGGGCGGGGCGAATACTGCCAACGTATAGTCAGGCAATGTATGGCGACCAGAAGTCAGTCTCTTCAGCACAAACAATAGGCAGCCGCCACTTTTAGAGAGGGAACGGGTCCATGCAAGAACAATTGCAGACAATCATTTGATTTGCGAGGGCGGGGGCGCTGAACTTCTGGTCTGCTTGCGCGGGTAGGGCGAATACTGCCAATGTATAGTCAGGTAATGTATAGCAACTTGAAGTCAGCCAGGCTGCCAACACAGAGTCTGGCAGAGCAACGTTGAAGGATGAAGCCTGACGAGACGATCCGACGTGATGGGATCAAGCCTATACTGCCACATGATCTCATTGCCTCTTCTTCCAACAACTCCGTCCAGTTGCGCTGGGCTGCCTCTATGTCGCCCAATTGGCTGACTTTACGTCGCCCCCCATTTGCGGCTGACTCCATGTCGCCCAATTCCACGGCTTCCTGGCTGGTCGCTTAAGGTCAAAGCACTTGACTGCGGCTCTCGGTCGTGGTCCAAGCAAAAACAATACTGTATCTAAGCAATAATGTCCAAGCGAATACAATAGCTAATTAGCTGTGTGTGTTAACTAAAAAACCGATCCACGAGCTCTCTAATAACTATGCCGAAAGTACCTCGCACAGGCTCCCTTACAAAATCCTTTACTTCCTCTGCAGCGTGGAACCGTCATGTTAATTTTTCCTCCATACCGCAAAACCCAGGAATCGCGCACGAGGCAACTCTGCAACTATCCCGATGATTCCCTACTGGATTTCAATACTCCAATTTCGGCAGTGGTCTGGTATGAGGTTCGTGTCTACATCTCAATGTGCTACTGCGGTTCCTTAACATGTTCCAGAACAATACAGCGCCTGGGCAGGTCACAATTTACCCTGCGATGATCTTCGCGTTCGGCGTGGTGATCACGACATAGCGTTCGGCAACATTAGCTTCGACATGGATGACCGACGAATCATGGTATATGTCGGCGACTGTGGATGCCAAAGTTGCGATGGGGGATGGGCATGGGTACAGTGCGGTTGGAACACACCCCTCTGGGTGCGTGAAGCGGGGGACGCAATTATGCTGAAATATTCGGACATCACGAATTTGAAGGATTTTGATCTTTTTGAACTGCATGTAGTTAATTCTTGCTCTGTATGAAAGTCATGTAGACTCCAAATTCAGGTCGCTTTGTATTTTTGGTGTTGCAGAGGTTTCAAAGCCGACGCATGCTTTGACTTCGCCAGTACTTCTCGCAGAGGATGGTACTGCAGGAGCGGCCGTTTGGGCAGAAGAGCGTCTGGGTACCGGAGAAGCGCCCGGACTTGGTGATTGGAGGCCACGTCGTGAAGCCCAGTAAGGCGGTGAAGTTGGTGGGGATCTGGCTGGACGAGAAGTTGACTTTCAAGGAGCAGGGCGCGGCGGCGGTGGCCAAGGGACAGGAGTGGGTAATCAACTTCAAAAGGCTAGGGCGTGTTGCAGGGGGAGTGGGGATGGCTTACATTCGGCAGCTTTACCTCGCCATTTGCATTCCAAGGATGCTGTATGGGGCTGAGGTCTGGCTAGTCCCGACGCGCCAGCGGGATCGAGGCGCGAATCGCTACAAGGACAGTCGGGCGGTGGTAAAGAAGCTAGCGTCGATACAACTCCGCGCGGCGCGACTGATGCTAGGAGGAATGGTCTCGTCGCCTGGCGACCTCTTGAATGCTCACGCGGATCTGCTGCCGATGAATTTGGTGATCGACAGACTATTACAGAAGGCTGCGATCCGATATGCGACGCTCCCTCCGACGCATTCACTACATGGCGCGGTAAAGAATGTGGCGCGCTACGGACATGTCAAGAAACACCCTTCGCCGCTGCACTTTCTCATGACGGCTTACAAGGATGTGCGGCAAGACTTGGTGGAGGAAATACCAGCGGTAAGGAGGAGCGCGGGGTGGAGGGCGCCGGTGGAGATACGCGTGGCGGAGTCAAAGGAGGAGGCGAAGGAGTGGGCGTCGGCGGAACCCTCGAGGGTGACACTGTTCTCGGACGGGTCACTGATCGACGGGATGGTGGGAGCGGCGGGCCTATTGTGCGTGGACGGCGAGGTAAAGAGGGTGAAGGGGTTGCGGCTGGGGCTGGCGAGCAGATATGGGGTATACGAGGCGGAAGGTGCGGGCCAGATCCTGGCACTGGAGTGCCTTAGGGCCGAGGTGGAGGAGTGGATTGACGGGGTCGTACCTCTGGGGCTGGACAATATCGCAGCTATACGGGCTACGACGTGCGCGCAACCGGGCGTGGGACGCTACCTTTGGGACCTCTTCCACCGGCGTCTTCGGGCGGCGAGGGAGGAGCACCCGGGGCTGCAGCTCCGCGTTGACTGGACACCAGGGCACGTCGGAATTCCAGGCAATGAAGCAGCAGATGAGGCAGCTAAACGAGCAGCGAAAGAGGGTAGCTACGGCGGGACCCTAGGAGTCCTGAAGAACCTACCCTACAGTAAATCCGCGCTGACGCTCGCGCACTCGAAGGTGCTGAAGAAAGCAGCGAGGAAGGACTTGCGACGATCGCGTAGGTTCACGCGAATCAAAGATATCGATGACACCATGCCATCAGCGAAATTCCGCAAGCTTGTTAAAGCCCTCCCCCGGAAACATGCCTCCCTCCTCTTCCAACTACGTTCTCATCATGCACCACTCGCCAAGCACCTTCACCGTCTTGGCAAACTGCCGACGCCGAACTGCCCGTGCTGTGGATATCACGAGGAGACCGTGGAGCATTTCCTACGCTTCTGCCCCGCACACGACGCAGCACGCCGCCGACTACACGCCGCCAGCCGACTAGCCGCTCGTACGAAATACCTCCTCAGTGACCCCGAACTCCTACCCGACCTATTCCTATACGTCCAGCGCACAGGTCGATTCCATTCCGTGTACGGAGACTTTCAGCCACTGGAGCGACCCCCAGCCAAGTAGATTTCTCCGATGATCCTATTCCCTCTCACCTTCCTCTCTATACTCTCCATGCTCACCAAGGACAACACCCAACTACTTACGTATGGCCACGGCCTCATACCCTGCGCGATTACCGCGTTGCACTCGTCCCGTCACGAGCTGCATGCCGTCGAATAGAACAACCAAAATGACCAAGGACGACCACACTCCCTTACAGACGAGAAAACCACTAGATAGCTTTATTTCTACCATATGCCCTAGGCACAAAGGAAATAAAACATGGATACCAAAAAAAAACTTTGCCAGTACTTTAAAAGTGAGTTGATTCACTGACGGGCTCATCATGGCTGCAACTCGCTCTCTTACCACGCCCTCCGGGCCCCATATCCTTCCCAGAATCACTGAGCCCTACAGTGGTGTTTGGGGCGTGGATCCTTGGGCCGAAACTACAGCACGGATGCGGATGATAGAAAGCTTCAGAGCCGCAGCCAACAAGGAATTGTGTCAATTGCAGATGGAATATTGTGCGTCATTTTCTGTCACATATTCTTGCCTGTAACCTCTTTCCAGTGAATGCGCGGCGAACAGGTTTATTGAGAACGAACACGATAGGCGGGATGCGGATTGGGAAGCCGAGTGCGCATATACTCCTTTCAGTGAGTAAAGTGGGATTCAAATTGCGTTGACTGTGACTGATATGCCGCACAGAGTCCATCTATGAGCAACAGTACGGTCAATTTGTTCCCGACCCCCGAAAATGCCGACTGATTCACTAAAATCAACCCCCGCATCGCTGAGTTGTTGTCACATTTCTGCACAGCGAAGATTTATCAGCACGACCATCCCGCCATAGTGAAGTATCTGGCAGATGGTAAGTCTGACTTTCCTGGAAGAGCTCCACAAACTGAGTCGCGGCGTTGTAGCCAAGGTCTTCAAGGAAGAGTTCGGACATGAGTTCTCCGCCCACGATGCCGACGATGGCCACGATCAGTATTTCAATTCCATGGCTTTCCATGCATGGCTCGCAAAAGATCTCAAGTCGAAGTGCGACGGAAATCCCGACAAACTGGCTGAAGTTCTGTCAACACCTTTGACTTTCACCGTCTTCAATCCGTACAACGCCGACGAGTTCCGTTCCGAATTCAATGACAGGGACTTTGATGCAAAATGTACGGCTTCCTGCTCGTATTTCAATTTCCGGTCTCACAGTTTTGTCTCCAAGTGCGGGGAATCAAGCGAAAACTTGAAGGAGACGCCCAATGTTCTGAAGAACTTCCCTTTCAGTCTTCCTTTTACTGATGTCCAAGGGTACTACGATGGTCAGTCGGTTCGCTTTTATTTCTTTCGTGCTCTCAACTGACTGTTCGACACAGCCAGATACATGCAAATCCAACTCGATTGGATGGTTGAACACCACCGCCAAGAACTCATGGACGGCTTCGACGACAACCATTCAGGCCTATACGGCAGTTTGATACATCAAGCGTCTCCCCGGAGAGGTTGGCGATGATACATCATAGCCTTGCGTTGTGATGTATCAGACCAGAGACGCCACCTTTTTGGGTAATCCCCGGAAACTTCCGGTCATTTTCGGCTCGCGCACCCCCCGCTCGCTGGCCCCCGCCTTTGGGTGGCGCGTGGCTGTGCTTTCCCGACCTTCCTGTGATGTATCAGACGAGAGACCGCACCTTTTTGGGTAATCCCCGGCAATGTCCGGTCATTTTCGGCTCGCGCACGCTCCCGCCATTGCCTGCCGATGGCGCGTGGCTGTGCTTACCTCCCCTCTTTTCTCCGTTACGCTTGGCCCTCGCCTCATACTACTACACCTTCAATGGTATGTATCCAGTCACAATTGTCACATCAAGTTCTCAAACGGGCATCTTCTCGCCGTCTACCTTCGATATTTAGGCAGGGGGCATCATCTTTGTCCCTGTTTGAAATCACGGCCCTTAGCCCCGGCCCACTCGCACTTTTCGGAATCCGTTTCTTATCCGCACCCTCCGATGTTCCATCGTTTGTCTCATGTTGCCATGTGATCCACTTCGTGCTTCCTTCTCTTTGGTGCCCTTTCTGCACCTCAATCCCCTGAAGTCCGTGTCGAATTTAACCTCAACTTCAACTCAGTAAACTCAACTCACCACCAAATGAAACCAACTCGTCCTATCCGCAAAGTCCAGACCAGACACAAAATTTTAAATCTCGAAAGCTGAAATTTTAGTGAAGTCACCTTAACCAAAAATTTTTGGGGCAGGATAGACGACGCATGTGGGAATCGAACCCAAGACCTCCAGGGAATAGCTTTTGGCATGGGAATAAATCCTGGATGTCTTACCACTAGACCAATGCATCGATGTACATCTATGTCTAGTTTAGTCAGTAGTCCAGGCCAAGCTTACCTCGCCAAGCATTTTTGATTGTACCAAGTCACATTCTCAGAAAGAACCAATTCTCGATAAGAACCGAATTCTGTGACAAAACTCGCATTTCAATGTAGCTAACGAGTCAAGATACATCCAAGACAATCTAAACAGCCCAATACACGAGCATTATCACAGTCCAGGAACGCGTTGTTACTTGCCGGTCCGCTTCCTTTTCCTGAATGCCGTCTAGTCAATTTTCATTCCACTTAGATTCTATTTCACTCACTTGGGCGCCGCCTTCGTGTCCTTCACCGGGTCCTCCGCTTTTCGTTTTATTCCCCTCGTCAACCTCCCCAGCATTTCCGCGTCCTCCGCCGCCTGCGTCGCGTTGCGATCCACGCTCTTCGTGATGGTACTAGTCGACAAATCCCCCCGCCGCTTCGCCACAGGTCGAAGAGAACCGTCGAGGTTTCTCGTCGCCTTGAGTGCCCGCGGCACCACCACCAAGTCCGACCCTCCCGCCGGATTATGACGCAACGCGGCCAGACGCTTCCCCTCCGCCTCCTTCTCGTCCTTCTCTACCGCAAGTGCCTTCGAGCGCCGCAACATTTCCGACCTCGTCTCCCGCAAGACCGCCTCGCCTGCACGGATGCGTGCTGACTCAGCCGCCGCTTCCGCGCCCCTCAACGGCGCCACTCCACCCCCCTCGACCTGAGGTGCCAGCGCCCCAACCGCCTCCGCTTGAGTCGCTAGCACCGCCTCCGCTTGAGTCGCTAGCACCGCCTCCGCTTGAGTCGCTAGCACCGCCTCCCGGCCTTCGCCTCCACCTCCTGTAGCTCCACCTCGTCGCCCTCCCCGTCCACCCTTTGCTCCCCGTCCTCGCGCACGCCCGCGCGGCGCTCCCCTCGTCGGCGGTGGGTTCGCCATCGGCCGCGACTCCATGTGCAGTGCCGGCGTCGCAGCGGGAGCAGGGAGAGCGGGCGCGTCGTCTGTGGTCCGTACTACAGGCGCGACGGGGGGGAAGCGGGAGCGGGCGCGTCGTCCGTGCTCCGTGCTACAGGCGCGACGGGGGGAGAAGCAGGAGGAGCCGCGACTGTGAAAGGGGCAGGCGCGGGCGCGGTCGTCGTTTGTGGTACAGGCGTCTCAACGCTGGGAGTCGAGACCTGGCTGACCACACTCTGGAAGAACGCCAGCGTGGCTGGTGCCCCCGTGCCCGTCGAGCGCACGTTGCTCAGTGACGTGGCAACGGTTGTCGGGTTGGCAACGTTGACGATCTCTCGTGATTCCCCGCGGCCGCCGCTTGCCGACCCAGAGCGGAATGCGTTGAAGAGTACGCTGGGCCTGTACGAAAACTTTGGCAATGTGTAGCGGTCCCATCGAGACGGGTCGCCCCCGACCTCCCTATTCAAGGGGAACCCACGATGAATCCCGCGTGCCACCGGCATCGGCGGCCTTGACGGGGGGATCACATCTTCCCCTGCAGAATCAAAGCTGGGGACGTCGGGGAGGTACCGTGACGGAGGAGGCAAATACTCCCTCGCCTGGTACGGAGACTGCGGAGGTGGCAAGTACAAGACATCCGCGACGCCGCTTGCTGCCGAGGACGAAGCCCCTCCCATGGGCGCGAAGGAGTTGGGGAGCGCACAGTCATTCAAGCCAGGCTCGCCCAATGAGAATTGCGAAAAGTCATCGCCGAAGGGCGACATACCCTCGCCCAAGGCGCCTGAGTTGTCCGACCAGGTGTTGTTTCCGAATTCGAAGGTGCTGGTGCCACTGTCGTCGTAGTCCGAGCAGTCGTTGCCTGTATATTCGCTGGACCAGGGCTGACCATCCAGAATCGCCTCCGGCGCAGAAGCAGCAGGCGTTTGAGGCAGCGGCTCCAGCCGAGCGGCACGCGTCAGTGTAGGCAGGGGTACCGGCGTAGGCAAAGGTGCAGGGGCAGGAACTGAATGGGGAGGGACGGACGCAGGACCAGCCGCAGCCACACGCGGTGCCGCGTTTTTCTTTTGGCGTGTGCGCCTCGGCTTCTCCGGAGCCTCGGGTTCCCCGCTCTCCACTGGGTCGATCTGCAGTAATCCAGGAGCATCGAGGGTTTCGAGGGTTTCGGCGTCGTCTCTGTCCACGTCGGCGAGATTCGGGGGCAGAGCTCTCGCGTCTCGTTCCTCGTGTGCTATCTGTAAGTCAGTTACTTTCTCTCTCACTTCAAGCCAAAGACTCACGGAAAGCTCGTTTCAGATATGCACCAAAAGGAGCTGCCACGGAGCGCTTGAAGTCGTTGTGAGAAGCCTGGAAGTCGTTGCCGCCTGGTGTGGTTCCACAGCAGATTCTGTCAAGAAGAGAGCAGCACGCGGATCAAATCAGCGCCCACAGTCCCAAAACGGTAATGACCTAATTTGTACTTCACTTACACTGCAGTGGAAATTTGTCCCCCACGCTTCGGCACAGGCCCACCGCCCAACAACGTGAAGTGCCACCCAGTGTGCTCCGCTACTTGCTTCAAGAACTGGTTCACCACAGCTGGGAGTTGATCAATGGCACTACGTTTTTTTTGCTCAGCGCCAACACAAACTGGGTAAGCTACAAGCCTTACTGCTGATATTCCTCCGGGATACGCTCTTCGTCGCTGTCGCGGTCCGCAACGCCGATGGCGCGAGCTCCGTTCAGCGCATTCATGCGCTCCACCACCGCGGCCTTCACCTCGACCGACGCTCCCGCAAACATCTCCACTACCGTGTTCCGCCACAAACTCATACGCTGCGCGCGAGCCTTGCGCACCTCCTCCCTCTCCTCCTGCTCATTCTCCTCTTCGTCGCTCTCCGCTGCCGTCTGCGCCTCCCCCTCCGACACCGACATAAGCCGCAATCTCACCGTCATCTCCCGCTCGCCCGCCTTCGCCACCGTCTCGCGCCTCTGGACCTCCGTCTTCACCTCCTCCCCAAACATCTTCTGGTACACCTCCACGGCGCGATATGCGCGAGTGACCTTGGGTGGGATCAGCGCCTCAAAGAGCGAACGTGGACCGCCTCCCCCCCGCCACGCCCCCCACGGCCGCCAGCAGCGCCCGCCGCGCGGCCGCGAGAAGAGTTGCGGTAGCGCATCCAAGTTTTTATTTGCTGCATACCGGAGTTAGTATCATTTTCACCCGGTAGACAACATTGACTGACCTCCTTACGCGCCGCCACCCTCTCTTGCGGGACAGGGAACCGCACGAGGTAGTCCTCAAACAACGACACAAAGAATCGCTGCTGGGCTCTGTGATTCTGGCCGGTTCCCACTGCCGCGACGTAGTCCGGCAGCCGCGACAGCAGGAACGTCTTCTCAGGATCAGTCGTCCAAGGTACGGCCGGCATCAAATGAAATGAGGTAGGGAGCGAAGCGAGTTGGGAGCAATTTTTTTTGGGGGGAGCAGTGGACGGCCAGGTGCGCAAAAAATGCAGAGAGCGAATAGCTTGTCTTAACTCGGCGACCTCGTTCGGGTATTTATTCGTTTTTCACTTTCGCGCAATTTTCTCGGCCGTAGCGCATCAGTCGCTAATCCCGACCTATCCCGAATGCAGGTGGCCTGCATTTGGACTCCGACGCTCTCCCAATGCAGACACTTTTTCCTTTTGTGTGGGCCTTTACGGCGAAACTCGCTATTCTCGCTTTCTTGTGCATTTCCCCGTATCTCATACGTCCTCATGGGTATCGCTTCATTTCCTCATTCGTGTCTCATCTCACATGGGACAATCGATAAGCGATCCATCAAGCTCAACAGAGCCTTCCACGCGCATCTCAAATCTCGGCCCTTTTTCAAGGTCCGGGTGGTCGCCTTTTTATCCCTTGACTGTGTTTCATCCACCCCACCTTCTCGCACCTCCACTATGCCTACCACTTCCTCCGAGGCCAACGCCCCTCTCAACACCGCGCCCGTCACTTACCGCGAGATGATGGCGGCGCTCGGCGCCGTGGATGAACTCGTCCTCCGCGCCGCGAGGGTGTCGCGGGTGGCGCAAGAGTTGCAGAGTAATTTTCCTGTCCCGTGCATGCGCCCTTATTTACTGATTGAATCTCCTCAGGCACCTTGCCCCAGCTCTTTGCCCGTGTGGATGCCGCCGATCGCGGTATGGGATTCCACCATTCGCCCTCCCTCTTCTAACCTTTTTGTCAGGAAACTGGGTCCGCGACGACGACCCCAAGACCCCGGCGCAGGTCGAAGCAGAGTACGCCAACCTCCCCGACGGCCGGCGTGACATGTGGGTTGTCTATGTCGGGCGCGAGCCTGGTGTCTATGACACCAAGTGAGTTTCGCGGCCCCCTTTCCTTTTACTTTCACCTCGCTCATTTACTTATTCACTCAGCGAGGCCGCCGACTTCCAGGTCAAGCACTGCCCTGGGCAGCAATACCGCAAGCGCACGAGCAAGCGCGACGCGCTCAATTTCTACGCCGAGAAATACGCCCTGCGTGAAGTCCAGAAGTGGGTGCAGGAGCTGTAATTTTTTCGAAGTTTTGTTTTATGCGTGTACCTCCCCCTCCGTGGAATTGCATCATGTCCTCGCGCTTTCCTGGTCCAAAACCCCTAAGCTATCGTGCGTGATCTCGTCTTCTCAATCAATAGAATATGAAATATAAAATCTGAGTCTCGAGCCCATGAGTCTGAGTCTAAGTGGTACATAAATACAAAATAAATGAGGATCCTCCCTCAATCCTCGTCGCTGCATAAATTCATTCAGTCGAACAAAGAGGGCCCGCCATGTGATTTCCTCGCACCTGCTATCGTATTGTGGAGCCAACCGACTCCATTTGTCCGCGGCGTCCGCATGTGGCGGCCCGCACCTGTATGTGTCGTCAGGATGGGCGACTCAACATGGCCTCAAGTCAAGTCCCCGCTCACATCGCCTGTAGACCCGAAAAGCTCTCTGCAGCGTCCAGCCCGCAATGCGCGTCCACACTAAGTCAGTTATGAGAATGTATACATACTGGCAAGAGAACAATGAGGCGCACTTTTGACCCGCCGCCCTGACCGGATGCAGCGGTGACCGCACCGGCTCAACCGTACCGGCTTTCGAATCCTCGCTGCACAGATTTTATCAGACGGCAAAAAATGTGAGAAATGCCGGCGTACCGTGTGGTCCCCGTGGGTGCGTCGGGAGGTGGGCGAAGTGGTTCGTCGCCCGACATTTCCTTGAGCGCGACCCTACCCTCGCTCAGCAGTGCGATAGTGTGTACACACGTCAACTTACAGGGATTGCCTCGGGGGATCCCAGCGACGCTTCGCGAGTTTCTTAGCGGCGCTGTAATACATTGTATATGCGGACATTTTGAGTATCGCGCGCAAAGCAAAAAGCGCACTTGCGTACCGTAGTTCTGCCGCCTTCAACCGTTTCTTTTCCTTCACCTCGGGATGCCTCTCGTAGTAGCGAGCGGAAGCAGCCTTCCACTGAGCCCTCTTTGTCACAAGGCGTTCTGCGTTGTCCTTCTTTTTCCTGTAAATCAAAGAACTCAGACGATGGAATTAGACGGTGGAAAGACCCTATACGCTTTTAGCCGCTGTACAGTCCATTCGCGGTCGTAGGCAGCCCATAATCGGTCTTCTTCAGAGTCATTGAGGTCCTGGCAAGACCCACACATAGGAGATGACATTGAAGGTGAGAGGACAAATCAAGCAAAGCGGCAGTGATCCCGTTTTGGAAACCGTGATTCTACCTCCCATGTTCGCCAAATTCTGCTGCTTTGCATAGACCGTCGTTTAACTTGAATTTTGGTAGATTTGTACCTAATATGCCCCCGATCCTAACCCCGGCCTCCCCTAAAAAAATTCAGCTCGGCCTGTCCTTACCAAGGCAATCACCATTGCACTCACATTTCGTTGTCCGCGGTCCACCGCATCTCCCAATGTACTTTGAATGTGCACTAAATTCATCGGTTTGGACCCCCGAATCCGAAAAACCAGGTCTTCGTTTTGTTGTGCCTCAGGTAACCTGTCATTTCCTGTGGTTCTCGAAATCCTCATACCTCTTTGACAAAAATCCATGTCTGACTTGGACAGAAATCCGCGGCAAAGTGTTCGGAGATTCCCTGTTAAATCGGATTCCTGAAGCTATGGAGGACAGAGGTAAGATGAAAGTGCGTTTGCTAATCTCATACAACTTGCCGAGTCCGGCAGGCCCTTAGCGCCCACTAAGCGCTAGCACTGCCACACTGTCTTTTGTCTTCCACCAACACTGTGGCGTACCCAAAGTGAGTTATTTGTTTCTCGTTTTACGTCGCACATGCTGGCCTCTCAAGACGCTCTACCTCGCGCGATACACTGGGATTTACCACAGTCCCTATGGAGGCGCGAGGCGGAACGATTGACGAGGCCACGTCTATTTTTGCCGGAATTGGGCTTTCGCTCACCGTTCCGCAGGACGCGCTTTCCGTGCTCGGGCTACGCGAATGGCGCGTACTACACGCAGTGGTGCGCAATGGTCACCCTGGGAGTTCGACAGTCACGTCGATTCCACTCCCGCCGACATCTTTCAAAGCAGGGTGGCATTGGCGCCATTCGTGAAGGCGGCGATGGCTGCCGCGGAAGAACGCGCCGCTGCTACAGACGGCCTCGATCCCGTCCCCTTGGCCTCCCAGCACGACGAATGTGACGACGAATGGGAGGACGAAGAAGCGACCCTGTCCCGCGCGCCCACGCCTTTCTCGCGTCCCCCAACCCCGCTTGGGCCCAGTGGTTTTTCCCGATCGCCTTCGCCTCTGTCGCCTCCGCCTTCATCCCCAGAGCCAAGCCCTCCAGACCCACCGGTGCCATCTCACAAACGACGTCAGCGCGAGGGCAAGCGCGTTCGCCTCAGCAAGACGCGTGTTGCACGAGCCAAGGCGAACGCCTTTGGCCCCTCCCCACAGGCCCGGCATGGTCAAGCCCATCGTGAGGAGCCGCCGCACGTAATCGCGGTCCCCGCCACTGACTTCTACACCTCGACTGCCGGTAATTGGTCGGGCCCTCGCGCCAGCAAGAAGTCGCGTCTGTCACGCCATCGTCTTCGCCAACTGCAAGAGCTATTGGGGGAAGACTACGATCTCGTTCGGTGGGACGGCAGGTGCGTTTATTTGACTCCTACTGCTACTACAGATCCTGAATTTCTACAAGAAACCCCAAGCTCATCCTGGATGCTGACGGGCGTATTGTCGCGATTTTGCTGGGCCGTCCGGAAGGGGATGATTGGGACGATGTTATAACTCGCGTCGCGCAGCTGATGGATGGGGTTCGGAAGCGCGGGATTCGGCGGCGTGTTTTTATACCAAAGCACAAGCAGCATCGTCGTGGCAATTTTTATACCCTCCAAGCTGGCGTTACTAGAGGTCCCGGCCAAAAAGTAGGTAAAATTGAATTCTACTTCGCGCCTTCTCGGACCTAAGGCATATTTCCCGTCAGAAACCGGGGAACCTCGCTCATGGGAAAGAATACCGCAAGCTGCTGGACCTGATCCTCAGGGATCGGGTGACCAATCGCTTGGCTGGGTTTCAATCCAGTCAGTCTGCTGCCGATCATCGCTACCTCGCTCACATGTTGTTCCAGGCGGCCTCGCGCGCTACGCTCCCAAGCTCTACCGACACCAGCACACCACCCTCAAGGGTCTTTTCGAACTGCAGCCAGAGCTCGAGCAGCCTTTCCACAACTCTGTGTTCCCGACCGTCACCTTCAACTTGGGCCCCGACGTTGTGACCCCTGAACATCTGGACATGCTCAACAACCCATCCGGCCTGTGCGCCGTCTCTTCCGCCGGCAAATTCGATCACCGCAAGGGCGGTCACATTTATCTTAAACAGCTGAAAGTCGCGTGCGAATTCCCCTCCGGCTCCACCGTCCTTCTGCTTTCAGGCACATGTGAGCATGGCAACACCCCGATACAAAAACACGAAACCCGCTACTCGATCACGCAATACGCGGCGGGCGCGCTTTTTCGATGGGCCGCCTATGGGTACCAGTCCGCCAAATCCTTGCTCGCTCAGGTTGGAGGAGCTGCGCAAAAAACGGCCATTGACGGAGAGCCTGGGGAGCGCGCTGCGTGGGGTTTGGGGTTGCTGTCCACAGCGGATGGTTTGGCGGCCGATCGTCAGGAGGTTTTCGGGCACAATTGAGCCGGTCGTCGGTAGCGTGATCCATACCCATCTGTCCACGAAATAATCTTATCTGTTTTTTTCCTCATGCATATCTCATAGTTCCTCGTGGACTGGATCCGCGAATAAGTTTAATAGGTTCTGAAGTAGCGTCGCACTCCCGCCGTTCCCCCATGCTACAAACCCAACTCTGCTGGCAGCCGTCTGCGCACGTCGAGGACCGCCAACTTGTTTGGGTCGCGGTCCCCCACGACGGCGAAGAACCCGAGCGCGTACAAGCCCCTCGCAAAGCCAAGGCTGCCGCCGCCAAAAAAATAAAGATGTTTGATCGTAAGTACGCTCCTCTTCCGCTCCGACCTCACTGACGCGGGGACAGATCCAGACGACGAGGACGAGGACGAGGACCCACAAATCGCACCGAGTGGGTTTGTTGCCTTATTGCCCCGCCAACCCACTGATAAAGGCATAACAGAAAACCTCATCATCAGTGGCCCCCCCTCTGCAATCATCACCGATCTGAAGGGGCCGTACACGCGCGCGGAACACGATGCCCGCTTCCACCTCATGATGAAGCAGCGGAGGGTCATCGAGGTGGCTGCGGGATACGACCGCGTTCTGCGGTACAACTCGCTCTTCACCGCCATCCGCGACGCCGAAGAGTGTCGCCGAGCTCGCGTCAGAGCCTGCAAGCTCCGCATCACGCACAATGCCAGGCGGCGCGAGGCACAGTCGAAGAAGATCGCCCAGGCGCGTCGGGACGCGATGGACGCGGAGAGCGCGAGATGTCTCCAGGCGCAGCTCGCCCTCGCGCCACCTCGCCCCAAAATTCGACTCATCCCGTCCCAAGGCCAGCGCACGGTGCGGGACCCGCCCCTCACCGAGGAGGACCTGTACGAGACCCCCGCTCGCCCCGAATTTATTCGGCACCCGCGCCTCGACCACGTCTGCCACCTGTGCTTGAATGCCAAGTCGCACCCGGTCTTGTAAGTCCCATCTCCTTCCTCCGTTGGCGGGACGCTGACACCGTTATTACCAGGATGAAGTGCGGACATAGCGCCTGCTATGTCTGCTTGCGCCTGTCCTTTGAGACGGACTGGGCGTGTCCTCAATGCGGGGTAAAGGTCACCCGCAAGCCCAAGGCGCACGACGGAGAGGCGGCGGAGATTCACGCGGAATACGGGGAGTGGGACCAGAGCGTGGTGAAGTACAATTGGGATGGACTGGTGTTCCCGCGCACACACGCCGCAGAATATAAATCCTTCCTGCGCCATATTGACGTGTCCAGCGCCATGTAGTACTGTTCAAGCTTAATACTCCAGTAGTAGATCAAGTTTTGTTGGTAGGAACCGTGTAAATGAGCTCAGATTTAGAGCAAGTAGTGCGAGATGGTATTGCCTTTTCGGGACTGACCATATATGGACTGCGGTCCGCAGTCCGAATATTCTTTTTTTTGCTTCTCTCCACCACCTGCTTTCTCTTTCTTCCTTTCATTCCCTAAGCGTCGTGAGTTCCTACTCTGTCGTCCCACACCGGTCGGTTCTCACCTCCTTCTCAGATGCCTTCCGATGACCACAAACCCACTCCGCTCGGCGCTATTGAAATCAGGACATTCCTGCGCACTTTCAACCCCTCGCTTGAACACATCCACGCGGACTTCCTCGCCGCGGGCATCTTCAACTATGGCAGGCTATGGGCCATTGCCAAATGGCCGCCGGACGTGGTCAGGGGATTCCTGCTGCAGTGGGGGATCAAGGCTGTCGTCGCGGAAGTGCTGGTGATCCGCTTCGCTGAGCACCGCTGCATCTGCGGGAATTGTGCAGACTTGCTGCCTCTGGAAAGAACGTGCAACCCACGTGCGTCCCCTTCTACTTGTCCTTCTACTTGTCTTTTCGCTGAGCCTGATCCCTGCCTCCCAGACGCTGCTGTCTCTGCTCTGGTACCCGCCGGCTGAAGTCCCGGCTCATTCACTGACTCGCTCACCTCACCTGCTGCAGCACACGTTCCCTCAGTCGCCCTCATCGCTGAAATTTTACCAACAACGAGGTTTTTTTTTGACTCGCCTCGGAAAATGCCCGACGCTGCTAACATACTGACTCACTGACCACGCAAACAATATTGTCATCTTAGCTATTGAAAATGTATATACCAATAATGTAATGTGTCGCGCGAATGCACACGATTTGGAAAAACTGGAATGGAGATAAGATAGGATATGATGAGATTTGATATCATCACATGCTCTGTTGCCAACGTGCGTGGTGCTGTTTCGTGTCTTGCCGCGCCTCTTTTGTCGTCCCTCTTGCATGAGCAAACGGAAATCGGAATTCTCATTCTACGGCGAAGACCTCAACGACGGCAGCGGCAGTGACGACTCCGCCGATGGGTACCTCCCTCGCGCTGGCGTCACCCGCGTCCACCATGTTCCCGACGAGTCCACCACCATCACGAACGACGGCAGATCTCGCACCAAGAGGTCTACCGTGCCCGTGCTCGCATCTCCTGCCAAGAAGCATCGTGTTACTCTAAACGCCGACACGCCGCCCTCACCCCCACCGCAACAGCAGCAATCCCGCGACTGGGAAGAGCCCGACTTCGCGGATTTCGATGCAGAATACGGCGCGGGCATCGACAAGGGCGCACGACCACTGCGAGACTCCGTGAGTATTTGCCTTTTTTTGGGGGCGGGGGTGGGGGCGTGTGGTGTCTTTTGGCTCGATAGGCTGATTTGAGGTGGCAGGACAATCCGCATGCGCAGTGGGCGCGCGAGGATCGGGAAGAGTTCCTTGACGAACTTCTCCGGCACGATGGTCGGGGCGACTACGTCGGCCAAACGACCTGCGCGCGCACGGAGTGCGAGGCACGCAATCCAAGCTACCGTTGCGCGGATTGTGTGCACCAATGTCTGTACTGCGAGGCTTGCACAATACGCGTACACGAGAGCACGCCGCTGCATCATCTTGAGGTATGTCTTCCCTGTAAAGGGGGTTTTTTTTTTGGATTGACGTGCCGCGCCATAGCAATGGGACGGGGAGTATTTCCAGCGCCGCAGCCTGAAACAGTTGGGTGTCCGGATTCAGCTAGGCCATCCACCTGGGGAGCGGTGCTCCAACCCCGAGAAGGCGTGGGGAGACGACTTCGTCATCGTTGGGACCGACTCCATCCACGACGTCGGCCTCGACTATTGCAACTGTGCTACAGCAAAGCCGAAGACGTGGCAACTCCTGCGAGCCCGCCTGTATCCCGCGACAGGGACGAACCCGCGCTCCGCGGCAACATTCGCCGCTCTGCGTCGGTTTGCCCATATGACGCTGGAATCCAAATGTTCCGCATACGAGTTTTACAACAGCATCGCACGGGAGACGAACAATACAGGTTTGGAGGCCTCGCGGGTACGTGTGGCGTTCCGGATTGTTGCTTTTTAAGCGGTGATTTCTAACAAAACGTACCCAGACGCGCTATGAGGAGTTCTTACGAATGACGCGCCAGTGGATGCATTTGATGCTGCTGAAACGCGGAGGTCGAGGGCACGATGTGGTGGACGGTCGTGTGGAGGCAACGAAGCCGGGGGAGCTGGCCCTCCTCTGCCCCGCATGTCCTCACCCGGGAAAAAATCTACCCGATGATTGGCAGAGCGTCCCATTCGAGAAACGGTAAGCATCTGAATCTGTCCATCAGTGAAGGGTCAGAAATTGAAGCCGAACTATTAGGTTCCTGTACGCCCTGTTCTTGGCCATGGACGCGAACTTCCGTCTGAAGAGGAAGGACGTCTCGTCTGAGGAGCGTGACCCTGGCCTGAGCAAGGGGTGGACCTTCTTCGGCGACGTCGGGAAGTACATGGCGCATCTCAAAGCGAATTGGAACGTGACTCAGGAGGTATGTGGGTATTTGACTTGGGGCAGGCGATTTGCTGATCAGCTTGCAGCGAAGCACCTGCGTGGCTCACGACGCGGTGGACAAACCAGATCGTGAGTCGCGAGGGACTGCGTCGTCTGGCATCGCGACGGTTGATTGCGCCCGTCATAATATGAAACGGCCCAATGCGGTGGGGGATTTGCAACTGGGGGAACGGTACGTTCTGTGGTTTGGAAGTTCTTCTAGGATTAAGGGCGCCCGCAGATATCTGAATATGGACTACCTGGTGATCATGAGCCTGCTCGCCACCTTTCTCAGGCAGATTTTCATCTCGTACGACATCGCCTGCCAGTGGTACAAGAATTTTTTTAACCGCATGTCCATTTTCCCCGAGGAAGTCCGATGGAAGGCGGGGGGGATGCGTGTGGTGTTTTTAGTCCCCAAGTTCCACTTACCCGCCCACATCGAGGAATGCAATATCGAGTTTTCCTTTGACCTGACGCCTTTCGTGGGACGGACAGACGGCGAGGCCCCCGAACGCGGGTGGGCTGACGCGAACCGCCTGGCGAATAGCACGAGCATTTCAGGGCCGGGGGCTCGTCGTGACACGCTTGATGCTCACTTCCAGTACTCGAACTGGAAAAAGATCGTCAATCTTGGTATGTACACCAGTGATTTGGATTGGGTAGAGAAATGACCGCGACGTGCAGGTACGGTTTTGTTGGAGAAAATCCTGAAGAGCCAGCCCCTGATGGTGGACACGCGAGCCGATTGGATCGACGTGGAGGCATCCTTCCCGCCGTCGGTCATCGCAAAGTGGACGGCAATGGCGGTCGCGTGGGAGGCGGACATCACAAAGCCTAATCCTTTCGCTACGAAGACGAAGAAGGATGACCTCAAGGAGGTCCGGCTGAGGCTGGCGCTGATTGCCCAGGCGGATGTAGACCACCTCCGCGTGCGTGGTGATATGCACGAAACGGAGATGTTGTCGATGGCGCTACAGCTCGAGCAGCAGCAGTACGCGTTATCTTTGTGATGAACGAACCATCGACTAATGATATGTGGCAACAGGCGAGCGCTCGGAAGACATGTCAGCCAGGTCGGCGCGCACGAGACGGTGGACCAAGAGCGAGCACGGATCGAACGTGAGACGAAGCTACGCCGCAAAATCGACGCCTGGATGCGGGTTCAGCAGCTGTTCATGCCGGAAGTCGCGGTGCTGCGGGAACGCGAGGATGCGGAGCGGAAACGTGTGGCGGCGACGCAGCCGCTCCCGGGGATGCAGGCGCAAGACATGAAACTATGGCTGCCGTCCGCGATTCTGGGGAAGGCGGTGTGTGATTTATCGCTGCGCGAGTACGAGTTCGAGCTGCGCGAGGGTCAGGCGGTGATGGCGCTGACGGAGATGTGCAACGCCCTACTGTTGGTTGCCCACGAGTGGAGGTACCGCGATGGAGTGCATGGGGTCAAGGCGAAAATGCGGTCGGGGGCGAGGGCGGACGTTCTGACCGCCCGAGTTGCTAGCGCAGCAGAGGATTACCGGGTCGCGCGGGCTGCCTTGGTGAAGCTCGGCGCGAACCTCAAGCGCGACGAGTGGCAGCGGCGTTTGAAGCCGCTGCTGCCTGAGGACGTGCGGGGGAGACCGAGCGCTGTATTTGGGGATCCCGACAGGCAGAAGGGGGGGTCGAAGAAGAAGCTGACTCCAGAGCAAGCCGCGCGAAGGGAAAAGGTGCGGGAGGAAGCCAAGAAACCCGGGTCGTGGATCTGGCGGACGGAGGGGAACACAGGTACGGAGGAGGACGTCGCGGAGAACGAGAGTGAGTACTCCTTTAAAGTGGAGCGCGGCGCTAAATAATTAACTTTGTAGCTTTACGAATCGAATGGGCTAGAACTCGGGCGAGGGCAATGCGGTACGCGGAGGAGGTGGATCTCTTGGAGGAGGAAATGCGGCGTGTCTTGCAGTTCTTGAAGTGGCGTGCTGCATGGTGGACATCCCAGGTGGGGCGGCGTGCGGGGAAGCAGGACGAAGCGTTGGAGGAGGGGCATGCGGCTTATGCGCGGAAGCAGGTGGGGTATATGAACGGGATTCACGATCGTTTTGCGCACCTGTGGAGGAACGTGCCGGAGGGCTTGAGATGGGTGCGCGAGGAGTACGCGGCAATGGAGCCTGATGAAGGAGCGAGCGATTCAGGCATATCGGGAGATGGAGACGCAGGGGAAGACTGAGGGTGGTATATACGTGATGTATTGACATTTTCGTAGTATAATACACGAACGTGTAGCCTATATACAAGTGGGAAAAATGGCAGCGCTGCATACTGTTTTTGGGAATTCCCTATTTTGGTATATTGGTAAGCCCGCCTTGGACGGTTGAGGCAAACAAAGCGAGACAGCGTGCTCATTGTCCACGACAGCGAGCGCGGCAAGGCACTGGGGGTTGATGGCTGCCAACTCAAAAGGTGCGTGTCTCTCGCCTGATACATCAAGGCCATCTCCCAGGACAGTCCTAGGATGTATCAAGCGCCATCTCTGCTCAGAGGTCATGATGTATCAGCCTGCCATTTAGCGGTGAACCATTCCGCTCCATTCATTCAATGTCCTCCGTTGGTCAGACGCCGAATACGCACGCAAATGTCTTCCAAATACCGGTAGAACGGAACTAGCGTTCAATGGTACACTTTTCTATGCACCCGTGCCTGACGAATGAACCTGTCGAGGATGAGCAATAAATTTTCAAGTGATTTGATGTATTGGCGTGCACTTTAATTGAATTTAAATACAGATCGTTACGAATAAACTTACTCTTTTGAACCGCACCTAGGACCTATTTTACCAGCTATCATTCTCGTTCTCCGTCAGGCGAACAGTTCTGCAGTATTTATTAGATGCGTGAAGATTGCATGACGACGCACTGAGAAGGCAACCATGTCGGCGCGACTCGGCGTGCGCGTCGAGGAGGGTTTCCGAGCTACATGCGACAGTTAGCTTGCGGTTCGACCATTTATTTTATGACATACACGTGGCGATGACTTTTTTTCATACAGTTGGTGTTGTATTTTCTTTTCGGGCGCTCACATCTATGTAATCGGATCTATTACAACTCTGCAAGTATATCAGCAACAAGTCCAAGCCAAGTTGGAAGGAACTTACCGCTCAACCGTCTGTCCCAACACGCCCAACCAAAACTCTATGATCGCACACAACCCCTCGATTCCTCCCGTGGCCAAGTATGAATAAAATTCCCAGTGCTTGACCCCGCAGCTGGGGCAAGGATAGCAGTCGATGGTGGTGCCGAGCGCGCGAAGAGTGAGGTGGACCAGACGCTCTCAAAGGTGCGTCGGTCTTGACAGATGACGAATAAAAGAAGACTTACCGAGTAATTTCATGCTGTCGGATTTGTAGCGATATAACCAGAGGAATTCGACATTGCGACAAGTGTGGTGGTACTCGAATTGGCGCCGGAGAGTGTGAATGGAGAATCCTGACTTGATTTCGAGGGCGTCGACGTAGATTCGGAGACTAGGATCGAGAACGCAGATGATCCGGCAGACGACGTACAAGTCGCCCCGGAAATCCTTGTACCACGGCTGAGCAATGTGGGCGAGGGCTTGGTGGATGGGGTTGTGAATGTGCGTTCTGAAGATTTAAGCGAAGAATTGAAGAATAGAAGATAACATACATGGCTGCCAATTGCTTCCTTCGTCGCAATTCGTGTGCGCTGAGACTTTGAGTATGCATCGGAGGCCTGCAAAGCGGAAATTGGGCAGGAATAAAAAGATCAACTCACACACTTACATGGTGTATTGGAGCAAAGAGATGTGCTGAAAGAGAGTGAGCGGAAAGTGAGATCGGCGTGTTGTTTGGCCGAGCTTGTCCTAATTATGGGCATGGGCAGCCTCAATTCGGAAATCGTTAGCTGACTAAGCAGATCAAGGCCGAAATCCATCCCCTTTGTTCAACCACGCACTCTGAGAAGTTTCCAATGATGTATAAGGGTCTGAAATACCACTAATGAATATTCTACATGAATAGGCAAAATTATAAATGCTAGAATACCAACATTTTCAATTTTGGCAGCACGGCCCGCCTTGCTGGTCCGTTTTGTGGACCCATAGAGGTAATGTTTCGGTAGACTCAGCTTTTTAGGCATTGCTGCGGCGCTGCGGCGCGTCGAACGCACGCCACAGCGCGCTAGACGAAGGTCGGATGGTAGAGTGTTTGTCCTTGTGGAGGTGATTGATGCGGCTGCGGGACTGATTTCGGGAGGGCTAGTGCTGGCCTTGTTTGGTCCGATTCATGCCGGAAATAGTTTTGCAGCTCAATTTGAGTGTTTTTGTCAGAAAAAACTGCCAGAAACAGGCCGGGAACAGTGTGACTTGAACAGGATGTGAGGGACTGGATTCAAATTCATTGATGTTTTCTGACAAAAGCATTTATAATTATAGAAAAAGCAATCTGGTCAAAAGTCCGATGGGGGTTGCTGCTACAGTTCTTCTTCCCGAAAATTGTGGAACTTTTTGGCGGACGCCCGTTTTGGGCAGCTGACGGCGTGATCAATTGATCGCCTGCCAGGAGTGTGGGAATTGCCTAGGTTCGGAGCAAGCCTGTCTCCGGTGGACAATCTCCGAGAGAGGCTTGTTACAAACTGCCAAAAACAAGGCATGTGTTCGGACACAAATTATTCCTTTATTTCAACGCAGATTCCTTAACATCAAGTTGAAATTTCCTTCGTTGGATACTCCCGTCCATTTCCCTCTCTTCAGTTTCCTCATACGTCAAACTGTTACCATTCTACACTCAAACTTTGGGCAACGACTGTCTCCATCAATTCCCCAAAAAAATCGATATATAGTCGTTGAATTCTCCGGTTTCTATGGGCTCTATCAATGTGGAAGATGATTTGCATGAGATCCCTCAGCAAAAATGGAGTCAATGACTACTTCCGTCATCCAAAAAACGCAGCATCAGTGGTTTAGCTCAATTGGGCTGTGTGGTAGGACACAAATGAACAGTAAAATTTCGGTTTGAGAAGTGTTTGAGGTCTTCATGTGAATTCCATCAGGAAAAACCTCCTTTGGTAATTTCCCCTGATTACTGAACCTTTGATATGATTAATGGTACTGCCACGTTATTACCGGCAATTTCCTCCACTCAATCGATAATTACCAAACCTCTGATGCGGTTAACGGTAATGCTGCTCAATTACCAGAATTACCAGCAAATGATCGGTGCGTTACTGTACAATTTCCAAAATTTCCCCCGGCTTACTGGTTCCTCAAGTCTGACCTAATCTAATCTTGGCTGATCAGTGCGAGATCTTTTATGAAGGCACAAAACAACCATGTTTACTTGGTGGTTGTCTTCTGGACAATTACCAAAAGTCTCCGAACTCAAATGCAATGTAACGGACCAAGGTGGCCTTTACACGAAAGACAACTTTTTGCCAAGTCCACGACAGGCTCCATGACGTTCCCACGTCAGACAAATTGCCGACTTACCGATGTTACAGGTGTGCGTGAAAAATGGTTCATTTTGATCATGTCACAGTAACGCCAAACACGTCTCTTCTTGTCCCTCTATCGTCTCTTACTGCACTCCCTCCTCTCCCCCCTACTCTTCCAGGATTCACACATGGTCTCAAGAGATAGTACTGATCGTCCTTCAATGCACAGTATGTTTCCTGTCCCGTCTGGTCTATCTGCATTTCACCACTGGTAGGATATAGACAAGCACTGTTGCTTGAGACAGCGGTAAGTTCAGCATTCACCAGTGTATCCATGCTGATTCTTCTTTTTATTCTGTGCTTCCCTCAGGTCTCACTCCCTTTGCTGTAAGCCGAGGCATTCTCCTGCTACGTCCTGCTACAACCTGCAAGCTACGCAATCTCGGGTGTGTAGTAACTCCTGCTTTCTTTCATTTCTTGTCACCGACAATTTCTTCCAAACTTAGGGTCTCCTTTCCTGTCATTTGGGGCCATGCTCCTCACGTCGCTGGTATTGTGAGTCCTCTGTCCTCAACTCCATTTCTTCCATCCTAACGTCCCTGCGCAGTGTCGCCCAATTGGGTTCGCCTTCATTCCGCGTGTCCATCATTACTCAATTACACGGATTCCGTTTTCATTTCCGTTTTTTCCTTTCTGATGTCCCTGCACGGTATCCCCCATTTGGTTCGCCTTCATTCTGTGTGCCCATGATCACTAGTATGCCTTGTCAACCAACCGTCGACCCTGCAGATCCTCTCAGTCCGAACGCATGGATGCAGTGCCTGGTCGGGCATTGCATTGTCGGTGGGGCTGGGATAGCCCTAAACCTGAGCCGCAGATTCCGGGTAGTTTAGATATTTGTACTTCTGTCTGAGATAGTAAACCTAATATAATGACCTTTCGCAACCTCTTTCTGCAATTTATGAGCTCTGAGTGCAGCATATTGTATGGCAATAGCTGGAAACCCGTGTTAACGCAGTGGTAATTGGTGGTAATCCTGGCAAATTACCGGTAATTGATGGTGAGAAAACAGGGACCTTGTGTAAAACCGATAATGAGGTAAAGACCGTAATTTACCCAACTCACCACCAAGTTTCCGGTATTTACCAGTAATTATGGAAAATTACCGAGGGGGGGTTTTCCTGATGTCACTCAACTCTATTTACAGTCCAGAATTTTGGAATAATTGTGGTGGATTGACGAGGAAGGGAAAGAGACGCTAAGCGAAAGAATGATAGCACATCAATATCATTCCCGATTCAGTCACCTTTCGTATTGACTCTGCTACGCGCTCATATATAGGCTTATCAACCTCAAATGAATGCCTACCTATATCTTCAATGCCCTTGCTACAAGACTGTCACTTCAGAAGTCGCATGTTACCTTCAGAAATAATTCTATTCACAGGTTTGCTTCGGCGTGATCGGCGTGAGAAAGACAAGTTGACCACCGATTTCCAGCGCCACTCGGAGCCCAAAGCGAAATCTGAGTAGAGAAAAACATTTTTGCACTTCCTGTCTGGACATTTCATCGGAAGT
Source organism: Mycena galopus ATCC 62051 (assembly GCA_014925785.1). Lineage (NCBI taxonomy): Eukaryota > Fungi > Basidiomycota > Agaricomycetes > Agaricales > Mycenaceae > Mycena > Mycena galopus. Next base: position 354,127 of record WIQG01000115.1, on the reverse strand, counting down.
CTCAAGCGTTTAACGTGGTTTCTCAGCCAGTAGAACGTTTAGAACACATGGCTGTTTTTTTTACATCTTGGCGCAAGCCCCTTCTCAAATTCGTCTGTGGAACACGTGAATATCATGTGATTTGAGAACGGTGGCTTGATCCGAACCTAGGAATTGCCCATGCCCAGTAATTAGCGCGTCGCGTTTGCACGTGATGGATCGTTAGTAACAATGTGACCTCAGATCCATAACTTGTTACGCGCCTGGACCATCGCGAGAGTTCAGTTTGTATTTTCTTCTTTTCTTTCTTTTGACCCAACTGATTCATTCTCTAGCAGCGTTCAAAGACTCAACCTCGGCTGCACTGACTTTATGTCGTGCGCAAAGCAGACCTGACTGTATGTCGGCCTGTCTCTTTTCTTGCTTGACTTTATGTCGGCACCATGACTAACGACGAGGACTGCTGGGCGATGAACGGCACGACTGGGGTTTTCTTTAGAGGCACAGTTTTTTTTCGGTGCTCAAGGACAGGACTGATCCACCTCTCCGCAGGCCCCAACAATGACACCCCCAATGCGCTGACTTTATGTCGCGCCGAGCAGACCTGACTTTATGTCGGTCTGTCTCTTTTTGCCTGATTTTATGTCGGCGCCACAAGCTACGACGCGGATTTACGACCTTGTTCTCAACACTATATTGTCTCCCCGACCGTGCCGGCTCGGTGTCGCGCAAAGCAGGCCTGCTTCTATCTCAGCCTGCTCGGCGCTCTTCCTCTGGATTAGTGGCACGATGTCTTTTTTTTCTGTGGTAAATAATGAGTTTATGCAAGCCTTCGCTGACCACTCTCGAATAAGCACAGCTACGACGCCATCGCCCCCGCGCAAGTGGAATCCGGCGCACTGAGCTTATGCCACCGTGGGGAGTCTGCGTTGCGGCCTCTTGCGGAGCATCTCTCTTGTGATCTTTGCAAAGACACGCTCAATGATCGCATAAAAAACCTCGTTGTTCAATGGTCTGTGGTCAAGGTATGCAGTCTACATCTCTCTTCATGATCTCCGCCGACATGTTTTTGCAGCGAACAATATGACTGATATCTTGGAAAGCGTATGCCACCAAGGTCAAAGCGAGGCCGCAGTTTGTGTGTGTGGCATTTATCTTTGTTCTCTCTTCTCTCTAGCTTGTTTTCTGGTATGATGCCGCAGCAGATGATGGGCTATCCGTACATGCCTTGGGGATTTCCGGGACATTCTCGTATGTCACCGATGCCACCAATCATGTCCGATACTGCACCCTCCCCTTTTCCCCATGCTTCCACATCTGCCCTCCCCGCAGTCATTCCGTCGAGTGATCCTCCGGAGATGGGTGCACGCAACCCATATCCTGAGATGCTTACCTTTCTCCATAAACTGGACGGCTATGATCCACGCCGAAAGTTGCTTGATTACATCCCGGTATTCGGTGCGCTTGATTATTACAACATTGATGAGATCCACAAACTCGGTACGGTGGAGGAGCTTGCTCGGATCGCCAAGATTACTCATGGAAACGCGACGTACATTATGCCGGAGGTGAAAAACGAGATCAAGAGGGTTGATCGTCACTGTAGAACCCTTGCTTGAGTGCTTGTAAGCCGACGTTGCGGCTCTGTTTCTATCCACACTATTCCCACTCAATTACTACATTTTATTCGTTTATCATCCAATATCACTGCATTCGGCCATTGGGTAGGCGACGTCATTTTGAGATGTCTCGCCAGGCCCTAGCTGAAGGCTGTGTTGAGATGCTGTTGGCTGGCTAGACACCCTGTGTCAAAGCGCCTAGACACAGCTCGATTTGATGATCTGTTGAGGCCTTGGCCTAGGCAGAGCTTGATGACCGATGCCGAGGGCATCAGAACGCCTCGGCATGTGAGGTTTAGACGGCTGTCGCAAGCCTCAGCGAAACTAGACAAGGCTGTGTCTAGTTAGCCGAGATTTGCGCTGTCTAGGCGCACGTGGTCGCCTAGACAGGCCTAGGCCAGAGCTCGGCAAACCTCAAGGTGACTAGATTTTAGTTCGCCTAGGGGTCGGCTGAATGCAGTGTATGTAGTCCCCAAACTCTTCGTTCAAATCGTAGCTATTATTATGAGCATATCTAGTATCCAGAATGACGATACCACCCTTTTACTGCATCTGCAGTCACAGTGTCTAATGCATCAACCTCTTTATAAAATCTTTCCGTTTTTTATTTCCTTTTCCGGAGGTGCGCTCTTCATTGCGGTCCCCTTTTGGCTTCCGGATCTCTCCGGTTGCTGTCCATCTTCTGCGTGTGTTCCTAACTTCAAATTCCGTCGTTATGATGGGTTCACGCTTATTTCCTTTCGTTTGTCCAAATCCTTCCTATCATTTTACTGTTTTTATTGCTGTCAATATATGGTGTGCATGAAACTCTTTCCAATGCTCTCGAAGCTCTCAAACAACATTCCCGCTTCTCAAACTGTCACTGGGATCTCTCCGGTTGCTGTCGATCTTCTGCGTGCGATCCTGATTTCAAATTCCGTCGTTAGCCTGCATTTTGACATGATCTGTCGATCAAATTTACCGTGCAAATCAGGTTGGCAAGTATGCTGAACGCCAACTGAGCGCGTTGAATGGTTGTTCACAAAACAAAATTGGGCATACGGTTGGTGTTTATCCCGGAGATTTTGGCTGGACGGAGTTCCGTTACAGCAAATATGGAGTCAACTCCTGTTTGAAATCATCGCAAGCCGTGGTGCCGCATTTGTCGCAATAAAATAACAGTGACTGAGATGATTGGCCCCTATTTTCTTTTGACGCACCGCAACCAGCATGTTCTCCATTTTTTCGTTGAACAAAGAGGGCGAGGTTGCATTTGACCCCAGTGCCGCAGGGTGTGTTGTTCAATGATTATACCTGGCATCCTGAGTGCCGACACAATTTCAGGGACAACTTTGAGGAACCCCTGGACGCTTTCCTTGGCCTCGACTCTACAGCCATTAATTTGCCCGATTTGAAAGCATCCATTACAACTCCTTCCATGACGACTTCCTCCTTTCAATTGCAGCCTGCTCAGTATTCTTCCCCCCGTGCTCCAAAGCGACCCAAAAAATCCTTGGTGCCTACTTGGAGTTCTCTCGTGAATGATGTCCACCCCGATGGTCAGCCTGTCTGCTGGGACAGTATTGCCCGCCTAAACAGCACTGATTCCCCGAATCCCGTCTCTATTTTATGGTCACGGTCGTGCAAGACCTGTGGAATCAAAATTCTACAATATGCGGACCACCATGTGAAAGACTGCTTTGTTTGCGGCCCAAATGGTACTCATATTTTGCCTCCGTTGCCTCCGTACCCTGCTGAATGGGATTCCTTCCTTTCCCATCGTCACCTTTCCTCCCGGTCTCGTAAACTCAACAACATATTTTGCCTCACGGCACTGGGGGTACAGGTCGGAGATTTCGTCAAATTTCCTGCAGGTTTATCCTCTGTGACCTTGGACGGTGGGCGCACATACCATCACATTATTCCTCACACGGAAGGTGATCACGCCATTCGCTGGTTTATCCACGACTCCTCGACGTTCGAAACCAATGCGGCCACACATAAAATCCCATCAGGATGGGTTGAAGCTGTTTTGCGCGGTCTTTGCAAGGTCAATCCCTTTGTACACTCGCTCGAGAACATGTGCGACAAAGACCCGGACCTTGCTCTCGTCCTCGATCGCCCTGATACTATATCCGGGAATGAAGTAGCGGCCATCGTGTCCCTCGCACCCGCCGCTAAACCCACTCGACGTCAAGTCGTGATCAAGCGAGATGGCAAACATCAATTCCTGGACATTCTTTCGCCCTTGACGGAACCTATGCATTATATCCTGCTTTTTCCAGACGGTATTCTGGGCTGGGGGCCGGATAGAGTCAACCGGGCAGGGAAAAAGTTCTCCCAGATGCGATGGTACAGAACTCGAATTTTTTTGAATGCCCCTCAGCTTTTCACCTTTGGCCGTCTTATGGGTGCGTCTATTTCTTTTCGCTTCTTACATTCTCATCTCATTTATCTTTTCAAACTAGGCGAATATATTGTTGATGCCTTCAGTAAGATGGAGGAAGAGAGGCTCGAATATATCCGCCACAACCAGCACACCAACGAGGATGATGAAGACGGTGAATATGATGCCCCCCAAGGCGATGATGAGCCTGTCCCCGATGTCCGTCTTCCCTCCAGTTTCATCCATTCCCCAGCATGGTGCGCCTCGCAGATATCGGATTGTCTCGCCCTCCACCAATACGCTGGCCCCGTCGACTTTTTCATCACGTTCACGTGTAACTCCGACTGGCCCGAGATCACGTCAGAGCTTTTGCCTGGCCAGACAGCTGCGGATCGACCGGATATTGTTATCCGGGTGTACCAGCAGCGTCTGAACATGTTCGTGAAAATTCTGCGCTCGCAATTCGGTGTCATTGCTTATTTAATTCGGGTCCGGGAATTTCAAAAACGTGGTCCTCCCCATTATCACCTTGCCACCAAGTTCAGAACTCCCATCCGCGCCGTTGAGGATATCGACAAGGTCCTCAGTGCGGAGCTTCCTTGTGCGCCTGGTGGTGTTCGCGAGTCCGTCATCAAATTCATGACCCATAAGCACGATCCAAAGAAGACTTACCACCGCTGTGGATGGACTGTTGGTGGAGGCCGATGCCAGTACGGTTTCCCAAAGCCACTTAACCCTATTTCCCATTTCGATGCACGTGGTAGGCATTTCTTATATCTTTGCTCCCTGCTTGCTCTTACACCGTCTTCAGGTTACTTTAAACCATGCCGACGCGAGGAAGAAGACCGCTGGATTGTCACGCACATCCCTTTCTTCGTGCAGATGTTCCGAACCCACATCAATGTTGAACTTTCTTCTGGGGTTACGCTCTTCAACTGTCTCTTCAAGTACTTCTACAAAGGTCCTGCCGAAACAAAATGGGCAGTATCCGGGAAAAAGGCTCCTATTGATGAGATAAAGAACTACCAAAAAGGCCGATACGTCTCTGCCACGGAAGCCCTCACTCGAATTTGTGGCTTTACCATCTCTGCAAAGTTTCCCGGGGTTCGCAAACTTCCGATTCACCTTCCTGGTCAACAGTGGCTCCAGATGCGTAGGGACTCCGCCGCGGGTTCGGCTACGCAACTTATGCGTTACCTCGACCGTCCTCGTGATCCGCGATTGGATAACATGTCCTACCTCGAGTTTTCTTGACAATCTTCTCCGCATCACGCTGACTCCAGATCCTAAATTGGTCCGCAACCGCACACTTTCTCTCCTAGCAAATGTGCTTCGCGGTCTTGGCAAGTCGTTGAGCGACATTGGGCTCCCAGAACCCGATGATGTTCAGCCTGAAGTCGAGGTCGAAAGGCTGCGTTGGGGTGGTGATATCCACATTAATCGTAGGTTATGTGGATTCCTCTCTTTGACTGATGACCAGGTACACGTTCAATGTTGAATTTTCGGTACTTTATTGACTAAATTTCCAGCGGAAAATTTACGACCACGTCATGAAGGTGGTGAAAGAGGACTTCCCTGCACCTATTTACATTGACGGCCGTGCTGGTCGTGGAAAGATGTTCTGCTTATACCCCATCATCGGTGCCCTTCGCATGGCAGGTGAAATGGTCCTTCTCTGCATCCTCGGCGTTTGCTGCAAAACTCTATCCTGGGGGGCGAACCGCACATTATCTCTATGGCATTCCTGTCGATGAGCATTCTCCGTACCTTGAATCGTCCCTTTGTAAGGGACGATCTGCTCGTGCCCAACTACTTCTTGCTGGCCGATGCCATGTCATCGACGAGGTTGGGGGCCTCCATTTCAAGGCTTTCGACTGCGCAGACCGACTTATGCGCTCAGTTTGCGAAGAACCTCATCGGGTGTGGGGTGGGCGACTCCTCATTACGCTCGGAGACTTTCGCCAGGTGTGCTCGGATTTTCTGCTTGATCTACCATATTCTTAAGCGTTCTGCAGGTAGCACCTGTTGTGCGCTTTGGCGGCAAGGCCGAAATAATACAAGCGTCGCTTAAAACTCAAGCTGTGTTCGAACACTTCACCATCCTTCCTCTCACCGAATGCAAATGACAAGAGAATAATCCTGCTTTCGCTTCCTGGCTCGATTCTATTGGGGACAACTCTGAAGACCCCACTGTGGACCTCGGACGTCTTCAACATACCACCAACATTGCCGAGGCCACTTCCTTTGTGTTTCCAGATGATATTTTGGATCAACCTGAAGAATGCGTCAAGCACGCCATTCTCTCTCCCTACAACGAATTTGTTGACAACTTCAATGATTCTGTTTTTAACCGTCTCTCCGGTGCAAAACAAACCTACTTTAGCAGCGACGAAGTGGAAGGCGACACGGATGGTGTTCCCGGTGAACGCGAAATTGACACCGTCGCAACACCGGAAGTGCTCAATGCCCTGAAGGAACCGGGAGTACCACCTCACGAGCTTCCCCTTCGTATTGGCGCCATTTGCCGCTTGACGCGGAATTTCGATGTCTCGCGAGGGCTCACAAAGAATACCCGGGTTATTGTCCACCGCTTGCTGAAGCACTCAGTTGAGGTTGAGACTTTACCGCAGGAGATTGGAGGACAGAGTATTGATTCAGTAAGTTTGTGATCATTCAAACCTTCAATATCCTCATGCAAACTGGACAGGAACGTGTCCATATACCCCGGATTGTCACTTGGTGGCAGCCGAGAGGTTTCGGTTTCCGTGTGCTGCGCAAGCAGTTGCCACTGGTCCTCTCATATGCGACCACGTTCAACGGGTGCCAGGGACTCACTGTGCGTCGACTCGTTTTGGACTTACGCCGCCCGGTATTCTCCCATGGCCAGCTGTATTCAGCGATGACAAGAGTGCCTAATCAGCACGACGTTTTGGTGCTTCGTGCTGCTGGCGAGACGCTGAACACTGTAACAAACAACATAGTTTGGAGGGAGCTCTTAATTGATTAATATTAATGTTGTCTTTCGAGTTGTCGGAAGGGGGGAGGCGGCCGCAGGCCGCCGACCACCTTGTCAGGAAAATAAAAGCCATCTGGCTGATCTGGCGCCAGATCGACCAAGGGCGCCATGCTGCCAGAATCGCATCTGGCAGCATAATGACATGCCTAACGCCATAATAAATTATGGCGGTCATAACACTCACAACGTAATACTGGCACCATATTTCCAGCCATATTTCCCGCCAGAATTCATCCAGAATTTCACCATAACAGCCGTACAATGTGTGGTTGTGTCAGAATTGAATCAAAACGCTTAAATGAAACGATAATTGAGCAGAAGATCATTGGGATTCAAATAGAGGACAGCATATGTAAGAGAAATTCTATGGGGCAGAGATTGACATTCGGTTGAGGGCCAGAGAGTTCCAGCGAGAACTCGATTGCGGGGTTCAAGCCAACATTGCACTTGGTTAGAATGTAACAAAACTGTAGAAATAGGCCTACATCGTCCTCGTCGTCGGAGATTTGGATAAGGCCGCGAGAATCCCCAGATTCGTCACCATCAGTTTCATCGCGCCATCGATGAAAGGTGCACTGAGCGCAATAATTTGAGCCCATTTGTTGGAGAGCTTCTTGATGGCAGGCAGGTACGCCGCAATCCGCGCGCGCAGCCCAGGGTACGGCAACAAAACTGTTGGCGGAGCGTTTACCTTTGCACTTCACGCCATCAGTAGAGCAGGACCCGGTCTTGTGCATGTGGAGTGCCCGTTCAGCCTACTCAGAGTCATTCAAGAAAGAAACGGGTTCAAGGCGAAGGCTTACCGATGCGCACGTCATCGCCAAAGCGCCGACAGGATGTCCGTAATACATGTCAGTCTTCTGGACCGCCTGCAAGTGAGCCGCGAAAATGCGAAGCATGAGCTCGGAACGATAAGCCCCCGTCTAAATCCGATGTCAATGGCTTGAAAAGAATGAAGTAGAGCCATACCATGTTGTCCTCGTCGGCATAGATGAAGTTCAAGTCAAGAAGCTTGTTGTTTACCCATTCAGCACGAGCTTCGACGGTCGACAGATCATCGTGAGTCGCCAGAATGTCCATTACAACCTTGGGTCCGGTTTTGCCGATCTTGCTGCGCCAGTTGCGCACCGCTGCCGCCGCTTTCGATAACTTCATTGAGGACCAATCTTGATCAGAATACAAAACTCACCTGAGCATTAACAGCATCGTTCATCGCATATCCTCCGAAGTGCTGCATCCAAAGATCTTTCACGACAGCGTCAAAGTCGGGATCGGCATTGACGGCGAAAGGATCCTCCTTGATGCCAATCCAAGAGAGCCAGTCAGCGAGTACGGTGGTCTGCCAGTACTTGAGATCAGCAGCAAAACTGTTCTGCGGAAATGGGAGGTCAGAATTGGTGTACTGGGGTTTAGTTTCACGTTTGATCTTGCCGTCAGCCTTGAGTTGGACGACCTTGGGAACGAGCGAGATGCCCATCTGGCATCAAGCGGGGATCGGGATTAAAAAATCGGATATAGGGAGGGGGGGGGAGGGTCCAGGTCGGGCTGAAAAAAACTTTTTGGTACATAAAGTTTAGAAGCTCAAAACAGCTAATAGAGTATGAGAGAGGTGTTAATTGGTTGTAAGAATGACATGTAAGTGTCCAGGGAGCGTATACAGAAGATTTATCACTCTGAGCCCACACCTTCCGTGATCCAAGCCGGAGTGAAGCCAAGTGTAGTTGATTCTTGGGTCAGAAATCATTGAGCTGTTGGAGTGCAGAGTGTTCAGATTTATCACTGACACTCATTAGATGGTAGAAAACATCATGATTCATTTTAAGGAGGTGGTTGGAGGTGAGCTGAAGAGCGGCGGCTGGACATGGGAAAGGCGGCCCGGCCTAGGGGTGGGAAACTCCTTCCCTATAAGGCAGGAGAGGGGGGGCCAGCTTGGGGCTGAAAAAAACTTTTTGACCTTATATCCGATTTTCGAATCCCGACTTCCCCTTGTCCGGCATGGTGGTGTGAGTCACATCATAACACCGTCACGGCACCTTGGCAGTCGCGTCACCTACTAGGAGGGACACGACACTACTCTTGGCTGAGCTCATGGTGATGGAACTTGCACGAGAAGACAGCAGTGAAGACATGGTCGCCATCGACACATTACTATCTGCGCGGCCACGGGGCGCAGGCGTTTGGGGGGGCTTGGTAGTGACAATTCCGACAGCCTTCTTCCAGCCCTTCACCAAGCCCCCAATAGCCGTCTTGCTTTTCTTGGGCCTGGGATAAACTGGGGTTAACCGCGCGATTGGAAACACTGAACATGGAACTCACGGAATATCGGTGGTCTGGTCAGTAGTCGGGCCCGAGGGCTTGTGCTTGAGAGTAACTTCCACTGGGATAGGGAAATCGCCGGCCTCGTTGATTTCAGTGCGCAAAGCAGCCTAAGAGGAAGTAAGTGTGAATCTCAGTAGAATGACATCGAAGCGACCTTGGGGGCCTTGGGCGTCTTGGCTGCCTTCTTCTTCTTCTCCAACTGCTCTCTCAAGAAGGTGGCGATAGCCGCGTCCTCGTCGGATTCATCATCAGCGGCGTCATCTTCGAGGGGCTCATCATCGGAATAATACTCATCGTCATCTTCCTCCATGTCGTCGAACTCTTGGTGCTTGTCCTTCGAGGCAATGGGGTTGATGACTGATTCCCTCGACGTGTCCTAGGCGCTAATCAAGATTGTAATCTGCTGTTGAAAGAATTACGCACCTGCTGGTTTTGAATCGCCTTGCGCTTGAGCTCTGCGGTAACAAGATCTGGACGTGCAGATGTCTTGCGGCTCTCTTCGTCCTCGCAGCGAAGCGAGTCCTCCTTGTCAGCTGCGCGCTTCACTCCTGCCTGGTGGGCCTATGGTGCGATTCAGGATACAATCTCCATTCACATACGACGACACACCTCACTCGCAGCTTGTTCTTTCGCCAGCTTATCCTGCTGTTTGGCCAGATCATCAGCGGCCTTCTGGTCAGCAGTACGACGCTTCTGCTTTGCAGCGTTCACGACATCGCCGGGGCGCGCTGTGCTTGCCTCACGTTTGGACTGCGCAGACATGAGGGAAGAAAGGAAGAGTGACTCAGCGCTTATATCTGGTTGAAGGCACAATATAACCCACATATGTTTCAGCTTATCTTGGTCTTGCCGATGGTGAACGTGCTTTTTCATTTTTTTCCGCCGCCGCAGCTGCGGAACTGCGCTATAGCTGTCTTGTGAATTCGCTCCCATTGGCCGCTGCAAGGCTGATTCAGCCATTCTCTGCCTGAAGGTGTCTGCCGCGGCGTGCAGCGTTGGAGTCTTGGTCAAGGAATTTATTTTTGATGTCTCAATGTCAATTTCATGTCTCAGGTACGCGACAGATTGCGGATTGCGGGACTGCGTGCCCGCGATTCGGCCTCGAGTGGCGCGAGATGCGCATGTATAAGTGTCATTGACCTTTTCTTATCTTGCAGCTGATTTTCTTTCAACGTGCGTAGAGAACTGCGGTTCCGGGCACCCGCACTAGTATGTATCTGCCTAGGCACAAAGATACAGTAATCTGTGTTGTCAGTGATAATTCCAAAGCCTACGTTCTTTCTGTCTTTCTGTTCACGATGCCGAGAGGAGCCAAACGTGGATCTAGCCACGCCAGGCTTCCCCGTCCTTGGCCCGGATGTCCTGGGCGATTCAAAACTCAGAGAGGAGTCACCTACCATGTCAACAGCATTCATTGCCATTCAAACGCTGTTACGGTTCCAACGGCCCTCTCTCCGCCGGAATCACCCGAACCAGAAAGTGATGATTTCGACAACGAAGTACCTCAGACACCACCACAAACACCACCCGCCACTCCAGAACCGCAGCCTGACATACCACGACCACATAAAAACTACCATCCCTTTTTGAATGGTTTGCTGCAAATTATTGTTGCATCCTTCTATCGGTTGACTTTACTCTCATCATTTCAGCTCGTCCTTGCGATGAGAATGGTGTTTTATTGCCCGATGGCACCCCGCCCCCGCCAAGAACCACTTTTGCTAACGATGACTGGGCCCCTTATGGCGACCAAGTCCAGTTTTGGCTGGCGGATTTCTTGTTTTGAAAGGTATGTGTTTCACGCCATCATCTATTCTGTCTTCTAATTAATGAGTCTAGGTCCAAATGTCGGCAACAAACATAGACGAGCTGCTGTCAGGGGAACCGCCCGCCCGTCCGTCCGTCCGTCCGGCTCCGGCCCATCGCACTGCCCCGCTGCCTCGTCCGATCCTTCGCCCAACGCCTATTCCGCGTCCGGCCTCGCCCGTCCGTCCGGCCTCGCCCGGAACGTCGTCCTCCGTCCCTCCGGACTCCGTTCCCCTTCGTCCCCCTTCGTCCGGCCGCTCGTACTGGAACGTACTATGCGATCAAGCTCGGGATCACTGCCGATCGCTTTGGACACGTGCTACTGGCTAGTACCTATAAAAAACCTCGCCTAGCGTGGGAATCCTCATCCTTTCTTCTCTTCGGATTCTCCCGCTAGGTGCGTATTCTAGAACTCTGTATTTAGTACCATGAATTGAGTTTACTTCGGATTCTCCCGCTAGTTCCCGCGCTCACGCACTGAGCTGAGGTTGCCCTTACAGCAGAAGAAAGGATCTAAGGGATCAACTGGTCAAGATTGCGAAGTTCGGTGTAGACTCGGACTCGGACCGCTACGCTAGCGCTCCGGCCTCCCCCACTTCCAATCTCGACCCCTCCTCCTTGATGGACGCCCCGACGCCCGGAGACAGGTCCGCACAACCCGAGCTCCCGGATGTTTACATCCCGGACCCGGCTTCCGACCCTGCAACCCGGCTGACTGCGGTTGAAGACTCTCTCGCGAATATTGAAACCTTACTCCTCCGTGTTTTACACAACAGCCAACATCCACCCGCAGCTGCCCCCGTCCCTGCCGCTCCGGCTCCGGCGGTGGGTCCAGACTTCACCTCTCTCACCCCCGCAGCGAAATTGGTTCTCCGACCGAACCCCCCAGCCGTTTTCGACGGCGACCGGACATAAGGACGGATGTTCCTCCACTCTGTCCTCACCTACCTCCGACTGGTTCTGGAAGCCTTCATGGTCCACGGACAGGTCATTGAGGAAAAACTCGTGCGGTACACCATGTCCTTTATGGCACGAGACACAGCCGGGCGATGGGCCGAACGACAGTCCGCAATCGTTCCGTTCCCGTTTCCATCCTGGGTGGAATTCGAGTCCGAGTTCCGGCTCCGGTTTGTCGAAGAAAATGAGCAAGACCAAGCTCTCCTCCGACTGGAGACCCACGGCTACTACCAAGGCTCCTGCGATGTCTACCAGTACACGGACGACTTTGAAGAACTCGCAGCCACGGCCGGATACACGGACCCGCTCGTCCGCGTCACCAAGTACCGTGCTGGGCTCGACGGGCGGATTAACACAGCGATCACCACGTCCGGAAATGCTCCGACACTGCTGGACTACGCCGGATGGCATCTCCGAGCCTTCCGCCAATACGATGCCCTCGCTCGCGTCCGAGCGGGAGTACCCCCGACTCGCGCCCCGGCTCCGGCCGCACGCCCCTGCACTGGGACGTTCCTCCCAGTCCCCTCCTTCACACCCGCTCCCAAAGCCGCGCCAGCGCCCACCCTTCTGCCCGGCATTCCGATGGATGTCGACCGGACCCGCGCGCGCTTCACGCCCCGCGCTTGCTTCCGCTGCGGTGCGGCTGGACACCTCGCCCGAGACTGCCCAACTCCCTCGGATGTCCGACATGCGGATGTCCTAGACGAGGTCGTCCGTCAACTCGGTGACGACCTCCTCGGAGAGCTCTTCGCGCGCCTCTCCACCGCCGCTGAACTCCCGACCGAGTCGGGAACTGGAGACGCAGAGCCGGAGGGTTTTCCGAACACGGCTGAGTGAGCGGTGCACCCTCGGTCGCGTCCCCCAATTGTTACTCCTGCTTGTACAAAAATATACCCAATAAATCAGCAGTTGAAACGCAAGACGCACCCCCCGTTCCGGCTTCCGCCCCCGAGCCGGAGCCCCCTATTCCCGCCCCGGAGGCAAAAACCCCTTCCATTCCCCGCGTCCGCCGCCCTAGGTGGGAACGCAAACTGCCCCAGCGGTATGTTATTGACTCCGTTGAGGGCCGAAACTCCCTACACATTCCGTTGGAGATGCAATCGGTAGAGACCGCAGCTACGATGTCCGTGAAGGGTCTGGTCGACTGTGGAGCGACCGGAGACTTCATCGACTCGGAGTACGTGATCTCCCGTAACCTTCCCGTCCGGAAGCTCTCTCAGCCCATTCCGGTCCTCAATGTCGACGGTACGCCCAATGCGTCCGGAGGCATTTCCGGCGTGGTTGATATGGTCGTCAACTACAAGGGACACTCCGAACGCATCCAACTCGCGGTAACGCGGCTCGGAAAGCAGCACGTCATCCTCGGCTACTCCTGGCTCCAGAAGCACAACCCGGAGATCAACTGGGACACCAAGGAAGTCCGGATGACCCGCTGCCCGACCAGTTGCAGCACTTGCCGGGACGAGCTCCGCGCTGTCTGTCGCAACGCTGAAACGTGTGCCGGCGGTCTATGGGTGAAATCCACTACAATGCAAATCCGACGGGCTGAATGCAATGAAGAAGTGCGCTCTAGTTCAGGATTCACAAATCCTGAAACCAACACAAATCCCTAAAACAACAACCAACCAAACTCCACTAGTGATTCCGGATGCAATCCCAGAGAGTGCGACCGAGTACGGGTCTTTGTGTACCGATAGAAGATACACGGGAACAGTTGTTTAATATTTGCGGATCGCAGCAAGCAAATCCAGGATCGTCTGCAGACAATGGTTCAATTTATAGTTTTGCAACTCTGGGTCACCCACTCTAACCTCGTGAGACAGGAGCAGTGAACCAATTTGACACGCAACACGCAACAAATCCGGAACACACGTAGGACACGCAAAACACGTAGGACACACACAAGCAACACGCAGGACACGCAGGACACGTACACGTACACGTAGGATCACGTAGAACACACACACACGTACACGCAGAACACGCAAGGGAATATCCCGAAAAAGCTGATAGATTGATAATAACTCGAAAATACAAGCACGTCCCCAAGGACAGCCTCGATGAATCAAGCCGGTGGTTCCACCCTTCTGTACTCGCTGGAGCAGACCGCTAGTCTCTCCGCTTTACGTTTCCGGGTAGGAGTCCGTACCCTCTCCCTACAAGCTGCCCACCTTATATACTGTACATCTAAAAATAACTCTACAAACATAATACATTAATCATCGCTGTAACCATGTCCGTGACTCGAGAATGTGAAATAACGATCGCCAAGCTTGCTGACTGATTATTTTAAGATCCTGAAAATGTTAGTTCTGGATCAGTCCCTCCAGACATTGTGGTTGAATTGGATAGCCCTTCAAAATGCCTCTTTGTAGACACCCTGAACTTGTGTGCAGCCCAAGAGCTACCCTAGACCGTCTACCCGTCGAGGTGGAACATGGTTGAGCAGGCTCCTATTTGTCTGATTTATTTCTGACGCGATCGGAGCCCTGACTTGGCACCCGAGTGGTCCTAATATTCTGGATTTCTTGGGCGCACTACTTGTGTCCCTTGACGGATTCTTGGAAATCCGGAACCTTGGGTCTTATGTCTTCAATTAGACACCCTGGTCCCCTTCATAGCTCAAGTTAGGACCTTCTTCCTAAATTGGGTTCGAACTCGGTTGCCACATTAAGCCGATCGATATTTGATGGGTGTATGACACCGCATCCGGATCCGGCTCGTTCCGGTCTGAAAGGTTCTGGGTCATCACGTGATCGAGCGCGTCGCCTCATTGGTACAAGCATGGACAAATAATGTTGAAACTCATTCAAGATGCACCTGCTTTGAGTTCCACAAATAGGCACAAAATGGATATTTTATTCCCCAATGTTCGTTTGGACTATCCGCAACCTCCTGCCCATAGTACGACAGTAGGATCCAGAACCAGCGGCATATTAGTCGGAGGCACCCAGTATGTGTGTTTTCTGGATACTCATCCGCAACCGGTTCCGGATTTGGTTTCTAGCGTGTAGCTCCAGGTCTACTGACTTGGGACTCGTCATAGACCCAGATGCGCGTGTATCCGCAATAGGAATCCAGAAAACGTTAATTTTCAGGTGTCGGCGAATTCACGGCTTATCAACGCGAAGACTCTGCCGCGATCCTCCAGCAGCTCCGCGAAGGTCCCGTCCCGTCTATCTGCGCCATCGACTCGGAGGAGTGGTGCGGAGACGACGGGTATGATCCGGACGACGACGAAGATGACTTTCCGGACCTCACTCCGGACCCGGACGACGATGACGCTGACGACGACGACGAGCTCGAGGAAGGCGACCAGATTCTCTACACCGTGTTCGCTCCGACCGAAGCGAGTAGCACCGTCTCTCAACGGCTCGCGGAGGCCTTCGCTCGGAACTCGGCCCCGCCTGGGACTTCAGTTCCGGCCTGGGTCGAGGATTTCTCCGATGTTTTCGACAAGGAATTGTTCGACGCTGAGACGGCGCAACCTCCAATGCATGTCCATTTGGCTATTTTTGCGAACTTAGGCCTATCAATTAAACCACCTAAGCTAGCATACAGCATCTAGTCGTCGCTAGGTAACACTAGTGCGCTAGGCCTCTGTTCGGTGATACAAAGGAGGGTCAGAGCGAGCTCCAGCTACTGGCTGTAAGCTAGGAATCCACATACGGCGGACGCCTTTATGAACGGGTCTAGTCTAAACCACCTAGGAGATATACCACACCCATACATTCAAAGAACACTAGTTCTATTTGACCTAGGAAGAACAACCGAGACAGAAGAACATAAGAATATTGTGCTAGCAAGGACGCACGCTCAGATATTGTAGAAGAACAGGCCAGGATCAGCTGCTATATGAGCTAGCGGAGGACGCCTGATACCTACGATAGGACTATGCCGAACATCAAGTAGCTAGGCGACTAGTTACTACAGGAAGAACATATACGGTACATCCTAGGACTAGGAGACAGTACACGTGACAGGCGCGACGCGCTAGCGTCACCCAAACATGAACACATTAACTATTGTGTAAGAAGATATTATCATGGACGAATGCCAACACGTACGACGGCATGGAGAGCTATTCTAGAACGGTCATGAGACCTCCATGAATCAGCTAGGAACTATTATTGGACTGGATTCAACTCCAGGCCGGCAGGATTCGTAGTTCAGGCTTGTGATCGACGGCCTAGGAATTACCAATACCCGCAGAAACTATACCCGGAAGTCATTCGCGATGACTAACAAGGACATTTGATTATGACGACTCAGGACGGCTGCCGTTTCATTGGCTAGCCAAGCATTTCTCATTACTCATTTCTTTTACTTAAACACTATCTCCTCATTTGTATAAAAGGACAGCGCTCCAGCCACATACGCCAGATTAATCGCGCCCTAGTTCGTGGCGGCAGGTTGTCTCAGGCTATTCGTGGAGATTTGTGTACAAACTCTGCTTGTAGTAGTCTATAACTGGAATCTTGATTGGTTGACTCTGGAACTTGGAAACATAAGATTAAGAGGAAAGGCGTTGTTGTCCTAGCTGACTTCACGTACAAAGCTATTGGGTGTATTCTCTTGTAAAGCGCGATCACGACTTGTCAGTGACCTTGCCTTCACCCCGGATCTGCCCTAGCGCCTTCCGTAGTGTGTTGGACTGACTTACTGGACGCTTGTGGTGTGAGTTGCATAGCCTAAACAGAAGACGGAATACCGGGTCCCTACTCCTAGTTGGATTATACCTTGTCAGTGACTTTGCCTTCGCCCCGGATCTGCCCTAGCGCCATCCGTAGATCGACTTGCTGGACGCGTATAGTGAGCTAGGACCGATACAAAGTAGTCAAACGTTCCTGCTATCGGAAGTAACAGGTCCACACTTAGGGCTGCCTAGTGTGTGTAGCTTGGAAGCTATTTGGTGTTAGCCTCATATTCGTTTGGATTGCCAACGAGAGGATTTTCGCAAATCTTACAATCTCTGCCCTGGTATTCTGCGACGTCTAGTCAAGGTTGCCTTGTATCCACCCTTTTCCTACGTTCACCTAGGTTGCTAGCTGAGAGCTACGTAACTGAACATTGCATTCTGAGGTGCTGTTTCTGGATAGTTCAGCCCTAGCGTTCTATATTCTGTGTTATTTGGGATCCAAACCCGCTGTTCGCATACTACGAACCGGACCCGAACTCACAAGGAGAAGCACTTGATCTTTGGGAGTAGTAGTGTGTGTGTGTGTTAGTGGTGTTTAGTGTTTTTGAGCACTAGCATTATTTTGCATTCATTTCACGCGTATCTTAAGTGCACCGTTTCAACGCGCTGCCGGAACGCCGGACGTGGGACCATGCCATCGAACTCGTCCCGGACGCGAAACCGGCCAACTGCAAGGTCTACCCGATCTCCCCCCTCGAGCAGAAGGAACTCAACGCGTTCATCGAGGATGGGTTGAGCACCGGACGGATCCGCCCGTCCAAGTCCCCGATGGCGTCTCCGGTCTTCTTCATCAAAAAGAAGGACGGAAGCCTCTGGTTCGTCCAGGACTATCGGGCACTCAACGTGATGACCGTAAAGAACCGGTACCCGCTCCCGTTGATTAACGACCTCATTAACCGCCTGAAGGGAGCTCGATTCTTCACGAAACTCGACGTCCGCTGGGGTTTCAACAACGTCCGGATCCGGGGAGGCGACGAGTGGAAGGCCGCGTTCCGTACCAACCCGAGGGCTCTTCGAGCCGCTGGTGATGTACTTCGGCCTTACCAACTCTCCGGCCACGTTCCAGACAATGATGAACGACATCTTCCAGGACCTCATCCTGTCCGGAGACGTCATGGTATATCTCGACGACATCCTCATCGCTCACTCTGACCTCACACGCCACCGGGAGATCGTCCGAGAAGTCCTCCGACGGCTCCGGGCGCACAAGCTTTACCTCCAGCCGGAGAAGTGCGAGTTCGAGAAGTCGTCGATCGAGTACCTCGGCGTCATCATCTCGCACAACCACGTCGAGATGGACCCGGTCAAGGTCGCCGGAGTCGCTGCCTGGCCTGCTCCGGAGAACAAGAAGGACGTGCAGCAGTTCCTTGGCTTCACGAACTTCTACCGGAGGTTCATCCGAGTGTTCTCGGACATCGCGCGGCCCCTCTTCAACCTCACAAAGAAGAGCGTCACATGGACCTGGACCGCTGCCGCGGCGGCCGCCTTCCAAGCTCTCAAGGATGCGGTGACCGCAGAGCCCGTCTTAGTCCTACCCGACGAGTCGCATCCGTACCGGGTCGAGGCGGACAGCTCCGACTACGCCACCGGGGCCGTCCGGTCTCAGCCGGACGCTAACGGAAAGTGGCATCCGGTCGCGTTCTACTCCAAGAGTCTGAGTGACGTCCAACGCAACTACGAGATCCACGACAAGGAAATGCTTGCGATCATCCGAGCCCTAGAGGAGTGGCGACATTTCCTCGAAGGTACGCAACATCCGGTCGAGATCTGGACGGACCACAAAAACCTGGAGTATTTCCGGAAGGCGCAGAACTTGAACCGGAGGCAGGCGCGGTGGTCCCTGTACCTGTCCCGGTTTGACTTCGCGCTCCACCACCAGCCCGGCCGCCTCATGGGTCGTCCGGACGCGCTGTCCCATCGCCCGGACCACGGAGTAGGTTCGGACAACACAGACGTCACCCTTCTCCGTCCGGACTTGTTCCACGTCCGTGCACTAGAGGGCGTTGTGGTTACCGGGCCCGAGGTTCCCCTCCTTCGTGACGTCCGAGAGGCCTTCGCGGGTGAACCGGACCTTGAGGACCCCGTCGCGTTTGTCGCATGGGAACTCCTCAAGAACCGGAACGTTCGCTCCCCCCGGTCGACCGAGTGGCGCATCGCAGAAGGGCTCCTTCACTACCGCGGTAAGATCGTCGTACCGCGGAATAAGGACCTCTGACGCCGGATCATTGCCCTGCACCACGACACTCGGGTCGCCGGGCACGCCGGACGCTTCAAAACCCTCGAGCTCATCACCCGGAACTACTGGTGGCCCCAGCTGTCCCGTCACGTAGGCCAATACGTCCGGACCTGCGACCCGTGCAACCGAACAAAGGCGCTTCGGAAGCTACCCCACGGAGAGCTCCACCCGACTGAGATTCCGGAAGAACGCTGGGACACCGTCTCGGTGGACTTCATCGTCGAGCTCCCGGACGCGCACGGGTTCGACGCGGTCATGGTCGTGGTCGACGTCCTGGGTAAGCGGGCCCACTTCAATGAGTGCCACACTGGCCTTGGCGCGGTCGGAGCTGCTCGGCTCTATTATCGGAACGTCTGGAGGCACCACGGAACCCCCCGGAAGTACATCTCCGATCGCGGACCGCAGTTCATAGCGGAATTCACCACGGAACTGTGGCGCCTCATCGGGATAGAGCCAGCGACCTCCACAGCCTACCACCCACAAACCGACGGCCAGACCGAGCGCGTCAATCAGGAGCTCAAACAGTTCGTCCGGATCTTCACGAACTACAAACAGGACGACTGGGACGAGCTCCTTCCGGCCGCGGAGTTCGCGTACAACAACCACGTCCATTCCTCGATGCAGCAAGTTCCGTTCATGACGGACACCGGAAGGCTCCCCCGGATGGGGTTCGAGCCCAACGGATTGCGCTCAACCGTGGAACCCACGAACGAGTTCCGAGACCGGATCGCGTCCGGAGTCTCGGAAGCCAAAGCCGCGCTCGTCAAAGCCAAGGACGAGTTCAAGCTGTACTACAATCGCCGACGCACGCCCGCCCCGGAGATCAAAGTAGGCAACCGAGTCTGGCTGGACGCCTCCGACATCCGGACGACCCGTTCGTCCGTCAAATTCGTGGACAAACGCCTCGGCCCCTTCAAAGTCGTGAAGGCCGTCGGAAAGGGTGCGTACAAGCTCGAGCTTCCCCCGCGGCACTCCCAGCTCCACCCGGTCTTCCCGGTGGTGAAACTCCAGCTCGCGGAACCGGATCCGTTTCCCAGACGCCCTCGGAACGATGAACCCCCGCCCGTCCTCCAGACGGACCGCGACATTCAATGGGAGGTCGAGGAGATCCTGGAAGCGAAGGTCCGTTATGGCAGCCTCTGGTACATGGTGCGGTGGAAAGGCTACGGCCCAGAACACAATAAATGGGTAAAGCACTCTGACGTCTTTGCCAAAGACGCCATCGATGCCTATTATCGCCGCGACCCCAACGCCCCGCGCCGGATCGCCTCGGCCGCATTCGACTCGCTCTCGTTCCGGAAGCACGACGCCCATGTCCGATTCATGCGTCGGGATGCCGCATTCCAAGGGGGGGGGGTGATGTCAGGGGAACCACCTGTCCGTCCGTCCGTCCGTCCGTCCGGCTCCGGCCCATCGCACTGCCCCACTGCCTCGTCCGATCCTTCGCCCAACGCCTATTCCGCGTCCGGCCTCGCCCGGAACGTTGTCCTCCGTCCCTCCGGACTCCGTTCCCCTTCGTCCCCCTTCATCCGGCCGCTCGTACTAGAACGTACTATGCGATCAAGCTCGGGATCACTGCCGATCGCTTCGGACACGTGCTACTGGCTAGTACCTATAAAAAACCTCGCCTAGCATGGGAATCCTCATCCTTTCTTCTCTTCGGATTCTCCCGCTAGGTGCGTATTCTAGAACTCTGTATTTAGTACCATGGATTGAGTTTACTTCGGATTCTCCCGCTAGTTCCCGCGCTCACGCACTGAGCTGAGGTTGCCCTTACAGCTGCTCGAGATGTGGGCGCTCTCATTGATGAAACACGACGACCTCAGCCCCTTCCATGACTACAAAAGTCTCTACGAGACCATCAACGCGACAGCTGTAGGAGACATGCCGTGGAAGTGCTTCCAAACCGAACCGCTCAATCCTGCCGCTGACGCGCCTGCGTGGGCACGCCAACAATATGAAGTGTGGTACTGCGACCCCGACGTTGTCATCGCCAACATGCTGGACAATCCGGACCTCAACGGAGGTTTCGACACGACACCTTATGTCCATTTGGATGCGAATGGAAAGCGCCATTGGAGCGATTTTATGTCTGCCAATTTTGCATGGCGACATTGTGTTAGTAGATTAATTATCTCGGTCCTATCATCACTCATCTTGCTTTCAGGATAAAATCTACGAGGGCGATCCCACCACAGAGGGTGCGATGTACACCCCCATCTTTTTCGGCAGCGACAAGACTACTGTATCGGTTGGAACTGGTGATGTTGAGTACCACCCTAGCTACATCTCTCTGGGAAATCCTCACAACAACATGCGCCGTGCACATCGCAATACCGTGATGCCCTTTGTGTTCTGGCCATTCCCAAAAGTGCGTCCAACCAGAATCAAAGTTTCATGTGCTGACCAAATCTTATTTCGTAGGCGACCGCAAATATGACAACGATCCGGCCTTCCGCAAATTTAAGCGACAACTTTACCATGCTTCTCTCGCCACTGTACTCTCGACGTTGAAGGAAGGCATGAAAAAGCCAGTTGTGCGTTGTTGTCCCGATGGGCACTTTCGGCATATAATCTACGACTTTGGGCCATTTATTGCGGACTACCCTGAGCAGGTGATGCTTGCTGGCATCGTTCAAAATTGGTGTGCAAAGTACGAGTCCTGAGCGTGCCCATATCTAACCCGGCGAATATAGATGTACAGCCCTCTCGACTGATCTGGACGGAAATATTTCAGGCCGGCGCACTCATGGTTTGACCGATGAGCTGCTGGCTGCATTTGCCCCCAATGTCTTATGGGACTCTTATGGAATCGATGTGGATATCATTGTGAGCTCTAACATTCGCTCTTTTCATCGCATGTGCTCAACCCCTTCAGCCATTTACTCGCGACTTCCCTCGCACTGCCATTCGCGAGATGCTCTCTTTGGATCTACTTCACCAAGTCATCAAGGGATCCTTCAAGGATCATCTCGTTACTTGGGTGGGCGAGTATCTGTACATTGCGCATTCAAACGCCGAGGCCGATAGTATCATGGATGAGATCGATCGCCGGTACGTTCGTTATTTTCCCTCAATTTCGCTTGCTTACCTCCCGTGCATAAGTATCGCCGCAACGCCTGCGTTTCCCTGCCTCCGGCGCTTCAAGCAAGGCCGGCGCTTCAAGCAATGGACTGGAGATGATTCCAAAGCATTGATGAAGGTACTTGAAATTTAATTGACATCTGTCGCGAGCGCCTTGAATGATTTATTATAACAGGTGTACCTTGCAGCAATCAAGGGACTTGTTCCCGACGAGATTGTACAGGCCATCGGTGCTTTTCTTGACTTCTGCTACATTGTACGCCGAGACGACTTCTACGAGGCGACGTTGGATTCTGTTGACCAAGCAGTCCGCAATCTCCACACCCACCGCGAGATATTCAGGGTTCTTGGTGTTCGTGCTGACACACCCGGGGGGTCGAGGGCTTTCTCGCTCCCGCCCCAGTATTCGATCACCCATTATCGCCATGGGATCGAAGAGTGCGGGGCACCCGGCGGCGTCTGCTCCTCCATCACTGAGTCCCGCGACATTACAGCTATGGCGCCGTTCCAGCCGCTATGAGGCTCTCTCGCAAATGCTGCAAACTAATCAGCGCCTTGATAAGCTGGCCGCCGCGCGTGCAGATTTTGTGGAGCGCGGCATGCTCCCCCCTACATATGTACCACCAGTAATTGACCCTGAGGATGATGATGGTGGTCCCGTTGACACCGTCCGAGTCGAGGGGAATGTGGTGCTTGCCCGCACCCGAGGTAAGTGCTCATTTCATAATTGACTTGGCGTTCTTCTCAACTAATCCTTCTTTCTTTAGTACGTGGTTATCCGCGCTACTCTGCAGAGCTCGCTCAACATATTCGGCTTCCCACATTTCCCACGCTGCTAGCGAGCTTTCTCGAAGATCAGTTATATTCCGACAACTACTCCAGCGACGGCAACGACGTCGATGCGTTCGAGCTGGCAACAACACCTATATCAGTTTTTCATTCCGCTATCGCGACCTTCTACGCTCCTAGCGACCGCTCCGGCATACCGGGGATGCGGCGGGAACGCATCCGCTCCACCCCTTCTTGGCGAAAGCATGGTCCCAGGCGCGACTGTGCATTTGCTGTCGAAGATCAGCAAAAGCCGGGTTTTCGGGGAATGAGTGTTGTTCACATCAAGCTTTTCTTCTCTTTCGTGCACGATGGCGTCGAATATCCATGCGCTCTCGTCGAATGGTTCAAGAAGGTCGGGAGATCCCCCGACATTTCTACTGGGATGTGGATCGTGGAGCCGGAGTATCGAGGGAAAAATCACCTGGTAACCATTTTGCATTTAGATTCTCTTATGCGCGGTGCGCACCTTGTTCCTGTGTTTGGTAGTGACCATATTCCTGTCGGGTTTTCCTACAGACATTCCTTAGATGCATTCAAAGCCTTTCATGTCAACAAATATATAGATTATCATGCCAATGAAATAGCGTTCTGAGTTATAATGCATCGCTGTGTGATTTATCCTGGGGATGCGCAGCTGCCTGGCAGCCGTGTACATTCTGGCGTATCGGTACAAAATGGCAGCACAAGGAGAAAATGGCAGAGTGATAAATTATGATGTTGTATGGCCATTTGGCTGGTGTGGCAGCCATACAAGCCACACTAACCAGACACAGCCAGACGGTGCCAGACGGCGCCAGATCAGCCAGATAGCTTTTATTTTCCTGATGTGCACCGTACAGAAACAAGAACGGATCAGCGGCATCTCCGCTCTCAACAATGTTCCGGAAAGTGTCGCCGTGGCGAGAGATGTACGCTTTGATGCAGGAAAAACATTTCTCAATCGGATTGAGGTCAGGTGAGTATGGCGGGAGAAAGACAAGCTTGATACCACTTTGAACGCTGTCAATCAAGAATGTAAAGTGACAAGATTATCACGCACGCTTCAGCACACATTTCTTCGACGCCCTCGACATGGTGGATACGGCAATTATCTAAAACCAGGATGCTATGCTTGACAGGATATGGATTCATTACCTTGAGCACACCCTCCAGCCATAGGAGGAACTGGTCTCCATTGTAGCCGCCGACTTTACGAATACTTATGTAATTAGTAGTCGTTCTTTTCATCAATCGAAAGCGGCTCGAACATCGACTCCATTTGCTTGTCCCAAATTTTCAAACAACAGGCAATAGTGGCTGTGTTGAAGGCCCTTCTAATGAGCAAGACTACAATTTTTCTGAAGGATTTAGTGGCTGTGATGCTAACGTAACGGGAACTGAACCTGACGTGGGTTCGATTCTCCGCCATTACGTCTTTTCGATCTCGCGGCTCACAACAGCCACAATTTCATAACAAATATTCGAGTGAGAAGATTGTTTATGCTGCTACTATAATTTAATCCTGTTCCTTGATACCTGGTCCAACGAAATCAATATTGCGACTATACCACGATGGGCAATAGTACAAACAATGTTTCATCCCCTTCGCAGTGCCTCAACTGGGTTAATTCAGCTTCAGCTATGTAATCACTCCAGCTTTGCTGTGCCTTTGTGGCTGTCGCTAAAAGCGCATAAACAAGGTTGGCCCAAGGTATACGTAATCCAGAGACACACGCAAATGCAGCTTTCGCCAGCTTGCGCAAGGTCCTCGGACGCAAAGATCTGATTGCAATATTGTCGAGATCGATGCAGATGCCGCTGTCTTATTGAGTGAAAATGCTTCTGAGTGCTTCATGTACCTATTGGCTTCCTACTCTAGGTGGAGGATTGAGTGCCATTGTGACCACACACAAGTCCAACGCACGGCTGTGTGCTACCAAGGGCAAAAAATAAGGTGGTTACTGGCTTTGAATAGTCCCATTGCCGCGCAATCAAGAAAGAAGAAAACGGGAGTATCAATTATTAATAACAAGATATGCCGTCGCTTCGCTCCGGCTGTGAGAGTAAGCCTCATGTCTCTCTGAGGTCCACAAACCACAATGTTCCACTTAGTAGGTATTGATCAAGTTCTCAAAATCAAGATGGGATAGTGACACTTACAGTGAGAGCTGTGTATCCCCCGAGACTGGACAGCTCTCGTGTGGTTCGCATGCAAAATCAATCTCATATTAAAGCTTGGTCCGCTTAGACGGACTTGACATCGTCAGTGTGCTTAAGCCTACTTGGATACATCTCTAACACTTTGCCCACACCTTCTCTAGTGATAAATACCTCGAAGCGAATTCACCGGGTGTGCGAGTCACACAGAAACTACCTCGTCTTGTGGGGCATGGGTAGTCAGAAGGACATCAGATAAAAAAGATGGCAAGACTCACATGAGATTCCGATCCAATGAGCGACACCTACCAAGTCGCAGCTGCAGTGGATAAACATTACCGCAAGCATTATCAAGCGATTGATTGATACCTAAGGCGTTATATCAGTCCTCAACAGCAGAGAAAAGCTCGCCACACACGGATTATGGAGGTGGAATGGAGCCCGGCCAACAGGAGTCGTTCGACTCATTGAGGTGCTCGGGTGCGATATGGGGCATAGCGCTGAACGATGTGCTCTGATGAACGATGTGCTCCGAACTAAACCCAAACAATCCAATTATCACCCAAATATAACCCAAGTCTTTCCGATATAAGCAGTGATGCCCACGGAAATAAGACGAGGATCAGAAATAGGCCGATCAGAGGAAGCAAGAGCTGAGATACAGACGAGTGGTAGTCCCTTGTACAGGGCCTAACAATAGGTTGAAGGGAAGGTATAAGATTCCCACAGAAAGATGAACCTTCACTACAAGATATCACCAGGAATTGTCCTGAGAGATAATCAAGCAATGGAAATAAGATAGTTTAAGAGCTTCGCAGCTATGAGACGAGCAAGTGTTGTGTGTGTGGTGGTGGTGATGTCCGGAGACGCGCAATAGACCTCCTAGAGGCGAACGATAGACCATTTCCACGAGGATATATGCCCAAAAGCTTATTTCCCAGAGAACCCGATTGACGATTTACGATGAACGATGAACGATGAGCGATACGATTTGACGATTGACGATGAGCGATGACGATGACGATAAAACGATTTCGATTCCAGTACTATGTAGCCTCAATCACGCCCTAAGATGTTTCCAGTAACCAACTTCTTATTCCAACAGAAAGGTTTCCCAATGTTAAAGTCCAACGACGATACACACTGCGCCAACCCCAGAAATAGCCCAAATCGCAAGCGTTATGCCTACTAGTACAAGGGGATTCTGTGTCCTACTCGTAATAATGTCCCAACTACTTATACAAATCCCAAAATCATATGAAAGTCCTCAAACCAAGCAGAAATTAGTAAAATGGCCCGAGATCGTCCCTCCTTTCCCGTTTATCCGTCGGAGGAATAGCTGCGAGCGTATTGCCATTGGCCAGTGCCCAGGTAGTCCCTGATTTCCCGACCATGCGGCTTTTGTCATCCAGGATATTTGAAAATACCAGTCCCCTGGCTGACTGATATCACATCGTCCGTCTATTCCTTTTGTCTCCTGCCCTTTTCCCGTAGCTCCTGACCATAGGATCTTATTCCCCTGGCCTCCAGCTTTCCGTAGATACCCCCTAGTGCAACCTTTTCCCAGAAAGGTTTCTTATTCCCAACTTCGCTTCCTCGGAATAAGATCAATCCCATCAGATTGTCTTAACTGACCTTCGCTTATCCCGGAATTCCTCCGGTATGAGCTTCCCCGACCTCACACGCCTGTCACATGGAAGGCCTTTCCTTTATCCGAGCAGAAATAAGCTTATTCCCACATGTCCCGTTGTAAGTATCTCTGGCTTATTTCTCGTTGTGGAAATAAGCTCCAGAAATAGTCTCTTTAGAGGTTTGTGGGCTACACTTTCCTCTACGGTTTTCGAGGCGAGCACTGCCAGTCCGCAGGGTAGTCACCTACCCTTTGTACCCATTACTCTGTGATCCTGACCCTGCCAGCTATACCGAGACCGCATACTAGCTCTCAGAAATAAGCCTATACTGTAATCAGACTATTCCGAAATGTGCAAAAAGTGCGGTGTTTAGGTATAGTTCAATTCCAGACAGTTCAGCGCTACCCAGAGAACTCAGTCATCATGAGCAGCACGGGAAGGGAAGGACGAGGAGAAAGGTTTATGAGGGGGAATGGGAATGGCAAACTCACATCGTGTCGAGTGTGCCTTTTAGATCCTCCGCGGTTTGGTTATCTAGGAAAGTTTTCCAGCAGTCAGTTTGAGTGAGATATAAGTGCGAGGGATGCACCTCATTGGGGCGCTCGCGGCCTGGACAAAATACTTCTCCAGCACCTTGTGTTTTTTCTTCACGGCTATGCCGGGTCAGATGTGATGGGGTGAAGACTCAAGACGGAGACTGTCAGCATACCCATGAGCTGCTACACGACAACGAGCCACAGACTGAGATTGTTGATCAGCTGGGGAGAAGTTGTAATGTATTGCTCCGCTTACTTGCACCGATAGTTTTGAGCAGAACTGCCCACGGAGGCGACGTGCCTGTCGACCTGAAAGTAGCGGAGGGACGTGGGTCACGCATACGTACCTGTGCATAGATGCGCATCACCCCATTTCCGTATATCGTGCCCTTCCAAGCCTTCCATACCGTGTGAAGAGGGGACCGATACAATCTCACGACATCACCTGTCAACGCGTACAACCAGCAAGCCCTGCCGGACGCGTGAGGACAGTAGGGAGCGCGGGGCAGAGGGCGGGTCGGGTGCATAGGAGTCGGAACTCTTTCTGTGATGAGACAGCGCACATTGAAGGCGATCCCAGTGGTGCGGAATGCTGCGAAGTCCATGAGCGTCAGGCGGATAGAGCTGGGGAGCAGACACGTACATACTTACCGCAGGTTTTGTGCTGGAATGGGACCCACCCCCCGAGTGTCAGCCGTACCCCGCCCACGCGTCGACTGTTCCTTCTACCACTCCCGAGCCCCACGTCCACGCATCCCTGCACGACGTGCTCGTCCTTGACACACACGTCAGGACGACGGCGGGCGGTGGTACCTGCACCAAGCGTTACTCGCAAGTGCACCGAATGCAAGGTGAAGACATACCTGCGTCATCAATGCGCGTTTCCGGCCCGAAGGACCTGCGTAACGTCGTCGCATCCGTGGGCTCCAAGTCCCGCATCTACTTCTGATTCCCTGCGGGCCGAAATAAACACGAGGAGTTGGGGTCATACGCAGAGACAGCTACAGCACATCCAAAAGCCACCTAGAGTCGGGCGTGCAGAGGGCGGAGCACCGAAACAATAAATTGAAGAACCACTCGATGTGTTGTAGTGCCGTTGGCCTGAGCTTGGTGGATCTGAGCTTGCGTGGAACTTGCGTAGAGTTGCGGTTCCCAGATTGCATGATTGGAACTGGTTCCCAGGCTCTTGAGGCTTGCATGAGACTTGGCCGCCGAGGTATAGCGTAGCAAGTCCAAGCGGCCATATCAGATCGACCAGGAAACACCGAGGATCTTTTTCAAGAGTGACGGGGGATGAGGGGGGAAGCAACACGCAATTGACGTAGCGGGCTTCCTTTTGAGCGAGGCTTGAGCGGCTCGGTTGTTTCCAGGTGGGCTGTGTGCGTGAGAGAGAGAGCAGATTTTTATCAGGCCAAAACGGGGGATAGATTTCCGAGGTAGTGGCCAGGTGGGCGCTCCGTTGAAAACAAATAGTCGTACCTCGGGAAATGGCGCGGTGTGGGAGAAAAAGAAGAATGTAAACAGACACACATAAAATCAATGCATCTGCTTAAGATATGAGTAATGCTTAAGATATGAGTAATATAGAAAAACCGGAACGGTCCGGACTCGTACTGCCATGCGGAGCAGTGGCCTAAAACCACTAGTTTCTTCACCCCGCCACCGATTCGTCGGCTTTCAGGGACTCGAGAAGGTCAAGGAACGGCCTAAGACATGTTTCCCGAGGTGCAGGTGCCTGGAAATTTTGACTCTGTTATACTTTGTGCAGTCTTTATGTGTCCTCGGCATCGGGTGGAACTCAGCTACACCTAGTGATGTTAAAGGCCCGGCTTGGCCTGAAAGCCCGGGCTTGGGCCCGGCTTGAGCGGGCTTGGGCTTGAACTTTCTCAAGCCCAAGCCCAAGCCCTCAGACAGGGCTTGGCCTGGCCGGGCTTGGGCCTAGGCCAGGGCCTGAGCTTGCCAAATGGTTTGTAGGTTATGTCTTCAATGTAGGTCGCAAAACTGATTGTACAATCATTAAGAAAGACTTACTTTCCATTACCTTCATTTCCAACTCATTTCAGAAGAAAATTGGGGGCTTCCAAAAGTTCCAAATTTTAGTAAGCTGTCAATACAAAGTCAATATAGGATCTAAAAGCACAAGAATATACCTCTCACTCACGTCATCCATGTAGAATCTCCATCCCTGAAAATTCATTCAAAATTGCGCAGGATTTACACCGGCTTCCTACGATTCTTGTCCCAGGTATCCAGGCCAAGGCTTTCGGGCCGGGCCTGGCTTGAGATTTCTCAAGCCCGAGCCCTAGGCCCGCTCAAGCCCGACGTCGGGCCTGGCTTGGCTTGGCCTAAAAGGGCCGGGCCTGGCGGGCTTGAGGGCTTCAAGCCAGGCCCCAACATCACTAGCTACACCTAATGTTGCAACCCATGCATGGGACCCTAATTCTCATTAGTAGCCGTCTCAGAAAATCCAGAAAATTCTAGATGAACCGTGCCGTCGCCCGTCCCGTCCCGTCAAGCCATTTTTCAGCCACTCGATGGCGTTGTGTGGCCGTGCCCGTTTTACACCCGTCCGGTGCCCGTCACGCGTGCAGTCCTGATTGCTATTTGTCAAACGATCACGGCATGCAGTATGCCGAATTTGACTCCGCATCTTCGCGTTGTCGTGACGATTGACCCTTTTCCATCTTGCCCAGAACCACTACAATCACTGCATTCAGGGGTCGGGTAGACCCGGCCTGCCGCGATTGGCCGCCTACTGCCGAGGTCTGGCTACCCCCGGAGACAGGGTCTGCCGACGCACGTGCGCCGAGGTTAGCCGCCATCTGTCGAGGTGAGGTCGGCAGACCCTGCCGCCCTCTGAGTCCAACCTCCACAGCCCTCGGCGACCTCGGCTCCCTTTCTTTCCACATTGCTGGTGTTCTGTGGTACAAGTAGGCCCTCATGCAATATGTGCCTTGAGCACAGCAATAATCCCTCACTAATCAGAAGACATTGACAGTTACCTAATATGATTGCGCCGTCGACCCTGGCAGTGCTGTCGTTGTAGGATGTCTTCCTCTCCTTTGTCTTTCCCACTTGCTAGCGCGAGGGCAATGGATCCAACACAGGACTCATTGCACTAGTATGCTACTTAAGACACAGGCTCTTTCTACGGAGCCTTGAGAAACGTTGCCTGCGAGATGATGGGAGACGAAATAACGTAAAAGATTGTGGCATTTGACATCACACGATCAGCAATCATTTTCGGCATTAAGTTCGGTACACCGCGGTAGGTTTTGTTTCCAAGAATTGAGCCAAGAAGGGGTTTCGGAACAGTTCTCGAGGTCGGCCCAGCTTGCCCTAGCTCCACAGACACTGCCGACCTCGGGTCTGCCGCGCTCTGGCGCCGTGGAGTAGACAGACCTCTGCCTACCAAGGCCCTGAATGCAGTGAATGCGCCTCAAATATCTACTCTGGAATTCTGTCCTGTTTCTCGTGCTGCTTCTTGCTGCCTTCAAGAGACATGATGATACCCCGACCTCAAGCACTTCTTGTGTATGGGCGATGCCCGAACAGGGTGCTTCTCTGTGAATGCCGACGCTGTCGGTAGAAAAAGAATTAAAATGCATTTTTTAATGCCCTATGATGAACGTGATATGATGTGCCTGCACAACCAGGCTTCGGTCCAATATTATTTTTTTGCAGAGCAAATGGAGAAAATATGGAGGGTGAGCGCTCCACGGATTCGCTGGACTCATCTCGTCTTGCTGAACATACAATATCTATTGATATTAATTTACGCTTCTGGCACGAGTTCTTTGCCCCAAACTCGTTGTGCCCGATTACAAGGACGACTCAGACGGTATACAATGCTGAAACATGACTATCGAACCTTGGCACTTTATCATTTTGTACGTGACGCGCAATTCAAATTGTGCGCGAGAGCAGTCTGGCACCTCACCCCGCTCTATTATATTGTGCAGCGTGTGATCCTTCTTGCACCTTGGGTCCTTCTATTATTCGCGTGCTTCAACCGCACATCTACTTTTCCTGAAGCTAATTATTCTTGTAGGCATCTTCTTGGTGGCGGGAAGCATTCGCATTTTTCTGCTGCCGAAGTTATGCCATATTGTTCTGGTGAGGCACGACCATGGCCTGAGGACTGCCAAATTATTTATGTTTCACACGGTTCGGCTGGCGAACTTGTTGAAGAATTATCTCAGGATGCCGACAAGGTTTTATCCAACATACCCCTCCGCATGCTTGTTCCCAAATTGACCAAAATAATTTTGCATACTATTGCGTCCTTCCACAACGTTGATATCCCGAAGCGGCGTACAATAAATGAGGCCAGAGACATTCTGTCTAACCATGTCTGTAAAGAATGTCCTGAATCTCTCAGTGTGTTTGAACGTGTACTGGATAGAACTCCTGAAATTCTCAAGCGCAACCAAGAGCGGAAGCAAAGTCTACTGGAGAAAAAACGTGCCAATAAGCGATCCCGTGTCAGTGATGCGCTGAAATCCAAATGAAGAAAAATCCGAGTTAGCAAGTTATCGAAGGTTTCCAATCCGGTCAAACCTTCTGGTACATTCCCGCCGGATCCTCCTTCCACCGCACAAGAGCACAGAATTATATCTGATATGTGCAGCGCCATAAATCCTGTCAATCTCCAAGAGGCCGGGTGTGCAGTTTGCGGTTTATTGGTTCCGTTGACTGAACTGACGCCAAAGTCCGAGCTCAGTTGAATTATGATGTCTTGAAGGTACCGGGAGTGACTCGCAAAGAACGGACCCACAGCAAGGATCCAGTTGAAGAGCTCGATGGGTCTGTCATGGCAGACGAATGTGACCATGTATGTGCCGACTGTGAAGCTCGTCTTCTGAAAAGTATCAAACCTCTGCACAGTCTAGCCAATCATATATGGCTCGGTAAAGTTCCGTGGCAACTGAAGGATTTGTCTTATGCCGAGAAAATGCTCGTTGCTAAGGTGCGCCACAATAGGTGTGTGATACCTGTAGCCTCTGGGCGCGGGAAATTGAGTGCGAACGCTATCATGTTTGCGAACCCCACAATGAAGGTGTACAACATTTTGCCCCCGACAAGAGATGAGCTTAGCGAGGTAGTTGCATTCGTCTTCCTTGGTCCTTCTAAACCGACGGAAGAAGAATTCAGGCGAACACCAATGTTGGTGAGAAGGGAGCGGGTAAAGACTGCGTTGGATTGGTTGAAACTGAACCATTCTGATTATTCTGATCTCGAAATTTCGCTGGATAATCTTGCGAACCTCCCGGAGAATGGGATCCCATGCAGTGTTGAATGGAAACAAACAGAAGAAGGAGAAACAAGCAAGGTTCCGGAACAACTAAGCGTACACGATGACGGTGAAGAGGAAGGTACAGCATCTGGTCCCTGCACCTTTGCAGTGCACGGTCTCAGCGGCGAGCATTACAATAACATGAAAATTGACGCACTGAAAGCTAAGGCATTGAGTCATTTAGCAAATGGAGGACAGACATTGGATGTTGGCCATGCAGAAACACCAGAGTCTACCTGGGATAATGTTCAACTGTATCCGAAGATGTTCCCTTGGCTCTTTCCATATGGATTCGGCGGAATTGGGCACCCAGCTCACAAGAAACGCCTGAGCGAAGCCAAACACAAGCGTCACTTAATGATGTATCACGACAAACGTTTTCAAACCGACCTATATTTTCCCATGGTTGCATTCAATGACCTCCAAATCAAATCAGGTGTTATAGGAAGCCACCTCCTCGCGAAACGGAAGAATTTCGGAGACATTGTGAAACGGCTCAGTGCTGTGGAACCGGCTGTTTTGGCCGATCTCACGTAGAGACTGGAGGCTGGTGACCATGTTATTCCACAAACTGAGGCAGAGAAAGTTTGCTTTGATATTCTGAAGGACTTGGACCACGTCGGAGGTCATGTTCAAGGCTCCATGACTTCGAAGAAATACATGAGAAACGAAGTGTGGTCTTTAATAGCGTTCAAAGGTGCACCAAGTTGGTTTATAACATTTTCTCCCGTGGATAACAATCATCCTCTTTGCTTGTATTTTGCGGACGAAAAAATTCACTTCATGCCGAAGATTAGAATTCCGATGAAAGAATGAGACTCATTGCTCGTAATCCTGTCGCGGCTGCGCGGTTCTTTGACCACATGGCCCATGCCTTCATCGAACATGTCCTGTGTGCAGGTTCCGAGGACCCTGGGCTTTATGGAAATACTGACAGCTACTACGGTACAGTGGAACAACAAGGACGATTAACTTTACATATGCACATGCTGATCTGGATCAAGGGTGCTCTGTCTCCACAGGAAATCCGGGAGAGAATGCTGTCCGCAGATGGAAAGTCTCAACAAGCCATGATTGCGTACTTGGAGTCCGCACATGTGGGTGAATTTCTCACCGGGACCATGGCTGAGGTCAAGGCAAAGGTGCCTTACCTTCACAAGCAACGTAAAGGTCTTCATGACGTAATCCAAGACGAGTTTGTGCCGTCGGTACCCAAAGATTACACAGATCCGACTCAGACGATTCTGAAAGCACTGCCGCCTCTGTGTGTGGACTGCGATGAGATGGAATGCAAGGAATGCGAAGACTTGGATCGATGGAAAGTAGAATATTGTGAAACAGTAGACGATTTAATCTTACGGTCCAATGTTCATGATTGCCGTCGTGCTGTCGCCGGAACTGATCTGTCAAAGCCGTTGCAACCAGGTGCCCGAATAAAACAAGAAGTTCGGGCATGTCTTCGCAAGGATGGAACTTGTCGATCTCGATTTCCTCGAGATATTTTTATGAAAACTGAGGTTGATCCCGTTGATGGGTATATCAATATGAAGAAGCAGGAGGCCTGGATTAATACGGTCACACCAGCTGTCACCTACACTTTGCGATGCAATACAGACATTACAAGTCTGCTATCTGGTACTTCCATCAAGGCGGTCGTTGCTTACATCTCGGACTATATCACAAAGCCCAGTCTCAAGATTTACCACATGTTCGACACCATGAAGAACATCATAAATAAGCAGACAGATACTCTGGGGGGTTCTGCACAGTCCAAGAAGAACACGCGGAATCTAATCATGCAGATGGTCAATTCTTTAACATCGAAACTTCAAATTGGAAGCCCTATGGCATGTCTTTATCTTCTCGAAAACCCCGACCACTACACAAACCTCACCTTCAAGGTTTTTTGGTGGAAAAGTTACGTCTCCGAAGTAGCAAAATCCTGTGCTGCCAACGCTATCGAGTCGAATGTGCTTTCCGATCCGACAGAATTGGACGTAACAGACAGCGAGGATTGTGGTGAGAATGACAAAGTCGTATTACAACGTGCAGACGGGGAATATGTAGGTACAACAAATGTTGATGATTACATCCATCGGCCCTCTGCCTTTGATAACACTTCCCTCTACGAGTTCTTCCAGATGACCACCAGAAAGAAGCGTACTCCGAAACAGAAGGAAGATTTTCTGGCCAGTCTTGCGGAGACATCGTCCGATGAAATGGTCTATGAAGTACCTTATGATCCAACTCCGGATGATGATGATTGGCTCGACAATGACATAGAAGAAAGGGATGAGGATGAGGTAGTTGGGGACCGATCTGATGCAGTATCCGTACATCCTTTTCGACCTGGCCATCAGCTTTACAGGACGCACTACGTTCGAAGTGATAGACGAGATTTGGACCAGATGGTCAAGGGGAAATCGGGATTAAAATCCCGTACGTGGGGAGGGGGGGGGGGGGGTCCAGGATGGGCTGAAAAAAACTTTTCAGTATATAAAGTTTAGAGCCTCAAAATGGCTCATAGGCCATGAGAGGGGTGTTGGGTGGTTGTAATAAACACATGTAAGTGCCCTAGGGACTGTACAGAATCAGGTTTATCAGTTAGACCCTATGCCTTCTGCAATTCAAGCCAACGTAGCCTAGTTGAAGTCAACTGTAATCAGTTCTCAGGTCAGAAATTACTGAGCTATTGGAATGCAGAGAATTAAATTTATCACCTGCACTCATTAGATGGTATAGACAAGCATGATTAAGTGCAAGGAAATGGTAGGAAGTAAGCCGGAGAGCGGCGGCTGGGCGCGGAGAAACCGGCCCGTCCCTAGGGGTGGGAAACTCCTTCCCTATAAGGAAAGAGGGGGAGAGGGGGGGGGTCAGCTGGGGGTTGAAAAAAACTTTTCGACCCTATATCCGATTTTCGAATCCCAATTTCCCCTTGCAGATGGTGCCCAATTTTGTGGGCGGGGCTCTGCCTCGCATGGACCAGGGCGACCGTGAATATTATTGCATGACAATGTTGAATTTGTTCAAGCCGTGGCGATCGGGGAGAGACCTCAAAAACGATGTCGATAACTGGGATGAAACATTCAGAGACCACAAGTTCTCTCCCAAAGCCCTTGAAAAAATGAAGCACTTCAATGTAAAATATGAATGCAATGATGCGCGTGACGACTATTCCACCTTGGACAAGATACACCAAAGAGCCATGCCCCAGTTTTCAAGATATATCAACAACGAGGCAGACAATGACAGTGAGGAATGTCAAGATTATGGCGAGGATGCCGTCTTTGCTTCTACTGATGCAATGGGCAAAGGACGTAAATGGCTCGCTATGGAAGACAAAATGAAAGCAGCTGCAAAGATCATGCAACGGGCCGGATGGACTCAATTCCGTGCTGTTGGTGAACTGGATCTTACTCGCTTCGTTCCATCACTGAAATTGAAAGGTTCACAATGGAAAAAGAAAGTTAGTTTGGTGAAGGACGCAGCATTGCAGGCAAAGATCAAGAATGCTCCTGAAGGTGTGAAGGCAAAACAGAACAAAGAACCGGAATCCATGCGCAACGTACTTCTGCTTGACTCGTTTTATTTCACGAAGTACTTCAAAGCAAAAGCAAAAAAGGCCATGACCATTGTTGACTCAGTGGTCAAAGAGTTCAAGCTCAATGAGGAACAGGAGAGAGCGTTCAGACTGGTCGCAAATCATGCTCTTGCCGATGACCCAGATCAACTGAAGATGCATTTAGGTGGCGTAGGTGGTACCGGTAAATCACAAGTTATCAAAGCATTGGTTGCCTTCTTCGAGCAGCGGAAGGAAGCCCATCGGTTCCTAGTTCTGGCTCCAACTGGGACGGCTGCAGCACTATTGGGTGGATATACGTACCATTCGGTGCTGGGAATTGTTGACAAGAATTCCGAAGAACGCAGTGATGGTGCTCATATCAATTTGGTCAGAAAGCGATTACACGGTGTTGAATATATCTTTGTGGATGAGGTATCTATGATCTCATGCAGTCAGATGTATAAAATCAGTGCAAAATTAGCAAGGGCACTTGTTGTCCATGATCAAGGATTTGGTGGTATGAACATGTGCTTTGCTGGTGATTTTGCACAACTCCCACCGGTGGCAAGCTTGACTTTATTCAGCGGGAGTTCCAGTGTAGCTTCTCACCTGAGCGCGGGCATGCTATTATCAGAGCAGGAAAACACGATAGGCAAAATAATTTGGCAAATGGTAGATACTGTTGTAATATTGAAACGGAATATGCGGCAAACAACCATGTCGCCTGACGACATCAAATTCAGGTTAGCCTTGTCAAATATGCGTTACGGGGCATGCACGGCAGAAGACATCGATTTCTTACGCAGTCGCCAGATCAGTAAACGAGCTGGCCATCCCTCATTCGATGACCCACGGTTTCAAAATGTCTCTCTTATCACTTCATGGAACTCCCAGAAAGAGAAAGTCAACGAACTCGGCTGTGAAAAATTTGCTGCAGAAACTGGCCAGGAATTAACATATTTTTGTGCTGAGGATACTCTTGCCGAGAATACCGGGAAGAATGGGCGCAAGTCTGCAAAAAACAAAGCCAAGAATGTTGTTCCTTCTAGAAAGGCTTTGACAGAGCTGCAAAATCATGACTTGTGGGATGCCCCAGCCTGCACAAGCGACAACATCGCCGGGAAACTCAGCCTATGCATTGGCATGCCAGTGATGATACGCTACAACGAATCAACAGAGCTCTGCATGACAAAAGGACAGGAAGCAACTGTGGTGGGGTGGCAGGAAGCGAAGGGCTCATCGGGTCAAACAATTCTTGATGTATTATTTGTCAAGTTGTTAAACACTCCGAAAGTGATCCAAATTCCTGGCTTGCCTGATAATGTTGTAGCCCTGGCTAAGCATCCGACCAAAATCTGGGCTTCACTCCCCAATGACATGATTGTGAACATATCCAGACAACAAGTGCCAGTGTTACCAAATTTTGCAATGACCAATTATTCATCCCAAGGGAAGACTAGAGAATTCAACGTCTGCGATCTCACCAATTGCAGAACCCACTACTCATACTACACATCCCTATCACGCGGAACCTCTGCCGATGATACGGTGATTTTACAGGGCTTTGACCCTAAATTGATAACAAGTGGGATATCTGGTTTTTTGCGGCAAGAATTCCGGGAATTGGAGATGCTGAATGAGATTACTACACTTCGGTATGAAGGAAAATTACCTGAGGAAGTAATTGGTTCCGACAGAATTGAACTACTCCGATCATATCAGGAATACCGAGGGGGGAATTACGACCCGGAAGATATAAATGACTCAATCAAATGGCGCAAGGGAGATGAAGCCCGGAGTTTTCAGGTCGTAAAGAAATCTAGGTGGCAATTGATTGGAAAAGATATACCCAAAGAGCAGCCGAAGACAGGCGCCAATCCCAAGCGAAAGCAGCCTTCAAAATCCGGTCCAAGGCAAAAACGAGCGAGGCGAGATGTTGAAATTAGTCCAATCGCCACAAAATGGGACCAAATCAATTATAGTTGCAGCTACGACGCGATGTTTGCACCTTTGTATGATGTCTGGCAGTCACATGCGCCCAAATGGACCGAACGGTTCTTACAGTCTACGAGATATATGGCATGCTTAGCGACAGGCTTCAATGACTTCAAGTCGAAATTAGACACCTTGGAAGCAGCTCGTGATGCTGTTCGAACTCTATTGCATGCGAAGAAACCGACAGATTTTCCATGGGGCCGGAATTTTGTTGCCCTCGACCTCCTCGCCGCAGAAATGTTCGGTAATTGCAGTTGGGGTCATCGGACAACAAAATGTGGTCAGTGCGATCATATTGAGGCCTCTGTACCATGGTTCTCTGCCCACCAAACTATCACCGATGCTCCTGCGTTGAGGTCAAGATATAAAAAAAATTACGCCATTTCACACTGGCTCGCTGCGCAGAAGATTGAAAATGCCAATCGACGCTGTCCTGACTGTAGGAATGGGATGATAACTGTCCTGGCCTTGCATTCTGTCCCCGATATATTGTTTTTGTCCCTAGATTCTGGATCAAAACTTATTATTGATGCTGCTTTGCATCTCTCTGCGGGTGACATCCGGCAGAGGTATGCCCTGAGAGGAGTGGTGTATTCTGGAGAAATTCATTTTACCTCTCGGATCATCAAGGAGAACGGGGAAATTTGGTATCATGATGGTATGGAGACTGAGAGAAAGTGCGAATACGATGGCAAGTTGCACGCTCTCCCGCCCTTCGCTATCAACTCGTGTATCACCGACGAGGTAACAAGGACGGCAATCGGTGTCATTTATGCCAAGTCCGAGTACAGTTAAACGGTTGGCTCCCACCTTTTTCAACGCCACTGCTTGTTTTGGAAATATTCAATGGGGATTCAAGTGCGCGCAGTGCAAATCACCTTTCTGCTCTTGCTTCTCTCAAAGTGTGGTTAAAAAAAGCATAAGTATGAGGACTTGCCGTGCAAAGCAGCGGCCCTACCCACCAAGTGGGGAAGGTGAGGTGGTGGATGACCGCTCAAAGGGCCGTAGAACTGTTGTAGAAATGCGAGGCCGTTTAAAGAAAGCTCAATGCTCGCTCGAGGGGATTTTAATGGGAGAGAATGGCCAAAAGACCAAATGTGAGCGGGAGCGGAAGGGGAGCGAGAGAGACAGCAACGACGAAGGCTGCCGGACCGAGAGACCCGAAATGAGCACCAAATACCCGGAGATTTCAGTGAAAATGTGAAGAGAAAGCGAAATGTGAGAGCGAGCCAGAGTACAGGTGAGACGGTGAACAGCCAGAGCGGGGTAGTGAGAACGCGATGGTACTCGGATACAAGATGCACAGTGCACGCGTTGTTGACATCGGAGTTTACCGCGCCAAACTCGGCCCGATTGACCGAGTTCCGTTATCAGAGATCGGCACTGCTCATCACCACGGTATCACAAGGACCGCGGCGAGTATCGAGGGTGCGGCGTAGCGCAGAGGGTCGGAGCAAGCAGACTGTATCGTTGTCCTTGCAAGCTTTGTTGCGGGCGGCGAGTATCGCGTGTGAAGCGTGGAGGGAGAGTATGGCGGGGTGCGCGCGAGTATCGCGTGGGTAAAGGTAAGCGCGGGAGGGGCCGGCAACGTGTAGCCCGGGGCCTTTGTGTCTTCACAGAAGCAGGATGCCTTCCGTTTCGTCAAAGACGCAGGGCGCCTCCTTTATAATTATCGTCACAGAAGCTGGGTGTCTTTTATGTCATCACAAAAGAAGCTGGTTGTCTTCTGGTTGTCTTCCATCTCATCGCAAAAACAGGGTGTCTTCTGGCCTGTCATCACAGACGCTGGAGCCGAGTACCCGGAGCAGCGTAGCTCCCCCCATTCTGTGATGCTTGTCAGCGGTTATTGGCGCTGGTAAGCTCAAACCCACATTTGCCCACCAACGGCCGCGCTTTGGATCAGAGATTGCCCTGCTGAGGCCAGTTAGGATCGGACCTCAGTGGATTTTTTCGCCCAAATATCCGCGCTCAGGATCGGACCTAGGCCATTTTTCAGGCCCAAACACTCCGCATTGGATCGTAGGTATGCCAGGACTTTCCGGGAGCCTTACAGGCTGACTTCGGGAAAACCAAACCAGGCCGTTGGCCATCGATTTAGTGCAAGATCGATTTCAGGAACGTCATGCCAAATTAAGATCTCCAATTCATCCTGTGCCACTCATTTGACCTCAATCGATGGATAAAAAGCTTAGGACAACTCTAACTCGTCGCCTCAATACAACTCACCCCTAACTTCGTGAACTGACTCTCTAATACTCGCTACAATGCCTTCTGACGACCAAGATCTTTGTACCATCAGGCAAGCGGAGCAGAAACGTGCCACAACTCTTCTGGTCTTCAACGAAATGAAGAGCTCCCTTCTGTCCCAGATCAATTGGGAAGAGCTCCTTCAATCCGCGCCTACTGCTATCAGTTCCATGGGCGCCTGTTTCGTTGCTAGCTCTTCTCCGAAGGCTTTGGTCATGTTGAAGGCGAAGCCAGGTAAGCACTTCGAGTACCTAAAGTAAGATATGTCTTCGGTGTTCCTTTCATATGCCACTAATCACTCACTCTGCAGGTATTCTTCGATCCAGGCCAATCTCGTGGAGTGTGGCAACTTGGGTCGTTTTGCATTCCTCGAGGCGGAGAAAGGCATGGGCACAATTCAGCTGACGTCTCAGATTATCAATAGAAAGGTACGCAACGTATTGATAGAAAGCTTTCGACTGGGCGAACCCTTAGCCGCAGATCAACGATATCATCCAATGCCTCGGCGATCCCGCTTCCGCAAAGAGGACACTCAAACCCCAGCTCAACGC
Source organism: Mycena galopus ATCC 62051 (assembly GCA_014925785.1). Classification (NCBI taxonomy): domain Eukaryota; kingdom Fungi; phylum Basidiomycota; class Agaricomycetes; order Agaricales; family Mycenaceae; genus Mycena; species Mycena galopus. The sequence continues at coordinate 313,262 of WIQG01000115.1, read as the reverse complement.
GGTGGGGGACGCCACTCAGCAGTGTCTCGAATCCGCGATAGCTATGGACGAGAAGTTCGATAAGTGGTTGAAATATGTCAGCGAGATGCACGCCGCGTGTGTTGAGGAGGAGAATGGTACCGAGATGCAGCTCTTGCAGAACATTAACTCCCTAGCTGTCACAGAGGAACAGCTCAAAAGGCAGCAGAGTACCGCTGAGGCGACTCAGGCGACCCAGGATCTCATGCAGAAGCAGGTTGAGCTTGCTTCTGAAGCATTCAAAAAAGCCTCTGACTCGTTTCCCTCCGGGTATGTACATATTCCACCTGAGTGATGTTAATACTGACTGAGCCTAGCTGGAACCTCATCGCACAAAATATCGTACAGGATTGCGCCTCTGCTGCAAGGGGGGCCCTCAACCAGATGATATCGACTTGTAATCCCGCCATTTGGGTCAACCTACTGAAGTCGAAGAATATGGCTGACGGATGTAACCGCGCCGGAGCTACCCGAAAAACTCAGCGTAAAAAATCTGTTGCAGTTGTGGATCTACAGGATCCCGCATATTCTGCGGTACAGTTAATTACCCAGTACCTAACCGGCGTGGCCGTAATCATCAACGGCAGCAGCGGTATCGACTGGGAGAAGGCTCGTGGCGATGGGACCAAGGAGGGGGCAGGAGGAAACATCACGTTCTTTGCCCGGATGCTAGAGATTCAACGAGATTCCTTCAAACCTGGTACGAACGGTGAAGCGAGTGTTAACTTGACTCGTATCCTGGAGACCAGCGCAAGGGTGGGCACGCCTTAGCTTCTTTGTGTTGCGTTGTGTCTTACCCATTGACAGATCGCGCGAGAGATTGACGCTAAAGTTCAAGACTCGTTTAATATGACAGCCTCGTATCCCCAGGACAAATCCAAGATAGTCATAGAATGGAAAAGGGACTTCGCTGAAGCGCATCTCAGAGCACAGTTCCTCATCGCTACAGCCAAATCTATCCCCGGGACCCCAGCTACCGACCTTCCCATCGCAGCTCACCCGAGTGCTAGCCAGACGGCTCCGATTGACACCGGGTCCCTGCAAGCCCAAACCACATTGGGGGCTAGCAAGTATCGGCTCGCGATGACGCAGGAAATGCTGATGAGAACGCACGAAAACTACACAAAGACTACTGAAATGCTCTTGAAGCAACAGGAGAAGCTAGGCGAGATACAGGCCGACTTGACTCGTCTCTCCAAGTCCAATGTTTCATTGGTGGGTTCGTTTCGAAAGAAGCCTGAATGGTGCTAATCCTCTGCCATAGGAAGAGATAAAGCGCATTTTGGTCGAATGCATCAAGTTGATCGTTCATCTGAAGGCTCAGATCCAGAATCTCGTTCGCTTCTTCCAGGCTATCTCTTCAACCCTCAAGGTTGTCGTCCGGCTCCACGTGAACCCATTTCTACAGACCATCCAAATGTCCGTCGCCACCGATGTTACCGGCCCGGACAAGGATCTTGTGGTCGGTAACTACACGCTCACGGATTATCAACGTACGGTACGGATGCTCTCGTGTTCATGTATCGTTTCTCTTGCACTAACGAACCGAACTACAAAAGATGCTTTACGACGCTACCATAACTCTACGCGCCCATTTCAGCGTCTTCGGCGATATCGCTCGGATGTGGGTGAAGCTGTCTCAGGAGAACATCTTCCCCGGTCTGAAGATGTGCGACGAAATGTCCGTGACGACACAGGACCGTCTCTTGATGAACAGAAAGGTTGAACAACTTGAAGAATGGTCTCGAGGCGCGTCGGAATGCATCAAGCAGATCGCACATGAAGTAAGTCGCATCCACCACTTCACGCTTTCGTCTATACTAACTTCCTCCGCCAGAAACAACAGGAGATTTTATCCGGGATGGAGGAGAGGATCGTAGAAGTGGAAAAAACGACCAAAATGATCGCACCCTTCCCACCAAACATTGTCAAAGCTATCAGCGATGGTGCTCAAATCACATCGGCTGCTGTGCAGACGAGTATTGACCTCAGGACCTCCACTTCATTCCAACTTGGTGAGTCGGTATATCGAAACTACCCACGAATTCGCATTGAACTTAACTATATTAATAGATGGTCTTCCTGAGGATGATTGATTAGTCAACGACGAAGAATGTTCTTGCACTACTTTTCTTTTCTGTGTCAGATCCTTGTGGCTTGTATAACCAGAATGTTTTGTTGTACCTGAATGAATGTTTGCTCTGCCTTTCCCCTATGACCTTGGGTAGAAACGCGCTTGCCCGCGGGAACTTGTTGAATTTTGCTTCCCAACAGATTATAGGGAGTAAATGCGTGAGCAATTGAACCAGTGCTTCCAAAATGGGAAGGCGGTCGCTGATGAAAGGTATGGAATCGGTACGCCTTTGAAATTCTTATCCTAGAATTCAATAACTAAACAAACTCCAATTGTATCCTTTATGTTGTGTTCGGGGGTTCGTGCTGTAGTATGTGACAAGTGCGAATTTGAGACCAGCTCAATTTGAAGGTGCGTGGATTTAATCTTCAGGTAACAATTCTTCTTCCAACAATATTCCAACTCTTAGCTTTTTCAACCCAACTCAAAAACCCAATCCAAACCCTATGTCGTTCTAACCGTAAGTCCGTTCCTAATCGTTTCGTATTCCGTCCGTTTAATCCGTTCGTATTCCGTAAGTTCCGTAAATCCGTAAATCCGTATATCCGTTCGTAGTCACACCAAAGAGAATCCAGAACACAGGTAGATGAACCCGGGCGATTGATTGTCCTACTACTACACTTTACTACTCCTTATATACCTTTATTATTTGTATTTTCTAAACAAGCTTCAACTCGAGCAATCCCTGCGCCGCAGAACTGGACTGCAAAACGCAGCTACCTCCCGCTGCGCTTATTTCCGTTTTTGAGCAGTTTTACTTCATAATGCGCTGCTTTCCTGTGCGTCCGAGGCCCTAGCCTCCAATTTCCGACCGTTCCGCAGGCCGCAGTGCACTGCAATAGTTGATTTTGTTGCGGGAACCAATCCCGGCGCGTCTCGTTCCGCAGGACGCAGTGTTCCGCAGTCCACGTGACCGTTCAACCGTTACTAATTTGACAGGTTAACCCCGCGGCTTGCTTCCCAGCCTGGTCCGTTCGATGTTTATGTACAAAGATCCTCCTTTGTCCTTTTACGTCCTTCCTAGCGCAACACGTTGGCCCTATTCGGTTTGCTAGCCTCGAGGTCCGGTACGCCCGGACCTATTTCTTTTCTCTGCGCTGGTTTACTTATGTTGCCGTTCTTGCGGGTTTTGGAGCTGTTTTAGGTTCGTAAATTTTCCCCGTCCTTCACTGAACATCTGGCTCGTTTTGAGCAAATGTGGAAAACCATTGGGCTTGAAGAGAATCAGGAAAAGATTGTCGCTTTTTGGTTTAGCCTTAAGCCAGAGATCAAGAGCAAGTTGTACCGCTGAGATCTTGACCCAGAAATCCCAACTTGGGAAGAGGTCACAGATGCCACGGAAAATGCCGAGATTGTACTTAATGCGGGCAATTAAACCAAGTTGTCCTTGTTTGGGATAACACCTCAGACTAATAATAGGGACAGTCAGAGTAGGCGATTCTCGCCGATTCTGACAGGCGATTCTTGGGCGATTCTGAAAGCGATTCTGGTAATTGTTGGCATCAGAATCGTGGGCAGAATCATCCCAGGTTTGACCGCCCCTTTTCAAAAGCGATTCTGGTCTCGATTCTTGTTCACACTCTGATACATACTCAACAATAAATTATTATTTTCGCTTTCCACTGCTAGGCCGGCAAGTCCCTGCTTTCTCTTTTCCGCCATGCCCATCGCAGCACGACGCGATGTGCGCGCCAACATGCTCTTGAAATCGTACATTCGTAATCACAAAGGGCGCCAACGCCGCGCTCTTCTACGCCGGCGTGCCGCTGTACGAGCTCGCCATCTGCATCCATCTGAGTCGAGGCTCCATGATTTGGACATCGACATGGATTTCAGCTCAGATGTATCTAGCAATCATAGCAGTGGCACCTCGAGTGACTCCGAGCAGTGGAGTGACATCTTGGGTCCAGACTGGCGGTTCATCGGCGACATACTCGACAGCGACTTGTCACTCACTGAATTATCCGACTCGACATCGTCCTCGCGTTCGGAATATATGCCGGATCTGGTTTCGATCAGCTCTAGCTCCTCCGGCTCCGATACCGACACAGACTGGGAGTGGTCTTCCGGTGCCGACGGCGATGACGAGGACTCAGCCGAAGACTCAGATTCCGACATGCAGCCGTCAGTCCTTCAGCGCTGGATTCGGGACGAAATCGACGGCATGTATGAGCACCGCTATGAACAGCCACGAGACACACTCCCTCGTGGCCCATCTTATCTCCACCACGTCCTCAATGCACTCAAAAATGGGCGCCCTGATCATTTTCGTCAAAATCTTCGGGTCAGCCCACTCACCTTCGATGCACTCGTATCTGCCCTCGAGGATGATCCAGTTTTCTTCAATAACTCGAATCATCCACAGCTTCCAGTGGAGCAGCAAATTGCCGTAGCGCTTTACAGATTTGGGCACGACGGGAATGCAGCAAGCATACAAGCTGTTGCCAATTGGGCTGGGCTGGGCAAGGGGACTGTCCATCTCATTACGCGCCGTGTCATGATGGCAGTGCTTCGCCCAGGATTCATGCAGAAGGCTGTCCGAATGCCGACGGCTGTGGAGAAAGAGAAGGCAAAGGAATGGGTCAAGCGGCACTCCTTTAAAGGCTGGAGACACGGCTGGTGTTTCGTGGATGGTACTCTGGTGCCCCTTGATGAGCGTCCGACCTGGTATGGTGAAAGCTATTTTGATAGGAAGTGTAATTATTCTTTAAATATTCAGGTACGTGCCTACGACGAGATCACAATGCGAAACTAATTGTTTGCCTACATCGTAAACCTTCCCAACCTTAGGATAATTGATTTCAGTTTCGGCCGCACCGGAAGTACCCATGACTCGTTGGCCTTCAAAGACACGCGCGTGTTCCTGGAACACGCTGACATTTTTCCAGACGGGGAATGGATCTGGGCGGACTCTGCCTACACGGTGCGCAGTCTTTTTCTGTTTTAATTTTGCCACTTATATCTCTTAGCTGGATAATTGGATCACCGCGCCGTACAAAAAACCTGCGAGTCTGGAGGCCGACAATGACACATTCAACAACCATGTGTCGATACTTCGCATTCGATCCGAGCATGCCATCGGCTTCTTGAAGGGCCAATTCCACTCTCTCAAGCATCTTCGGGTAAACATCACCGACAAGAACAGCCACAAGATTGCGACGTATTGGGTTTCAGCGTGCGTGGGCATTCATGCTTTTGCAATGGAGTGTGAAGAGAGGGAGCGCGGTGAAGACGCGGACTCAGACAACCCAGATCCCTTCATCGCCGAAGGTTTATCGTCCACGGATGACGACTCTGAGGCCGATGTCGATGCGCGCGGCCGTGCAGGTCGTGAGACTGAAGGGAAGCGGTTCCGGGAGGGTTTGAAAGGGAAGCTACTGCGAGCAAAGGAGAAGCGACGAGAGAAAAGAGCTGCACGGCGTCAACAGGAACGCGAAGTGTAATAAATTTGTATTTATGACAAACTGAATTACTACTACTGGTATCCGAACTAGCTACTAGGAAGACCGGTGTAAGATGACCCATCGGAGCCAGTGCCAGCGTCTAGGGTGGTAATGGGAGGGAGTTCGGAGTCGTAGTAGAAGGGGCTACTACGGTGGGAAGAACTGGAAGAAGCGCCACTGGGAAAGGTCCTGGAGCTCGACCCTTGCAACTGCGCCATCCGGAGCTGGTGGTCTTGCTCCATCTTGAGCCGCGCCAACTCTCGCTTTCCTGCCTTTTCCTCCGCCCTCGCTCGTTCCTTCGCCACCCGGATCTCTCCCTCCATCTTAATCTTCGCGATCATGACCTCCTTCCGGGCTGAGTTCTTGTCTTTCTTCAGCCCCAACACCGCCTGTGCCGTCTCTTCTTCTGCTAAGACGGTCGCAGAAAACCGGTCTCTGGCGCTCATAACGACAGCCTTCTTGGCAGGCGCGGTTGTAGCGGGCACAGCCGGTGCGGATGTAGCAGGCTGCGGCTTGGTCTTCTTCGTGGGCTTTTGATCTTCCGGGCCTTTGCTGGCGACGCGCTTGCGCTTGGGAGGGATCTCATCGTCGCTATCTGACTCGGGCTCAGATTTCGGGTCCACCAGCTGGATTGGTAGGTCCTGGGTATCGTCCGGAGCACTCGACGCGGTGTCGGCATCGTCGTAAGTGGGAATGAGTATTGACACATCATAGTTGCTGTCGTTATTGCCGATACCAACAGGCTGCAGGTTTGGTCTCGACGCTATCAAGGCACGCATCTTGAAAAACCACGGCGACTCCCCCTTGATCTGGTCTGAGTCTCGTTAGCGCGCTGTACTTATCTCGCAAAGAATTAGGTAGCATACCCCACTTGGTGGTCAGCGACGTCCCGGGTGTTATCTCTTCCTCTGTGTCAACTCCAGCGCCAGTCTCACCCATCTCTGTAATGTTTTCTCGGGCCTTGGTAACCAATCTATATTGAACGGGGACAGATCAGCTTATAGCCATCGTGGAAACACTGCAGACCTACCCTGCAATCCTGTTCTTGATTTTACCTGACCACAGCTTTCGGTGCGCAGCGAGTTGGGCCTCAGTGGATTCGGGGTCCATGGCGAAGGCATCCTGGTACTTGTCATGCGTGGCGAAGCACGTCACGGCAAGGATATAGTAGTAGTGGGTCTTGGGCTTCCCGCCCTTGCGCTTGATGGCTCCAACGCCGGGAAACAGCCCATCACGTATCTCTTCGTCATCCTCGATGGCAGTGACCAATGTCCAAGTAAGCTCCGTGGTCCAGCTCGATCGCAAAGTCAGTACAGAAACGGCATACAAACAGCCACATACTCGATAAAATTGGCATCAGTAACATCCTCCGAGAGCGTTCTGAGCCTTCGCGGAAGTGGCAGCAGACCGCTTTGACTTGTTCTGAGACGCCATGTGAACGGGAGAACGATCACGCAAGAGAGAAAAGCAAATTATTTGTAAGCTGCTACGTAGTCACAAAAAAAAAATATTTCAAAGTCAAGGGTCAACAAAGTGAGAATCGGAATCGCATCGAGAATCGAAGTTAAATCTCCTCGAGAGGAGATTCTGCATTTCGAAAGCGATTCTGATTTTCGACGATTCTCCCACGCTTTATGAAAATCAGAATCGCTTTCAGAATCGGGTGTCAGAATCGGCGAGAATCGCCTACTCTGACTGTCCCTAATAGGTCATCTGCGAATCGGAATAACAAGACTTTCCGTGGTTCCGGAAAGAATCGCCATCACAGGCGCGACCACAATTCATCGTCTAAGCAAACTCTTAGAACATCGGCTGTGGGTGTCAGGTCTAAGCCGAGGGGTAATAGCTATCTTCATCACTTTGTTACTTCGCTTATTTCGCTTATTTTGATGAAACCTCGTCACTTTAATTGCATTTAGTTACTTCCGATGATTTTCTGTGAAAGTTGGTCATTTTAACTCGGCACGTTCAAGAACCCAGAAGCATCGGCCATCATTGTTCCTTCAGCACAAAGCCAGGCGGGATTTTTGATATAGATACCTTACCCTAACGCTAACTGCTAACCTCTAACCACCCTAACCGCCTAACCCCTAACCAGCTAACCCGAACCTAACCCGCCATGCTCGGCACACCGTTGATCCCTATCACTTTGTGATGCGCTGAGGAGTTGCCGTGTACCAAACAACTCACAAACTTTCCCAGAAACATGCCAATGTGATGAACATTCACAGGTTCCCATCAAAGTCACGAAGATCCACAAACTTAAGTGAAGTAACGAAGTGACGAAAATGGTGTGGACTCCTACTAAGCCGACCAGTGCTAGTTCAAGTAAAAAGCCTAATCGTCTGCGAACAATGAGGGTGGTGCAAAAGCGTCTGAAGACAGACAGATGTCTGCCAAGAAACGGAATGCTTGCCAAAGGATTATGCTTTCACTGTGAACAGCGGGGTCATGTATCACGTGATTGCCCTAATCATCCATGAATGCTTATGTAATAAGTAGGCGTCCATTTCAGAACTCGAGATGAGGATTCGGAATACAGGTTAAAAAGTAAGTCGCAATCCAATGTTCTACATTTATTAGGGCCTGTCCCAAGGCCTTTCTAGTCATTTTTCGGGGTCTTCATTAGATTTGGAATGATCATAGTGGCTGTGCTCTCCGCTTTGGTAATTGTTTCCCTCTGGTGACGGTTCAACTCTCATTGTGGTCATGTTTTATTGATTTATAATTGATTTAAATAATTGAGGTCCCAACTGGATTCCACTCACACATTATTATTCTCACTCCAACGCAGAGCACCGGTGCATTTTGTGTCTGAGTTCTGTTCAGTGTTGGTTGAGTTGATCCATAATTGCGGTGGCTGTCCACATGAGTCCATCAGCCACTTCCTTTGGGGGTCAGATGACCAGTGACCGCTCATAAGGCCTTGGGTGGAGGTCTCAGGATCTCCAAGGCCTTGGTTAAGGGTAAGGGCTTGGCCAAGGGTGCCTCCAAGGCCTTGGCTGATTTTTCTCACGCATCCAGGCGGTATCAAAAACAATAAATTTAAGCTTTAAATCTACTGATATAGTCAATCTCAGCCATCGTCGGGACGCGCATCCTCCTCTTCGTCTACCAGTGCCAGTATCAAGATCTCTTCCTCTTCCATGACTAATGCAGATGACTTGCGTGCGTGCCGGCGGAGTAATGAAGGGAACAATGGGCAGTGAATGAGAGAACACTGGATGCTGTCGACGGAGAAGAAAAGATGGGAAAAATAAAATGACATAATGGCATACAGTAGTTAACCCCGAAGCGAAACACCACGTGGAAGCGAAACATCGCAATGTTCACTCACTTCGGGGTGTCAGATGAACTGGAAATTTTGGGACACAAATCTCCTCCCTATATTACTTAGATGTGCAAAATATCTTGTGGAAATACGGCTTGTGGTCCTCACGCCGCACTGATTTAGATCCAGTTATCAAATTGCTGCACGGGTCCAGCTAAAAACAACAAGATGATTATGACGGTCCCTTATGCAGACCTGGGTGGTTCGGGGGGGTTTTGAGGTCGCTGGTTACGAATATGACCACCAAAAGAATTGAAAGTACATTGATGGGGCGGAAGCTGTTGATTATTGTGTTTCGCTTCCACGTAATTTGGCCAAATTTGGTCTTCCCGCTAGTTTGCACTCGTTCTCAACCAAAACACCTCAGAATGCTACAATCCTTTGCACTGGGAGGTAGCCAGAAAGCCACTCATGAGATCTAGATTAACGCCAGAGAGATTTAAGTGGTTCTTAAGGCCCCATTTGATACCAACATCAAATTGTTTCGCTTCGGGGTTAACTACTGTACACGTGATGCTCTAAGGCTTGGCCAAGGCGGAACTTGCGGCCGGAAATCGCCCAAGGCCTTAGCCAAGAGCTTGTTAAGGCCTTGGAGTTTTAAGGCCTTGGGCCTTGGGCGATCACTGCAGATGACCATGAATCCCCTCATTACCAGTGGGATCAACTGTTCATCAGGTAAATGCCTTCTCAGCAGTCTCATTTCCATTTTGTCATGTATACACAGGTAGCCAACAGACCAACACTGATGCGAGGATTTCAAGTACAGGTGGAACTTCGACAAACTCGTTTTTGTGTTCTCATATTTTCCTATGCATAACGCACCAAAACCCTACTCTTCCGCGCGCGCACACCTCAAAGACACAACTTCTCCTCGGAGAACGAGCTTCTCCTTGTCCAGAACGCACCCCGAAGACACTGTTCCACTCCCTTGGCATCAAACCCTCTCTCGTAGCGAAGCAGAGCACATGTACCGACTGGTTACAAGGGGCCGAGAGTCGATCCGGTCTGACTTGGGAAAGGTGTAAAAGGGAGTAGGAATGGGCAAAGTAGGAGGTAGTTCTCGGTCGCCCAATTAGCACGGACCTCCCCCCCAAATCGAGTAGTTCGGAGCCCACTCGAGTAGTTCTCACTCCCCGAGTCAAGTAGCTCTTCGGAGCCCGCTCTACCACTCATTGTAATCAACTCGGGGTACCCTTCCCCAGCTTTGTACCTCTCTCGTGAATCGCACTTTCGCTCCGTAGCAAGGTCGGACACAACCTTTGCATCTCACCTCCTTCTCTACACCCGTTTTCATTAATAGCAGGTCGCCGCATCGAACTTACGGGTGGAGAAGGTCGTTCTCCCCACCCGTATCACACTCGTTTCACGGAAGAGACAGAGGGTCTCGCACCTCCCCACCAACTACAGCCCATATAAGGCGGTACTCCTTCCCCTTTGCATCCTTGCTACCTTCCAGCTCTATCAGCCCCGAGAGGACGAACGCGTCGACCTTTCGATAACACCACCTTCCGATAGCGACACCGCGGTCCTTATCACAACGGATCTCAATTTTTAATGCATGAATGACGAGAACCTGCTGCAAATTGCCGAATATCCCGCAATCGAGGTGGACAATCCGAGTCTCGGGTTATTTTACTTTGTGTGCTTATGCCGCATCGCGTTTTTGACACTTTGCTTGTTTGTATTTGTATGAGCTTGTACAAGCTTGTACACAAGGGGAACCGGCATTCAAACCGACCACCGAGGGCTGATTAGTAGTCTCTCGTAGACAGACACTTTATGTTTTAGCTCATACCTCGCTATATAAAGTCTGTTGTTTACTGCAGGGGTCCAATCGGAGTGCGCTGTTATTATGTAATTCGGAGCTTGCCGAATCACGTGCACCTCACGTGTTCAGGCGCGTCCATTCTCTTGAACGCGCCCACCTCCCATACGACCACTGCAACGAGGACAGGCCAACTGTATCATTAGTTCAACCAGCTGGTGACATTAAATTTGGCCCAGTGCCCGTAGAAAATTATCTAGTTTCACACATTTGGCACGCCTACATGCCTGTCAACCAGGGTAGAGTTCATGCTTTCCCGGGTGCCAAATTTCGGTCCCATGGAATCCAGTTGTGTTAAATTGCTTGGAATCAAAATCAGAGTGAGATTTGCGGAGGGCGAGAAAACGCGTCGTCGGTGGTGAGAGAAAGGAAGCACGTGGCCCGGCAAGCTCCGAATTATATAATGAGGACGCACTCCGATCAGACCCCGCGGTAAACATTAGACTAGCTGATTAGTTATTCCGGCCATGAGGCCGGAAAAAAAAAATTTTGACCCCCGAAGTTTTGACTCAGGAATGACCAGATAGGCCTCTCAGACCATCAAAGATGATTTGAATGCAGTCTAACATGGTTTCTTACTTGCATGGACTCAATGTTGGCTCAGAGTGTCATGCCAACTGATGTGCACTGTTTGTCATGACCTTCTCCTTCCTGATTGGCTTGTAATTGGCAGTTCCGAAGCGAGCTTTTCCTTCAATTTTCTTGACATCCACAGAACCTGAGAAGCAGTCAGTACGTGACCAGCCGTATGGAAGTGGACAATGAAGCACTGCATTCAGCTGGCCCCTCGATGGGCCTAGACATCAAAAATCTAGCTTTGCCAAGGCGGCCGGGCAAGCACCTCGACAGGCAAGGGAGATGTCGGCTGCGATGCCGATGGAGGAATGTGATATATAATATGTGCGGAAGGCCGCTATGAGAAAGGCTATACTATGCTCTAGATCCTATGGGTGAAATGTGCAGATGGAGCAGCCGATTCGCTGGGCCATGCTCACTCGGGGAGACGGGCAGGAATCAGAAAGCTACCGCGGAAAGAGGCAGTACGTGCTGGGGAATCTCAGGCCTCGAAGAAGAGCTGACCGAGACTACCAGGCGTGTGTGGGTGGGACACGAAAAAGAGGGCGAGGAGAGATAGAGACGAGGTGAAGAGCGAATCTGTTGTAGTTGTGCAAAACAGAGAAGTGATGAGTCACGTGTCTACAGGTCACGAGCGATGAGCGCTCGGACCGGCGTCTATCTATCCGCACTCTCGTCTTGCTTGCCTCTCACTCAGGCAGCTAGTGCCTCGCCTGCCTGAGCTCACACTCAGCCGAGTGTCTAGGTGCTCGGCTAAGCTGTCTAGGCGTTGCTAGCCAGGCTCGGCAGGACTAGAATTTGGCATGCTGAGAGACCGGCTGAATGCAGTGAAGGTTATGCTACCTGCTCCGCCTGCAGAAAGCATGTTCGCTGCTGCACCATACTAAGGCTCCAACGGTTTTGGTTTATAAAGGGTTTTAAACCAATAAAACAGTTTTTATTTTCATTTAGTTCAAGGGGAGTTCGGGATTCAAAATTCGGATATAGGGTCGAAAAGTTTTTTTCGGCCCCAAGCTGACCCCCCCCGCCCCCCCTCCTTCCTAATAGGGAAGGAGTTTCCCACCCCTAGGGCCAGGCCGATCTCTCCGCGTCCAGCCCCCGCTGTTCAACCCACTCCCCACCACCTCCTTGAACTTGGCAATACTTTTTTATACCATCTAATGACTGTTGGTGATAAATTGAACACTCAGCACCGCAAGAGCTGAATAATTTCTAACCTGAGAACTGACCACAGCTGGCTTCAATTTGGCTTCAATTACAGAAGGCATGGGTTCAGACTGATAAATTTTCTTCTATACACTCCCTGGGCATTTATATGTGTGTCTAACAACCAACCAACACCTCCCTCATGGTTTATTAGGTAATTTGAAGCTCTAAACTTTATATAGGGAAAAGTTTTTTTCACCCCAACCTGGTCCCCCCCCACATACGGAATTTTAATCCCGATCCCCCCTTGATTTAGTTTACGGGGGGCTGCAAACCGTAAACAAATTAAAACTAAACAGTAAAACCTTTTTTATTCCCAAGATAAATTGCCGCATGCAGGTCTCGTAGATCTTGTGCGCATACAAAATCAGGGTACGGTTTGATACGACATTTTATGGTGTAAAACTGTTGATTTCGGGACAGCTAGATGACATTTAATTGCATCTCTTACATGTTAGATTAACCGTTCTTTAACGATTACCTCGGCGTGTCATTGTACATGTTTGCACTTTCCTCCATTTATCCCATGTCCTTTTGTCTCTCTCTGGCGGCTCACTGCATCCATCTCCATTCATTTGCAACTTGCTGTGCACTTCACACAGCTTCAGTGGGTCTCATGATCAATGCAGGTGATGCCTTTCCTTCAACCTGCTGCGTGCCGAGAGTATGCGTACGCTCTCAATCAGGTATGCACTGCACTTTTCATTAATTTCCCTTCAATTCCACAGCATTACCTTCCCTTTTCGTTCCCTTTCCTTTTCGTACTGCTGCGCAATCAACAAATTTCCGCGCCATACGGAGTGACCGTTACGCTCGGCGGTGCAATTGCCCCATGTGGCTATATCTCCGTGGGTGTTGCCTCTCCTATCCTGCAGGTGCTCCGTTTGTGACGATTCCTCAGCTGACCATACCATACCCAACTCCAATCAGTAGTCTCTCGCTGCACGGTTATTCCCCTACTGCACCGCAAATTTTTCTCACTACGGCCGAATCACCGTGGCGTGAATAAAAGGCCAGCATCCTCGCTCCCCGTCCCTGCCACTTCCGCCCTCCCCTTTTGATTTGACGGCTCCAGGCCTGCAACGTTCTGGCGCAATTCTTCGGTCCCAATTTGACCATTTTGCTCTTGTCCTCTTGGATTTGACAATTTCTGCATGTGTTGTTCTGTTGCGACGTCTGGATAGGCTTTCCACTGTCGGCTTGCTCTGTGCTCAAGCAAATCCCACATTATGCAAAATCTTTGCTCACCCAGTAATCTTCAATCTGCACACAAGCATCTTGGACGAAAATTTATTCAATTTGCTGCAAAGCCGCAAACGAACTTCTTCATTTCTGGATTTACGGCACATCCTGGTTAGTCTCTGTAACAGAACCGATATCCAGGTGACGATCAAATATGTACCTGTATATGGTCTGTTAGCAATCACGCCCCAATCAGGAAGGGACCGATTGATTATATAATTGAGTGGCTGTGCGAGTCACTCCTGCCTTTCCTCCTGCATTTGACGCGCTTTTTCGATACTATCCGACGCGTTCCTCGGCCCCTTGTTGGTTATACACGCGTCTACTATTGTTCCGCTGCCCTTGGACTCTTTTCTAGCTCTTATAGGCTTCCTTATATCCGAGGATCGTGCTGCTGTTAGTTTCGACCACAGGCTCCCATCTCCACCACGCGAGACTGTCCAGGTCTTCCACATGACGGAAATCGCTTCTTGGATGTCTACGGAAGGTGCCGCTGCTCTCAAACTGATCGTTGCATCCGAGATCCCTGAGTGGAAGAACGGCCTGCGGGACCGGCAAGTAGAGCCAATTTCGCGGATCCTGGACGGCCAGGACGTCATTCTGTGTACTGCGACTGGGGACGGGAAGTCTGCTCTATTTATCGTCCCGATTCTATGTCATATTGCGGTCTCCAAATCACCCGAGATTTTTCCCAAGTTCCGCCGAATCCGCAAGAAGCCCGTTGGCGTAGTGATCACTCCGACGAAAGGGTTGGCCCGGAATATTGTACGTCAGCAACTTCTAGTCTGGCTTGAACATCGACGTCGCCTTGTTTCCTAGGTTGAAACCTTGGCAAGACATAAAATATCCGCACTGGCGTACGATCGAGAAACTATCATCGCCTCGGCATCCGAGCATCGCAATCTAAAAGACGAAATCCTCTCTGGTTGTTTTCGAATCATCTGTATTGACCCAGAGCACATCAGGTCCTCTTCTTGGCTGCAAATCTTTGATGCGCCGACGTTCCAAGATAACCTGATCTATATCGGAGTCGAGGAGCTTCATCTCGTCCGTGAATGGGCCATTTTCCGCCAGGCATATAGCTATATCGGACAATTCATCCGTGGTCGCCTTTGTCCTGACATCTCTGTCTTTGGTTTATCTGCCACCCTCGAGCCGGGCATTCCCACTACCGAGATCTGCCAGTCCCTCGGATTTCGTGACCACCACTTATTCCGCTTCTCAAATGAACGTCTCGATATCCAGCTCATGATAGAGCCCCTGAAACACGCAGTTTCGAGTCGTACCTTCTCTCAACTTCTACCTCACCTCAATACGAGCCGTAAAATTGTTGTTTACGTGCAGTCCTACGAAATCTCGACCAACCTCTATTTATACCTTGTTGGCATCGACACGAGTGGACGACCTGGGCACCGTATCCGCCAGTATAACTCGTTATGTCATCCTGATTTCAACAGCGACACATTGCGGCTAATGGAAACAGACTCGAGGCTGCAAATTATAATTGCAACCATCGCCCTCGCAAACGGGGTACACTCCTCAGCTATAGACGATGTTCTGATGTTTCAAATGCCGAAGTCTCTCTCACAAGCCGAACAGCAGGCCGGACGTGCATCGCGGCCGGACGACGCCACAGGCAAAGCCGTCATTTTCGTGCAAAAAAGCGACCTGAAAAATGCGAAGAAATTCATGGCTAGTAAGTGTCTTTGCACAGCATGTTTCCATGCAGCTAAAACTTCCAAAGATGCTACCCCCGAAACTCCAGTCACATCCCTTACTGCACAGCAGGCGCAAGCACGGAAGAAAAAAGGCCAGCCAGCCTGGGAGCGAATGGACCCTGCGAAGGCCGAGTTTCTCGCTGAAACCAACTGTCTAAATGCAGTGAGAAATCGGAGATGGCAAAACCAGCCTCTAGCGGAGACGGATCGCGATTGCATTGCCGCCAAAAGACCACTCCCATGCTCTCTATGTGCGGCATGCGCAAATATTTCTGTTGTGTTCCCTCCACGCGACATCTCTCATCCTCCCTTCCCGATCCCATCGGCAGCAAAACGTTCCCCAGTTCCACGTGCAACGAAGCTCAAGAAGAAAGAGCGGCCGGCGGTCATCGAAAAACTTGCAGGATTTGGAGTGCGTCTCTTTGGCAAAGAGATCTACACCGATACGCATAAACTCCGCGTTAAATCTTGGTTTTTCCCATGCTCATTACAGGACAAGTTGGCTGATGTGGTTCTCCGCTTAACCACTGCTGCCGAGCTCGATACCATTCTCAAGGCGCATAAGTGGCCATTCCGCTCTTCATCCTACCAGAACGAGCTGTGGGATCTCATTACCCAAATTCAGATGTCTGTTGTAACCGCGCGCAACACGGAGGCCCCGAGCTCGAAGAAGAGGAGGGCAGGTGCGAAACCAACTGAGTCGCCGGCTATGGAGGTAGATGAAGAAGTCGCAGCTGTAACAAGATGTTCGGCCCGCCATGAGCCCGATCCTCCAACTACGACTTCGGTCAGAAGATCTCGTTCATTGTCCCCAGCACCTTCACCTTCGTCTCACCGTAAACGCGCGCTCGAAGATGTTACTAACGAACGCGCTACCAAGTCACGTACTGCGGACAAGAGAACTGTCAAGGAGCTTCAAGCCGAATTCGGTCCAGCTCGCAAAAACTACAGACGTGACAGACGGTGAAGTAAGTGGATTTACTCATCGTCTGCTTGTATGTTATTTTCTCCTCTCCAATCCTCGACATCAACATCCCCATCCACCCTTTCCTCATCCTCTGACTCTTCATCTTCCTCGTTCCCTTCATTTTCCCACCCACCATCATCCTCCTCGTCCATGTGGAACTGCCAACCTGACCCTCCAATAGATCTCTCGACCATTTCTTCACTGTGTGGGTTGCCGTCCTCGCTACCGCTCTCGTTGCTATTGTCCGAGTGACTGTCATCGCTATCGCCATCACTGCTGTCGTGTTCGTCGGTAACATCTGCGGTAGGATTCCCTTCGGCACTGCTGTTCTCCCGATGACGGTGTATCATATCCAGGACCTTGGCACGCTCTGTCGACGTTCGTATGAAATCTGCAAGCTTGCCCTTGTCCAGAACTGTGTAGCCTCGATCAACCAATTCCATCGCCGTATGTTCCTTGTGTCGTCCTGAACAAAACACATGTACCTGCTCCCGTTTATACATCGCAGTCAAGGCTTGGATTTCTTTTGTGGTGGAGGAAGACGTGTGAGCTTTGCGATGCGCCTTCAGTGCAAAAGCCGTTTCCATTTCCTCCTTCAGCCGTTGAAAGAAATTGACGTTCGGTGAGATTGTCTCTCGGAAAAAAGGGTCATCGAAGGAACCACCATGCTTCGGCATCATATCCTCATGAAATCGGTTATGCAATTCTTGCATTTGATCGTCCGGAAGGTTTTTCCCGAGCCCGCCTGTCAAGTTGACCACCCAGTTGTTCCATATAGCGTCCTTTAGCTCGCTCTTCGCCTCGAACTTGAATAGGCAGTAGAGATCGAGGAGGATGGTGGTATAGTTTTGCTTAGATGCGCCGGCGAAGAAGAATATGAGCAGCTGAGCAGACATTTGAGTATTTTAGCCGATGTTCGCCATTGAATATCACCCACCTTTAAAACCTCGCATACACGACCAATATCTCCCTCCAAGATAGCATCTGACAACTCCATATACATCAAAAAGTCCCGACGAAACACAATCGTATTCGCAAGAACGCGGTCACCGTCAGTTTGGGTGGTGGTGGAGGAGGAGGTGGTCTCAAATGAAATATTAGGTTCGCCGGCCTTGAATTTGTATTGGTCCGGGGCTTTGTTGAACGCGGAAAGGGACAATGCTGTTTCGAATCCCCGATCCGATGCGAAGCGGTGAACGAGAAGATCCGCAACCGAGATCAGCTCGTCCAGCAAGGGCAGTTTATTCTGTGACTGAAGTCTCGCGAAATGATCATTCAAACCACCGTGTTCAGCGACATGCAGATCCCAGATATCCAGAAACTGGGCTTCACAGATAGTATTCATTGTTCGAGTCGCGGGGAAGTAGTCGCAGCTGCTGGGCTTTGTTGGTCTGTATAAGGATGCAAGCGAAGCCGCGCGCGATAGTGTAGACGGGTCTGATGCTGTGGCGGGCCCAAAATGATTTTCCGCAACTGCGTTGATCATATGGAGTTGTACGTGGAATAGCCCGGGGGTCCACAGCCTATTTTCGAATGACTCGTAGGCATCTAAACTGATGCCTGGTGGAAGCAAGTGTCGCGCAACTCGGCCGCCGGACAACACAGATCCTCCATCGCCAGCATTCCAGATCAAAACATCGGCCGCGCAGACATTCGCAGGGGTGTAGCCCACTTGCCGATCGAAATCTTGTTGGGCTTCCTTCATCTCATGCGTCTCCATTTCCGCCCGGCTATTGGCCCCGAGAGGAACGATCCGTGTCGGCGGACGATCAGCTGGTAGCAGATATAGAGCGAGAGGATGCGAACGAAGACGCTGAGATATGAGAGGGAGTAGAGTTTCTAGGGAAGGTACATGCTTGCAAAGGATGCGAACGACATGGAGGGTGAAAACTTGGTGGAGATGATCAAACTGGATATCTTCAAGTAGAGCATCGACAGTGAGGGTTGCGCGCTCATTCCGAATGACGCACTCGTGGTACGTGCGGAGATCGAATGCACCTGGAGCACAGTTATCGAGGAGAATTGCTGTCGCAGCTGTACCTGTCATGAGCTGCGATTGTTTGCAGAGTCCATGCTCGCGCACGATCTGATACTGCTGGATGTTGTCCAGCACAACTCGGCAGCCCGGCGCTCCTTCGCTAAGCGATGCAGCAGTTTGAGCCTGAAGCATTTCCTTTCTCTTGGCTCCCATAGTAACGAGCGCCCGCCGCACCGTTGTATCATGCCCCGAGAGGCCGAGTTTGCATAGCATCTGCTTCACATCTGTATGGGCTTTCGTCGCGAAGAGGTATATTCCATTCGGTAGTGCAAAATACATGTTCGCTGAACGATTTCGAGCGATTGCGAAGGAGCTCAAAGCTGCAACCTGGATCTGTAGATAGTTAGATGCCTGAAAATGAAAAAAAAAAAAAACCGCACATATGGGTGCGGGCGCCGCGTGCGCGTAATCACGACACCGTTTTTGCGTGTTGCCGCCATGCATTCGGTCAGATACCATGCCAACGGAGCTCGCGACTGTAGCATACTCGCGGACCGTTCCATCGAAAACTGGAAGACATCCTCTTGAGAAATCGTGGGGTGTTTTCCAGAAGAACGGGCATTGGATGCTGAGCGAAGGAAAGTATGGAAGTCCGGAGCTTCGCAATTAATTGTGTTTTTATTATTATTTGTAGGATGGAGCACGTGATGAGAACGCGCTTGCACATGGCACCAAACAGAGCCAAAGTACGATTCATTTTCCGAATTTCTGGATGTTGACCGAATACCTATGAATTTATGCGCTCAGTGGAAAGGTGTTATAGTGAAACCTCAGCCATCCAATCGGCTGAATTGTAGATACCTACAGAGGGAAACCAAACTCTCCCAGTGTAATGCCAGCGGACCTCCTGGAGGTCATCATTTTGAGACCGAGAAGCGCCTTTGAGAGAAAACAGAGCTTGGGTGGGTCAAATCAGCTGGCTCTGCTTGAAAAATCGAAAACTCTAGAAACACGGAACGCAGATGCTCGCCGGGGCGACAAGCCTTCTTATCATAACTTCAAGTAAGGAAAGTGATCCAAGTAAGATGGGATACCTTTAACCTCAAGAACTTCAAGTTCCACAGGCTAGCAGAAAGCAAACGACTGACCTAGTTTCGGCCCAAGACAGCAAGCTTATTTTACTGAAAGGACTTGACCAAAAGAACAGGTGTCGTGTACCAAGCCCATGGCTGGCGCTTGAGTTGAACAAGCTGTGTCTACTGGAAAATATCTGGATCAATAGCTATCAGATGCAAATCCCCACCGAGGGTGACAAAGTGTGCAGGATCATTAGCTTCCCACAGAAATTCTGCAATGAATCAAAGTGGAACCCGCTCATTGATGTTACTCTGGATCTGTAGACATACATTTATTGAATGAGTTGGCGAGTTCGCAGAACCGATGGGACGCACTCAAGCTAGGGCTCAGGCCTGAGTTGAACGACTGAAGGCAGCTTGAATTTCCACTGGTCATCGCCGAATATGGAGTAGTAGACGCGGACCCTTCCGCTCCGAGCCTCGAAAACCTTGCGTGCGGCACGGAAGACGGGTTTCTCCTTCCTGGCTGATGTTCTGTACTGATGCAGAGCATTCATTCCTGGATACAGGTTCGATGGGAATGGATTCACCAACACACTCTAGGTTCCTGGGGTGGGGCTCGTGAGGGTTGGGCAAATTTTACCACTCAATTCGGCACAGCGATTTATCGACATACGAGTGACCCCAAGGGAAAGACGAAAGAAACGACAAATTCGGACCCTTCTGGACCGAGTGGAATCGGAAAGGTCTGCTTGAATACCCGTGGCGATATTACCCACCCGTGGGCAACAAATGTTGACCCCTTCACTCTAAGCCGGCATCATAGAGAAGGGTTAATTAATGGCAAGATCTCGAAAGGAATCGAATCACCAACCAACAAACAAAAGGAAAGAAAAAACCCGTGAACCCACAGCTCGGACCAGAAAAATCTGCATGACCACGAGCGAGCACCGCCAGGTACAGCACATTCAGAGAAGATGCGGACCACTCCGCTGCTAGCTTTGTAATGACCTGGGGACGAGATGGTAGAAGAGAACAGTTTGTTCAACTCAGGTAGGCGAGTATCTTTTTTGAAAATACAATTTTACAGACGGAGGCAAGATTTTCCTTGCTGGCTGGTGCTCTGCATTAATCAACGCAAAGAATGGATTAATTACAGACCCACCGACACGAGCAAAGAAGGAAAACGGCTTGCAACATTACTCATAGTTCAAACCGCGAAGTCTGTTTAAGATACGTGCGAACCTGTTTGAAGTGTTAATTTAAATTGTAGTGAGCAAGAAATAGCTTTCCCATGGGTTCGTATTTCCAGGCACAGATATAAAATAATAGGATATTCTCGAGAGACCGCCGCGCAACGCCAGGTAAGTAGGACCAATCGCCTCCGAAAATATATACGGCCCGCGGCGCTTCGTGCCCACCCTCTGGGGTCAAAAAATGAGATGCGCACCCGCGGCTACAACGCAGAATGCGGGGTACGGATGCGTACCGGCGCATCCTAGTGGCTGAGGTGCGCCTCCACTTCGCACGGGCACACATCGAACAAGGTCTGTAAAGCGTGATAAGGACACGCTGATAAAATGCATGAAAAAGCAGCGGGATTGAGCCCCACCGTCTACGTACTCACTATCTGCCCGATTCGGTGTGGTGCTGTAGGAAGTACGGTGTTTAGACACGCAATGCCAATCGCTGCATAGGACACCAGTTCGCCGCGAGCGAATTTGTGATCAGCGATGGGCAATTTGCTTTTTTGAACCTCGCAAGCGAAGAGGAAGGGACTGTAGGGAAGGGAAATGCGTGAAAAATAGCCAAAGTCCTCATGGAAGATAGTCGGACGAGGAAGAGAGAAACTTCGTGAGTTTTTAAGGTGGCGTCAGCACCAGCAAAGCGCTGTCTGTCGGCGGCTCGTGCGGCTTTTGCACAACCTCCCTAATGAGATGCGCACCCGCGGCTACAACGCAGAATACGGGGTACGGATGCGTACCGGCGCATCCTAGTGGCTGAGGTGCGCCTCCACTTCGCACGGGCTCACATCGAACAAGGTCTGTAAAGCGTGATAAGGACACGCTGATAAAATGCATGAAAAAGCAGCGGGGTTGAGCCCCACCGTCTACGTACTCACTATCTGCCCGATTCGGTGTGGTGCTGTATGAAGTACGGTGTTTAGACACGCAATGCCAATCGCTGCATACGACACCAGTTCGCCGCGAGCGAATTTGTGATCAGCGATGGGCAATTTGCTTTTTGGAACCTCGCAATCGAAGAGGAAGGGACTGTAGGGAAGGGAAATGCGTGAAAAATAGCCAAAGTCCTCGTGGAAGATAGTCGGACGAGGAAGAGAGAAACTTCGTGAGTTCTTAAGGTGGCGTCAGCATCAGCAAAGCGCTGTCTGTCGGCAAGAATGGAATTGTCAGCGTCAGCTTCGAGGCAAGATCGAGACGGAGGAAAAGGACGGGGCTCGTGGACAAAGGAACGGGCATGGTGGAGGAGAAGGGCGGGAGGAGAAAGGGAAGGAAGGGAGAGAGAAGAGAAAGGACGGGGAAAAACAGACAGCGAAGCTGCACGTACCAACAGGTCGCGACATCCGTACATGGAACATGGCGGGGTAGAGTAACTGAGAAGGACGGGCCTCGAGCGTCTGCCCCCCGTCGCCGATAAGGAATACGAGGAAGATGTCCCGTAGGACACAGGACCCGCGAGGAGACAAGTCAGCGGCGCGAAAACAGCGATACGAAGGAACGGAGATTTAAGGATGGGGGGGACAGGAGAAAGGTAGTGAGGGATAGAAAGCAGGCGAACTCACCCGTTGAAGAGCGCGCCTGCTATCGCTTCGCGGGACCGCGGGATGCTGCGGGCGGTTTACGGTCAATACCGCCACGTCCAGTCGCGCCTCGGCACCTGGTGATAAGACTCGGAAGGAGGGTGAAGGCAGGCATCGGGGATCGAAGAGCCAGGGCCGAATTACGGCTGTGTCGAGCGTTGAACGTCCACCAAGCATAGAGTGGGGAGACGACGGCGAGGGGACGTGGAGCGACCGACGTAAGGTGTGGAGAGTGGAGGCATAGCCATAGCCGAGCGTCGAACCCGCGCGTTTAGTCGAGAGCTGAGGGTCAAGCGCTAGTAGTCGAGGGTCGAGCTGACGGTTTAATACCCCTTGCAGAATCGCACCGAACAAGAAGCAAAGCAAGAAGCCGGGATCTAGACGGTGGCGAGCGATAGGCCGTCGAGTTGTAAACCATGGGTCAACTCTTGTGCTTGATGGTCGAGGAGCAGCGCCAAGTGTGTGGAGGCTGGACCTAGATTTGATCCGACTTAGATCAAAATTAAGACGGCGTTATAAACGGCACCGCCGCCGATCCGGTTGAAAAGGCACGAGGCGCCCAATGTCAAATCTTCGCTGTCAGTGCGAAATGAAAGCAGGCTGACCTAGTCAAACGCCGCTCCCACGCAGGTACGGCACCCAAACAATGCAGCGACCACGCAACATCATCAAGCGCACCGTCCGGAAACTGTGGCTACGAGTATCGAGTATTCTCCGGCTCGGCGACACATGACTCAAAACCCAACTGATCTGCGTTTCGACCAGGGCTACCGCACTTCCTTCGGGAGCAATATCGAGGCTGTCAGCTGGCTGTCGTCGCCGAAGCGCCACATCAATCTAAGTTTGCCCCACAGGTAAGTACCGCACGCGAACAATGCGGCCAACCACGTTCCTGGATCTGCCTCACAGCCTACTGTCCAATTTAAAGTACAACGTGTCCCATGCATGTTTCTCTGCACTTCCTCTTAACCGTGCCTGTGTTCCAATATAATCTCCGTGCTACCACCCGCAAGTCTACTGCAGCAATATATCCTTTGGTCAGTGATGTCGCCTCTGTGAGCTTTGGCACTAACTGATATATTGGTGTTGTCCATAAATAAGATTTACACTTACTCAGAATAGCCATGGGTTTGGTTTCCAGCAGACACCACAGAACAATCCACGGTGCGAATTACAATAGATGTCAATTGCCTCTAACTCCTCTGCAGGAGGTATTGGAGGGTCGGGTGGACAAGGTCTCGGAGGTGGAATTGGGGGCGCTGGTGGCACTGGGGAGGGCCCTCAGTTCAATGTTTCAGTCGCCAAAATTCGGAATCTCACGGTCTATGGTGGTAAATCATTGCAATATACGGTTAAAGGCTGTTCTTGATAGCACACACCAGGTCTTCATGTCAACCCAAAAGATAGAAACAAATCATCGCCTGCTATGGGGCAGAAGGACCCCAAGCTTTGTCCTTTGCCAGTGTCTTCATTCACAGGACGAAAAGATATTCTTCAGGAGATGTGCCTACACTTTGACCGTGATCGAGGATCTCGACACATCTTTGTCTTGCATGGGCTCGGGGGCGCTGGAAAAAGTCAGCTTGCCTTCAAATTTTTGCAAGACTCCCAAGCCAACCATCGGTATGAATAAATCTCATCAATTTTGCAAATGTGTCACACCCAATTTCTAGCTTCTCTGAAATATTCTATGTTGATGCCACAAATGAACAGACACTTCAAACAGATCTGAAGATGATTGCCCCGGCAGAGGTGGGCAAATCAGCTGAAGCGAGTCTACACTGGCTTGCAGGCAAACAAGAAGAGTGGCTTCTCTTCTTTGATAATGCTGATGAGGTCCAGTTGGATATTTCAAGATTCTTCCCTCCCTGCACCTCCGGTAATATTTTGATCACAACTCGCAACCATGAACTTTGCATTCATGCCAGTGAAGCCTCAAGGGTGTCAGATATGGAACTTGAAGATGCAACAGACTTGCTCTTGCAGTTGGCTTACCAAGGCAGGAGTGATATGCAAGAGAGACTCAGCAGTGCTGAGCAGGGGAAACTGGCAATAGCCATTGTGAAGGTCAGGTCTTTCAGGTTTTTCCTCGATGATACATTCTGAACAGAAGGAATTACACAGGAACTCCATTGCTTTGTGTTGGCTGTTTCCCAAGCAGGTGGTTACATCCATGCCCGTGGCAAACTCAGCGGGTATCTGAAGCTCTATCAAAGCCATCGTGATCAGCTGCTGCACCATGCAGAGATTCAAGGACAGAGTCAATATGGCCTGGCTGTATATGCAACATGGAATTTAAGCTACGAGAGGCTTAGCTCTGCTGGAAGAACCATGCTGCAGATTTGCTCCAGTCTCCATCACGAGGGCATCTTCGAACAAATATTTGAAAAGGCATCAGTATCTCAGACAAAGCTTGATGATTCTAAGTTGCAGAGGGAGGTGACCCGGCATTTGACCAAGCTTGGAAAGCGTGATAGGACCTGGAATTCATTGGTCTTCGAAAGAGTGATGGGGGAACTTGAATCATATTCCCTCATTGAACGGGATAGAGAAGATGACTCATATCGCATTCATCCCCTGGTACAGCACTGGAGTGGCACCACTATAGAAGCAAACAGATATCACATGCAGAAATGTGTGCTTGCCATGATTGGCTTGTCAATTTCTTGGAGTTTTGGAGTTGAGGACTACAAATATCGACGCAAACTCTTACAGCATGTTACCAGGAGTATTGAGTTCCTAGACCGGGACGAGATTTGCACACTTGTTGCAACTCATGTTGGACAGGTGTATTTCGAAGGGGGCCGCTGGAAGGATGCAGAAGCACTCCAGGTGGTGGTCATGGAGAGGAGGAAGTGTGTGCTGGGAGAGGAGCATCCAGAAACCTTGACGAGCATGGCCAATCTTGCATGCACATATGGGGATCAGGGCCGCTGGAAGGATGCAGAGGCGCTTGAGGTGGTGGTCATGGAGAGGACGAAGCGTGTACTGGGAGAGGAGCATCCTTCCACCTTGATGAGCATGGCCAATCTTGCGTGGACATATTGGGTTCAGGGCTGCTGGAAAGATGCAGAGGCGCTCCAGGTGGTGGTCATGGAGATGAGGAAGCATGTGCTGGGAGAGGAGCATCCACACACCTTGATGAGCATGGCCAATCTTGCATCCACATATCAGGATCAGGGCCGCTGGAAGGATGCAGAGGCACTTGAGGTGGTGGTCATGGAGGTGAGGAAGCGTGTGCTAGGAGAGGAGCATCCAGACACCTTGAGGAGTATGGCCAATCTTGCATGCACATATCATCACCAGAGCCGCTGGAAGGATGCAGAGGGACTTGAGGTGGTGGTTATGGAGATGAGGAAGCATGTTCTGGGAGAGGAGCATCCAGACACCTTGAGGAGTATGGCCAATCTTGCATCCACATATCATCACCAGAGCCGCTGGAAGGATGCAGAGGGACTTGAGGTGGTGGTTATGGAGATGAGGAAGCATCTACTGGGAGAGGAGCATCCTGACACCTTGATGAGCATGGCCAATCTTGCGTGCACATATGGGCACCAGGGCCACTGGAAGGATGCAGAGGCACTCGAAGTGGTGGTCATGCAGATGAGGAAGCATGTGCTGGGAGAGGAGCATCCAGAAACCTTAAGGAGCATGGGCAATCTTGCGTGCACATATGGGAACCAGGGCCACTGGAAGGATGCAGAGGTGCTCGAGGTGGTGGTTATGGAGATGAGGAAGCATCTACTGGGAGAGGAGCATCCAGATACCTTGAGAAGCATGGCCAATCTTGCATCCATATATCGGAACCAGGGCCGCTGGAAGAATGCAGAGGCACTTGAGGTGGTGGCCATGGAAATGAGGAAGCGTCTGCTGGGAGAGGAGCATCCAGACACCTTGATGAGCATGGCCAATCTTGCGCGCACATATTGGGATCAGCGCCGCTGGCAGGATGCAGAGGTGCTTGAGGTGGTGGTCATGAAGGTGAGGAAGCGTGTGCTAGGAGAGGAACATCCAGACACTTTGACAAGCATGGCCAATCTTGCGCGCACATATCGGGATCAGGGCCGCTGGAAGGATGCAGAGGCACTCGAGGTGGTGGTCCTGGAGAGGATGGAGTGTGTAGTAGGAGAGTAGCGCCCAGACATCTTGATGAGCATCACCAATCTGGGTTCAAATGATGTCCATGACACGTGTGGGCACTGGAACATCCTGTCTTGCTATATTTGTTACTGACTGTTCTAAATCATTTGGTCCCTGCTCTGATAATATTTTGGTAAAGATACAAGTATGTGGATATCTCTTGGATGATATTCTCTTTCTCCAAAGATCATAATCCGGGTGCCTCCAGTGTCCCTAGCAAGAGTGGACCAGGCATGCCAATACTTACCGTGAATGCCTCACTTTCCTCCTAAACCACAATACAGCTATTGATTATATCCTTGGCAAGAGTGGCTCCTGAGAATCCTATGGCAGTCAATCCCCAGAATGGTCTTTCACCCTGAAATAAAAAAAC
The DNA here is from genome assembly GCA_014925785.1 of Mycena galopus ATCC 62051. Taxonomy (NCBI): domain Eukaryota; kingdom Fungi; phylum Basidiomycota; class Agaricomycetes; order Agaricales; family Mycenaceae; genus Mycena; species Mycena galopus. The sequence continues at coordinate 286,414 of WIQG01000115.1, read as the reverse complement.
AAATTACAGCTAATGTCGGAACCGAAGGCGCGAACCAAAAATTTCCGTTTTGGGAACTTTTTGAATTCCGCGACCGATTTGCTCATATCTCGGTCAGTTTTGCTCGTATTACCTTGAAACCATAACCAATCTTTCAGAATAATTCCTCCGCAATTACTCATTGAAGCAGAATTCCAAGAATATATTCTCTTGAGTGATTCCAGAGAATGAACCCTTTTCAGTTTCGAGAGGCTATATCCAGTTCAGATCTGGTCCAAACAACCTGAATTTTTGGGAGGGAAGACTTACATACCCTCTGACAAATGTCATTAAGCCAAAATTAATTATATGTTCGCCCTTATACTGTAATTGTGTCGAGAGCGATTTTCACCAAGTTTGATTGATTTGATTGTACTATCTTCATTTTTGACCAAAATATATCAAGAAAACCAATATACGTGACGTTCAAGACAATTCTCCCACCTATCAGCTCAGTTTGACAAAAGACACGCGTTGAATAACTGACTAGAACGTGTCGTGTCTGCGCGCATCACCAATGTCAGTCACTTCAGTGATGTGACTCGCGCCCACAGTGACTTGACCGCACGTCGTCTCTGTACCACCGACACAGAGTGAATGCCTAAGCAGACAAGACTTGTCAAGGCTCGACTTACTGCTGTAAAGAAGGCCCGGAGTGCCTGTAAACTCCAGGAATCCCTTCGGCTCTCTAGTCCACTCTTGTTGTCCGACATTGCTAGCTCTCATTCCCACCTCGATTTCCCTGACTCGGATACTCCCATGGCACCAATTTCGGACGCGGAAGACAGTAGTATTGTTATTCCCACATGGGGAACTCGGGGAAGAAAGCGGCAAAAGGACGAAATATCTGAATCTGAGACCTCGAACATCCCTGCCTGCAAATCTGCCGGGAAGAAACCTGGGCCTAAGCCTAAACCTATAACTACTGTCAAGGCTCCCACGAAGTCCAAGACCAAAGACCTCAGCACTGACGGTGAATCTGATGTCCAGGAAGTCAAAAAGCCAAGGGCAAAGAGTGCGTCCAACTCACTGTTATTCTCCGTATAGCTGATATCGTGCCTCAGAGAAGGCAAAGAAGACCGTTGACTATGATTCAGATGGCGTCGAAGTCGTAGCAACAATAGCAAGAGGCGCGACGCACGGCTGATGTGACCTGACATATCATATGTGACATGACGCGTCTGCGCGCGCTCGCGATGCGTGGTAAAGACAAGTAACAACTTGAAAATTCTGGGTTGGATTTGACCAATGGTAGTCCATTACACTGAAACAGTATGCTAGGAATGTTTTTGAATAAATTCAAACCCAGGGACTGGGCAGCACTAGGTAGGTACTCCAGCCGTCTCAGCCAGCAACGAGTAACTGTGGATCAGGACAAGTCTCAGCTAAAGCAATTAGGTGGTGCTTTGCAGCACAGAATTACATACCGTAAACCACGTACAAAACCAAGAGGTACTCGCGTTCTCGCTGAAATTCCCTGAGGCTGCATTGCATCCGAGAGTTCGGACGGTGATAGATTGAGTTCATGTGAGTCCGAGAGTGCTTTCTGCAGGTCTTCCCATTGAGAATGTATTTGGCAACCGTGCGATCACGTCAAGGACAGTGTTCTGCAGCAAGAAGCTAATGAATCAGTGACGGAACAAGATTGGTTGAGAGCAGAATGTACATGAACTTCTTCTGGACTCAGTTGGTCTGCCATTGGTGGGAGGATGGGTTTAAAGAAAAGGAGTCGTCGCTGGGTTGAAAGAAGACGACACACGACCAAGTCACTGTGGGCGCGAGTCACATCACTGAAGTGACTGACATTGGTGATGCGCGCAGACACGACACGTTCTAGTCAGTTATTCAACGCGTGTCTTTTGTCAAACTGAGCTGATAGGTGGGAGAATTGTCTTGAACGTCACGTATATTGGTTTTCTTGATATATTTTGGTCAAAAATGAAGATAGTACAATCAAATCAATCAAACTTGGTGAAAATCGCTCTCGACACAATTACAGTATAAGGGCGAACATATAATTAATTTTGGCTTAATGACATTTGTCAGAGGGTATGTAAGTCTTCCCTCCCAAAAATTCAGGTTGTTTGGACCAGATCTGAACTGGATATAGCCTCTCGAAACTGAAAAGGGTTCATTCTCTGGAATCACTCAAGAGAATATATTCTTGGAATTCTGCTTCAATGAGTAATTGCGGAGGAATTATTCTGAAAGATTGGTTATGGTTTCAAGGTAATACGAGCAAAACTGACCGAGATATGAGCAAATCGGTCGCGGAATTCAAAAAGTTCCCAAAACGGAAATTTTTGGTTCGCGCCTTCGGTTCCGACAGTAGCTGTAACTTTAGTCAGAAAACTGAACATGCAGCAGATGCGAACCCCTCTGCTCTGAGCCTTGAAGGTCTTTGGAGCAAACTGGGGCAGGAGTGATTCCAACTTGGGTGAATGAGTATATGTGTGGTTGTTGCTGATTTGATGTCGAGTTGATATCAAGTTGAGCGGAATCATAGTGAATCATAGTGAATGCAAGATAAACATTTGGCACAAGGAGAACTTTGGTTTGTTAGGATCCTCCAATGACCATGAGCTGGTGGCTCCTGGGGTGGAGGAGGATGAGGAGACCAAAAAAAACCCGGAAACTGGGAAGGGCTTGGGCTTGAGTCAAGCAAGAGAAGTCTGCGGGAATTTTGGCCACAGTTCATTGAATGCAGATGCCCACCTTGGGAACACAAGCCTTTCTTGCAATATATTCACACCTCCAAACCTCATCAGCTTGTTGAATTTTGAGAGAAAAAGGTGATGAGTTGATTGGAGCCTAAGGGCTCAGTGCTCAGGGTTGAGTTGAATGAGCTATCTCTGTGGGATGCAATTTTTCGGGCTCATGCCCACCACCGACGACTAAGCCTTTCTGCATTCATGTTCAGCAATTAGATAATGATTTTGAGGAAAATGTACAGGAAACCAGCTGAAGGGCTTGGGCTCGAGTTGAATGAGCCATGTCTTCTGCAAGCAATTTGGGCTTCTTTGCATTTATCAAATGCAGATGCCCACCACAGGTGACCAAGCCTTCCCAAATCTCATTAGCATAGAAGTGTATGAAGGACTGTCAAACAAACTCTGAAAGTTGACTATTAATTTGAGCACTCTTCAAGGCTTTGTTTGCATCTATACTGGTATAACCAAGAAACATAAGACTTGAAAAAGGATTTCATGAGGAAATGCAAAAAAAGGGCCATTGTTTCTGTGTGATTGCTCGGGCCTGAGTCAAATGGGAGATGTCTGTATATGTATGTGCGTACCAGAAATGAACATGCAGCAGAAGCGGTACAAAAAACCGAGGTTGGAGGTAATATTATTTGTAGTGTTTGTCTACCAGAGACTAGGACCCCTCTGCTACGAGCCTTCAGAGACCTGGGTGCAAACCTGAGTGAGGGGGATGAGTAGGTGATTTTGCAGCACTCAACTCACTGCAGGCTTGCTTTGTGGAAATCAAAATTCCATTCCTGGTTGGTCCACTGGGTAGCAAAGAATAGATTAAATAATCATAAGTGGAGCTCAACAAGAATGCAAAGACACCATCATGCAAATACATGCTAATGTCAAAAAAGGAGGGGACAATTGATCCATTTCTCGGACCAAAGTCAAACAGGTGAAATCCGTTCAAATTCAATTGCTTGGGGAACATGGAACAGGCAGCAGATGTGGACTGCTCCACTCCAAGCCTTGTAAAGTCCTGGGCAGGGGTGAGTAATTTTGGCTGTTCAATATAATTTCGCACAAGTGGCTGTCAATGAATTAAATATGGCTGGAAACCACTCACTGGTGAAGTGCTCACAGGCACTTAGAAGTTCATCCTGGGATTAACTCATGGGGTTAAGGATGAGAAGAAAAACATAAAGAAAATTACATTCTGCAAGTATTGCGAGCCTTGGTTTTATCAAATTCACATATTCAGCATGGGCGGGAAGCCATTCCTGCTTCATATTCGCCCCTCCCCAAGGTAGTCAGTTGCATAAAGATTTTGACAAAAAGGAACCCCCAAATCAAGAAGGGCTTGGGCTCGAGTCAAATAAGTGATATCTTCTGCAAACAATATGCACATCTTTACATTCATGAAATCAAGTCTTTCCTGGGTTTGCAACTGGAGAATAGAAGTTGGTTCAATTTCATGAGCTTAGACGTAATGAATATGCACCTGAGCCTCATCTGTGCTGGTATCACCAACAAATATAATGATTCAAGCAGACGGAGAAAGCTCAATGGGGGGACACAAAGAAAAAGAGGACACTCCCATTTCATGGCTCAGTCTGAGTCGAACGGGTGATCCCTGCTTGAATCGCCATGATGCAGTTTACTCATTAGCAGTACATAGATGCGGACCACCCCGCTCCGAGCCTTGAAATTCCTGGGTATGAAGCTGAGGTTGGGTTGATCGAGGGTATGTAGTAGGTGTGGATTGTGCATGTTGAAAATAGCAAATATAAGGTATTTCCCTGCAAAGAATAGATTGATAATCAATGGGAGAATTGGAAAGGATGCATTAATTCACTTGCAAATAGCATGTATGCGAACTGCAAGGTGATGTCTGCTCACTGTAGAGCAAGTTCTGACATGTGCAGCAGATGCGGTTCCACCCAAGCCTTGAATTTCCTAGGTGCAAACCTGCACAAGGGTAGGTGATTCTGGTATGTTTGACTGGGTGAGGTCCGGTGAGCACTGCGTACCTTAAGAATATACCAATTTAACAGCAAGAGAAAAGGTTTCAACTTTCTGCTTCCCTGTCGGTGCTCTGTATTGCGGAGAGGGGATTCATCCACAGGTGAAGTGTTCACAGGTGCAAATTCTTCCTGAGTTTAGCTGGTGGGCTGGAGGATAGTGAGAGAAAAAAACACGAAGAAAGCCAAGTGGAGCTTTGGTTTTATCAAATTCAGATGCTGAGAAAGCCATTCATATGGCTGTAATAGCGTTACAATATTATTTGGTACCCTACTTGGGGTATTTTTATCCAAATCCACACCACTTCAGCTGAATTACTGGAAAAAGGCACAGGTTGAAGGTAACTACTGGTGAATTCATAACCTGTGCCTAAACATAACACAACCTTTGGAAGCCCCAAAATTTCACAGCACTACCAAGACATGACAAAAAAAAACAGGTCTATCACGTACAGGGTATGCACATGTTGAACACTTGTGAAAAAGACTTCTCAACATGGCGCAACCCAAAATAAAGACACAACCTTCAAGAATGAAAAAGACACACCCTCAGGTTGGCAGTCTATATTTACACAACCTTTTGGCACACAATTTGAATCGGTGATGTGTGACCAGATGTGACGGTCATTGATGTGTTCCCGGGGTTTCAAACTTCGGCAAGCGGCTTATTCGGCTTGATTGATCTTTGGATCAAGACACCATTCTGTGAGCAAACAACTTGTGGTTAAGCCTTTGCTCGCTCAGAGGTACATATCACTTTGCACATATTGCATCAGTCCTCCCTTGGTTGACCTTGTACAGTAACCCCTGATCTATTACAAAAGCAGGGATGCAGGACCGCTGCAACTATAAACTCAGTGCAGAAGGAATTTGGTAATTGCTTGCAGTGTCGTCAGATAATTCACGAAACAATTGGATTCATAGGAAGCCAAAAATCCACAACACTATATTAGCACATCCAAACTTGCGATGGGAGCAGTTTAAGATTGTGAGTTGAAGTTGACTCCGGTTCCGAACTTAAACCGTGAGAACCGATGGAGGATACAGTGACATAGCATGAACACAACCTCTGTGATCGATGCAGAATATATTCTGAGCAGTATGGAGCAGACAGGTTGTGTATGCAATACAGTGCAAAAAGTAAACTGGGCTTAAAGCAAATGCTGAGGTAGAGTAGAAGGTGGGGACGAACCTCCGCAGAATGAGTGGAATATTACCCTCTTTATAAAATTAAGCTGTCTGTCTGTCCGAAGCCTTTTCAATCTCCGCTGGTCAGTTGACCCTCTCGTGATCTGATATTACCCCGTCTGCGCCTTTTAACTCCGCCATCAGCCGCTTGTCCCTGATATTGATGTGCTTGATGTGCGCAACATTGCGCGATGTGAATGGAAACTGTGTTTCAAGGCTCCTGAGGTTGAATTATGCCGACCTGACGGCCACAATGCCGGTGTTGGCACATCAATCAATGCTGCATCGGCTGATGTCACGCTATGACATCTGCCATAAACTCTTGACTCAAGGTTGTGCGTTTTTTAAATTTGGCTTTCCACACAAGTTGCGCATGTTTCTGGCAGTCCTTAACCTGTGCATTGCATTCCAAACAGTGAAGCTGTGAATAATATACGGTTGTGGCAAGTTGTGTATCTTTTCATGGCACAGTGCACCTGTGTCTTTCCCAGCATTGGTAAGTTGGATAATTTCTGGGTGTGGAAATTACCTGTACACCCTTTGGAAGCTGTGTTGTTTTCGTGCCAAAAAAGGTGTGTAAATTTCGTGTTTTTTGAAATAATATTGCAACAGTATTACCCCCATACATTCATTCCAGCTTCATATTCACACCCGCGAAAAATCAGCATTTTGGTATGTTCAGTGAACAGATAAAAAATCAGCTGGATGACTCAAGTACGGCCTGAGCTCGAGTCGAACGAGTGATGTCTGCTGCAATTTTCCCAATTCGACATTTATCAAATGCAGATGCCCACCAAGGGCGACCAGGTCTTTATACGGCTACATCTTTATGCATAATCTAGGTAAATTTGGTTAGTTTGATAGATCAAAGCATCCAAATCCGAATACATGCGGACCAACGTCGACTATTTTGAGCCCTTTTGCTTCGTATCTGATTGGGGCAAGAAACGAACGCGGAATGCAAATAAAAAATCAATATAATGGGGGAACTTGAATGCAAAGAAAAAGAGAACGTACAGCGTTATGGCTCGAGCCCGAGTCGAACGGGCGAAGTCTGCTTGATGATGCGGACCGCTCCGCTCCGAGCCTTAGAAACTCCGTGTCGCGACCATGGGCAAGGGGAGTAATTTTTTTCAGTGTGCAACTCACCTCGGAGGAAATGGAAATTTCGCAGTGTTGCATTCCTGGCTGGTGCGCTGTATTGATACTGAACGGATTGAAGAATCTGGTAAAGCTTTAAAAAAATGTGTTCACACTCACATTCACGGATGCCCAAAACAAAAGGGAAATATACGTGATGACGGATGGCTCGGGCCCGAGTCGAACAGGCAATATCTGTTTGAATGCAACTTGACACAATGGAATGAGGCGCAGTAGACGGACCCCTCCGCTCCGAGCCTTGAAGTTCCTTGGGGCGCACCTGCGTAAACGTAGGTAAAATCAGCTGCTGGGCTTTATGGTCAGTAGGTACGGGCTCAAAGCAAGGAAGGTGTAAAAGTCCTGTGTATGGACATTTGAACCTGTGCAAGGGTAGGTGATTTCGTAGTGTTCACCAGTCAATTCACGGCAGACTTGCTTTGTAGATATACCTGGCTAGTGCACTGTATTGGTAAATTGAAAATTTGGGTAGAGCTCGAAAAGCATGCCTTCACATTCACACTTGGCACAGATGTCCAAAAACAAAAAAGGAAATGTGCGCAAATTGCATGGCTCAGGCCCGAGTCGAACGGGCGAGATATGCTTGAACTGGGAAGTCGCTATGTTACGTGCAGCAGATGCGGACCCCTCTGCTCTGAGCCTTGAAATCACTGCATGCAAACCTGGCCAAGAGTGATTTTTGTCTACGAGTGTATGTGTGGTTGTCGCTGATTTAACTTGGTACTTAATCTGAGCCGAGGTTCATAATAAAGTGGAGGATAAGCATTTACTTGAATACTTAACACAAGAGGAATTTTGAATGGTCAGACTCTTAGGAGCACCATGAGCTGATGGCTGGTTGGGTAGCGGACGATGAGGCAAAACTACAAAGAAATTGGGAAGGGTTTGGGCTCGAGTCGAACAAGTGATGTCTGCTGCTTCAATGCGATTTTTCGCGCTTATCAAATGCAGATGCCCACCAAGCGCAAACAAGCCTTTCATGGGGTGTATCTCAACCTGTGAAAATGTTAGTCTTTTAACGACCTTTGAGTGAAACAGTCGTTGAACAAGAAGTAAGTACAACACATATTGTGGGAAAATGCGACTGGATTATGAGATCGAAGGGCTTGTGCTCGAGTCGAACGAGCTGTGTCTGCTGCCAAGAATATGTGTTCATCAAATGCAGATGCCGGGGCAACCAAGCCTTTCCAGAGCTACATCCGTACGCATCATACGTATGCTGGGGAAATTTGGTTAGTCTGATGGATCAAAGTATCCAAATTCGAATACATACGTACCTGGGTTCACCAACGTTGACAATTTTGAGGCCTTTGCTTGGCATCTCTATTGGGGAGACAAACAAACGAGGAATGCAAATAAAACATCAGTGTAATGGGAGAACTTGAATGCGAAGAAAACGAAATGGACAGTGTCATGGCTCAGGCCCGAGTCGAACGGGCAGGGTCTGCTTGACTCATGTTTGGAAGTGGGATATATACAGCAGATGCGGACCACTCCGCTCAGAGCCTTGCAAAGTCCTTGTCCCAAACCTGCCACAGGAGTGAGGGATTTTGGAATGCTTGACTTGGCCAAGTATGGGCACTGCATACTTTTGAAAATAAAAAGTCGACGTTGTTTCACAAGGGGAAAGGTTTCCGCTGGGAATCGCGGCTAGTGCTCTGTATTGTATTGCACAGAGGAATCAGATCCATAAACAATGAGAATGTGATAGTAATCGTTGATATTTACCAGCAAAATCAACCAGGCAAGACGCAGAAAACAAAACCAATTGCGTAATAGTGCATGGCTCGGGCCCGAGTCGAACGAGCGAGATCTGGGAAATATTTATGATCTGCAGTAACAGTAGCCTGAACATGTAGGAGATGCGGACCCCTCCTCTCCGAGCCTTGTAATCCCTGGATGTGAGGCTCGTCAAGGGAGTGTGTTTTGAGATATTCTTCCAAAGTTAACGTTGCCACTGATTTATTGTTCCGCTAGAATAGAGTGGAGTAAGTATTGCATTTTGAGTGTTGACATGCACAAGTCGAATGACTTTGCTTTGTCCTGGGCATGCCCCGACGGCCAGAACGCAGTCTCAGCGTGCGCATGACATTGCGTTGGGGATGACGGAATCCACTTACGGCCCTGCGGGTCCGAGCGGGGCCGTCCTCAAGTAAGGCCAGCTCGAAAAATTGAGCAGTTCACTAGCCATGTTGCAGACCCAGTCGAACGTAAACGTAAAGGTTTGCCGCTGAAAGTTTGGGTATACCCAAATTGGGACTCGCCATCAGCATCACGTAAATCGTGCCATTCTCGTTCCCTGTCTTCGTTCTCCCGGAGAGATCCACGACGTAGACCTACACCATCAGCTTTCCCCTCGCGAAACCCGCCTCGGGCTCGGGCTCGATCACCCTTTCCCCGTCTTTGGCTCCCTCGCTGTCCACCTCTTCCTCCATGGCCTCTCCCTCAATACCTACGTCTACGTCTACCAGCGTCACATCCACCTCCACCTCGGCGCCCTGCGTGCGCTTTGACGGCGAATGCGTCCCGAATCCGAAAAGGCCGCGGATAGTGACGAAGAGCTACTCGCTGCTGTTGTAGAGGAAGAAGACGCGAGACGAGGAGGATGAGCAGTATGTGGTGCCGAAGTTTGTGTTTCCGAGGTGGGTGTTGCTTTTGCCGTACCTATGTTATTGGCTTTTGCTTTTGCATTCGCTCCCTGGCTTTGCGACGGCTTCGTTCCTATTTCCTTTCGAATATCTTGTCTTCCTCCTGAGTCGACGTGCCAGACGGCTTGAATTAAATTCTTGTCCTCTGCTTCTCCGACTTGTTCGCACTCTTTATCTTTTCTTTGGCGAGTGTCTTGCTATGCCCTGACAATTCGTCCGAATCCGTTCTCCTTTTGGTCTTCCCTGGACTTTTCTTCGGCTTTTCGCTTTCGCCCGACACTAGCAGTGTAGAGCGGAGGCACACATTTGGCGTGCAGGTGGCACACCGATAATCCACGCGCGGTCGTGCGAAGCAGCGATGCCTGTCCGCGCATCCGCACATGTATCCGTGCCCGCTATGCTCCCGCTCCCGAATATACATCAAGGCGCGGATAGTGCTTCATGTTTTTGTGACGTGGGTACCGAGTTCGTGCGGGTCTTGGGACGCCGCCGCTGCAGCGCTTTCTGTGCGGCGTGGATACGGTGGATACGGATTCCTGGACGTTTGGAGGGATACGGCACCTTGGCCGCGCCCATCGACTTCTCCATCCCAAATCCTCCTCACTGCGACTTCGTCACGTTGTCCTCCCACCGCCGTCAATCCATCCTCCCCATCCCGTCCTCGTCCTCGTCCCTGACCTTCGACCCTCAGCCCACGCGCCTCACCATACCTGCGGCTCACTCCCGCATCGGTTCCCTGCCCCATCTGACGCCAGGGGCGAAGTAGGGGGTGGAGGCTTACGGTGCGGCATGAGCATGTACAGTGAGGGTGCAAGCGCGGCGCCAGCGTTCCCAAGCAGAGCCTTGCATGTGGACGACGCGCCCGCGGATCTGCGTATCGAAATCATTACGCGCACCCGGGCCCGCACGGAGGAGTCGACACCCAGTTCAGCGCGGGGGTGGGGGCGCCGGAGCCGGAGCCGGGTGCCCTGGACAGCAGCTGTGGATGAGGGTCGCAGGAGTACGAAGACGCGGCTAATTCGTCCGCAGGTTTCGTGGCGCGGTGGCGGGTACGTGCGACACGGCGGTGCTGGCGCGCAAGCGATGCAGTCTCGGCGCGGAGTAGGAGGGTCAAGGTCGTGCGGGCAGGGTACGGGTCTGCGACGGGCAGAGGGACTGCGTGGTGTCGTGCGGTGGGCGCCGTGCGCAGGAAAAAGATTAGCGTCGCGCTCTCGAGAACAAGTGGTAGTGCCTGCGGAACCCGTACCTGTAGCACCACCGCATCTGTATCGATCCTGCGGCGTCTCGCTCCATCGAGAAAATTCCATGGCGCATGACCCGATGCACCTACCCTCTACTTCCATCTTCCCTCTCCTCCCATGACGCCCTTACGGGTCCTCCCCGTTCGCGTCTGACACACACCCACGTCCATGACCGTTTCTTCCTCGATGACAGTACCGCGTCGTAGGAACGTCCCCTCACCTTAACCCCGCGGCACCACCACGTCCTGGATGCGATCCTCGTCCTACCAGCAGCTTACGGCTCGAGACTCCGTCTCCTCTTCCCGACAAGCACTCTGGTTGTGCTGTGTCGGCCGAAGTTCGCTGCTTTACTTCTCCTTGGCTGTCATTGCTCTCGCCGACGTGCATATCCCTCTCACCCTCTGCAGATCTGGGTTCCGGACGACGCTCTCGGATGTTCTCCCAGGAATTCAAATATGACGCGGCGTTTTGCTCCTCGCCGCTGTATCACTCACCTCATACGCACGTCTCCCGCCCCTCGACTCCGCAGCCCGCGAGGCGACGCGTTGCGCGTGTGGTATCGTCAACGGCTCGGAGCCCTTGCCGCTCGACGTGTCACTGACGCCGAGACGGCACACCCGTAATTTTCGATGCAGCCACGGGGAGGCTCGGGTATATGTCGCCGCAGACGGAGGGTAGGACGCAGGCGGGCTGAAATGAGGAAATGGACATTGCGTCCAGACCACGGACTTTGAGGAACACCTCTCGAGCCTCCTGCCTTGTACCTTCTATGTCTTGTATCTTTGTCCTCGTGAGGGAATAGTTATGAGGATTCAAGAATTCGGCGGCTATTGACGACCACTACTGGTTCTCTCTGCCACCACCCACGACTTTTTGAAAGGGTTCTTCCCCATTGGTCTGAGTCTTCGTTTCGAACCCTCTTGCGTAGTCGACGTCCAGTCAGCGAGGGTTCTCGAACACGGCGGGATTATTCAAGTTCTCACTTGGTACGTATCCCAGTAATTATACTATACAAGTTGGCAAACTTCATTCAATTTCCCGCGGGCTGGGCTGTAGCGTCGTGCCTCAAACCTTCGGACTCGTCGCGCCGCCCGTAGCTCGGTCAATCTATTGCGTCGACCCACGTAGACCCACAACTAAATGCGCGCTTCACCCGTCCGAGTCTGCCCTGGTTTTGTATTCTCGTCTGCACTCAAAATTCGAAACCACCAATTTACGTGTCCTTCTACTCCGTCTATCTACCAACTACTAGTAGCTTCGATGGGCTACCCTGATAACGCGCTCCCACGGTTCTCTCAACATCAGCCTTGTCCTGGATCACCTTTACGCTACGACCGCCTCTCGGCTAATTAATTTCAACATGTAACCTGCAGCAGCGAATTCAAAACCGAATGTCGGGAACTCTACTTGTCCCAACATAGGACCGTGGTTCATTTCTGCCCTGAATTGTTGCCATTCTTTCTTCACATCTTCATTTATTTCCCTTTCTCGAGGTCCCAGGTGCTGAGCTACGATCTTCGTCGCGCTGCAATTCTTCTTCCCTTCCGAATTCGACTGTCACGGAATCTCTCCTGAAATTGAGTGTGGTTATTAACTTTAATCGACCAGCAATAAAAGTCTTTCTTCCTTTTTGCTGGCAGCCTGTTGTGTGGTACCGACTCGTATCTCTACCAGTACGATTCAACCCCCCCCCCCCCCCCGCTTCAATCCCCGCGGCAGTGCTTGCATTGTACCAAGCGACGAGGGCGATTCCGGTATGCCTCTTATTCATCTCGTTCTCTCTTAGTCCATGTTGTGGACCTTAATTCAAAATCAACCTACCGATTAATTCTGGGCCCTCTCGGATACTGGTTGCTTTCTATGGTTGGTTCTATAAACCGGTCTTTCTGTCCTGCCAGTGTGCTATGTTGCGAGGAAATAAATCCACTCGTCTCAGTGTGCTGTCGGCAAAGTCAGTTTCTCGGCCCTGGTACGGAGTTATCTCATGAATGTGTTTCCAACCTTTCTGCTCTGCTGCCCTTCCTCAAACTTTGCACTAGACAAATGCAATTTCCAAATCGGTCGCGTTGTCCCTTCAGTAATTTTTTCGAGGAACATTGTGCTTCCTTTAGTATTTCCGATTCTCCCCGGACGTCGTTGAACCGATGTTTCTGCCCCCAGGGCAATTGATTTGGAACCGGTGCAATGATTGATTCTGTACGGTGCGAGTAGCTTTTGCGCTGTGTGAAATTCCGTTCTACGTGGGCTTTCTGAGCATTTAGTAGGCCAAGCTCGATTCTCGCACATCCAAGCTCCGATGCCGATCTTCGATGCGGAATCTCCAAGGTTGCCTCTGAAATTGCCTACAGATATGATGACGAGCAAATCGTTTGCGTTGCGGAGTTGTGTCTGACCTGTAGCTGAGTGTTTTCAATAGCTTCCGCTTCCAGGAAAACGATCATGGTTCATGTGTTCTTTCCCTTGCCTTGCCGTCCGTCACCGGTTCACTAACTGAGCATGGCTGTTCTTCTGCTTCTTGTATGTGGTTTTTGGTTGCCAGTATCTGAAGCACGCCCAAGCAAACAACCGAACTCAACCAAGAAGCTCTCGAATACCACTCATAGAGGATCGAACCTGCATTGTGCGTTTAGTGCTGGTTCGAGTCCCGGGGACTCGTGGATTTCGAGGTGAGTGTGAGAGCAGGTGTTGCATTGGACGCGAAGGCGGTGCGCATCTGCTTCTGCCACAGCGCTCATAGCTTTCATGTATTATTATCAGGCACACTAGCTGTTGAAAGTGATAATAAAATAACACGCGAGATACCCGCGCAACAGGTAGGGCCAATCGCCCCCGAAAATCTACACGGCTCGCATGGGGGCGCTTCGTGCCCACGCTCTGGGGTCGTCAATGAGATGGGCTGGCCACCCGCGTCTACAACGCAAAATGCGGGGTATGGATGCTTACCGGCGTGTTCTGGTGACCAAGGTGCTCCTCCACTCCGCACGGGCTCGGGTCGAACAAGATCTGTATTATAAAGCACGATTAGGACACGCTGGTAAAACGAAGCGGGGCCGGGATATACCGTCCACGTACCTGCCAATAGACCCCCTCAGCGTCCGGTGTGTGCTGCTGTATGAAGTATGGTGTTTGCACACGCCATGCCAGTCACAACACACGATACGAGTCTGCGAGCAAATTTAGCGATGGCGATGGGCGATTTCCCTTTTTTTTTTTATCTCGCTATCGAGGAGGAAGAGGCAGTAGGGAAGGGAAAAGGCCGACGTACACATGAACAACAGCCAAAGTCTTCATTGTCCAGCCCGAGCCACGGGTCTGCTTGGACAGTCCTCGTCCTCGTCCTCTTCGCCGTGCCTGCCTCCCACCGTTTACCCACTTCGAGTCGCAGAGCCAGTCGAAATGGGAAAAAGAGGACAAGAGTCAGAGGAGGAAGAGAAGCTCCCTGAGTTTTTAGGTGGCGTCAGCATCGGCAAAGCGCGTCTCTGTCGGCAACAATGGAAACGTCGGCGTCGGCCTCGAGGAAAGATGAGGATGGAGGAAAAAGGGAAGGGAGAGGGAAGAAAAAGGATGAAGAAAAGCAGACAACGAAGGACGCACACACCAACAGGCCCTGACAGCCGTACTTGCGACATTGCGAGGTGGAAGACTGAGAAGGACGGACCTCGAGCGTCTGCTCCTCGTCGACGATAAGGAATACGAGGAAGAGGTCCTGTAGGACGCAAGACCTGCGAGGAGACAAGTCACCGGTGCGAAAAGAGCAATACGAAGGAACGGAGAAGTGAGGAGGAAGGGTGGTGCAGGGAGAGAAAGAGGGAGTGAGGAACAGAAAACCGTACTCACGCGTTAAGGTGCGCACAGGCCAGCCCGTCGCTGGTCCGCGGGATGCTGTGGGCGGTCTACGGTCGATAACGCCACGTCCAGGCGCGCCTCGGCCCCGGGGTGGTAAGATTCGGAAGGAGCGGTGAAGGCAGGCATCGGGAATCAAAGAACCTGGGCCAAAGTACCGCTGTGTCGAGTGTTGAACGTCCGCCAAGCATAGAGTGGAGAGACGACGGCGAGGGAACGTGGAGCGACCGACGTAAGGTGTGGAAGCATAGTCATAGCCGAGCTTCGAACCCGCGCGTGTAGTCGAGAGCTGAGGGTCTTGTCGAGCTGACGGCGTAGTAACCCTTGCAGAGTCGCAGCGAACAAAAAAGGAACAAGTATGTGTAGACGGTGGCGAGCGATGGGCCGTCGAGTTGCAAACCATGGGTCAACTCTTGAGCTTGATCATCGAGGAGCGGCGCCAAGTGTGTGGACGGAGGTAAGCCTAGTTTCGATCCGACCTAGATCAAAATTGAGACGCTGTCAGCAGGCTGTCCTTATCAAGCGCCGCTCTCACGTAAGTACGGCACCCGAACAATGCAGCGACTACGCAACATCGTCAAGCGCACACTCCAGAAACTGTGGCTACTATTCTCCGGCTCGGCCACACAGTGCTCAACCCCCAACTGATCTGCGTTTCGACCAGGACTACCGCACCTCATTCGGGAGCAATATCGAAGCTGTCAGCTGGCTGTCGTCGCCGAAGCGCCACATCAATCTAAGTGCGGCCCACACGTAAGTACTCCACGCGACTTCACAGCCTTCTGTCCAATTTAAAAGCACAACGTGTCCCATGCATGTTTCTCCGCCACTTCTTCTTAGCTACGCCCGTGCTACTACCCCGGAGTCTACTGCAGCAATATATCCTTTGGTGAGTTATGTGCCTATGTGGCCGCACTGGTTGATATAGTGCTGTTGCTCATACATAAGATTTACACTTACTCAGAATAGCTATGGATTTGTTCTCCAGCGGACACTACACAACAATCCATGGTGCGAATCACATCAGTTCAAGTTGTCAATTGAGTCTAACTCCTCTGCAGGAGGTATCGGAGGGTTGGGTGGACCAGGTGTAGAGGGTGGCATTGGCGGTGCAGGTGGCAATGCCGAAGGCCCTCAGTTCAATGTGTCAGGCGCCAAAAATTGGAATGTCACGGTTCATGGGGGTAAATCATGCAATATAATGTCAAAAGCTGTTCCTAATAGTACATATCAGATCTTTGTGTCAACTCAGAAGCTAGGAATGAATCATTGCATGCTATGAGGCAGAAGGACCCCAAGTTTTGTCCTTTGCCAGTGTCATCATTCACAGGACGAAAAGATATTCTTGAGGAGATGCATCAACACTTTGACTGTAATCAAGGATCTCAGCACATCTTTGTCTTGCATGGGCTCGGGGGTTCTGGAAAAAGTCAGCTTGCATTCAAGTTTTTGCAAGACTCCCAAGCCAACCATCGGTAGGAATAAATCTCATGTTTTTTGCAAATGTGTCACACCCAATTTCTAGCTTCTCTGAAATATTCTATATTGATGCCACAAATGAACAGACACTTGAAACAGATCTGAAGATGGTTGCCCCTGCAGGCAAATCAGCTGAAGCGACTCTACACTGGCTTGCAGGCAAACAAGAAGATTGGCTTCTCTTCTTTGATAATGCTGATGAGGTCCACTTGGATATTTCAAAATTCTTCCCTCACTGCACCTTTGGCAACATTTTGATCACAACTCGCAACCAAGAACTTTGCATTCTGGCTAGTGCAGCTTCAAGAGTGTCAGATATGGAACTTGAAGATGCAAAAGACTTGCTCTTGCAGTTGGCTTACCAAGGCAGGAGCAATAAGCAAGAGAAACTCAGCAGTGACAAGCAGGGGAAACTAGCAGTAGCCATTGTGAAGGTCAGGTCTTTCTGGTTTTTCTTCGATGATGCAATCTGAACAGAAGGTATTACATAGGAACTCCATTGCTTTGCTTTGGCTGTTTCCCAAGCAGGGGGTTATATTCATGCCCGTGGTAAACTCAGCAGGTATCTGAAACTTTATCAAAGCCATCGTGATCACCTGCTACACTGTGCAGAGATTCAAGGACAGAGTCAATATGGCCTTGCTGTATATGCAACATGGGATTTAAGCTACCAGAGGCTTAGCTCACCCGGGAGAACCATGTTGCAGATTTGCTCCTGTCTACATCACGAGGGCATCTTCGAACAAATATTTGAAAAAGCATCAATATCTCAGGAGGAGCTGGATGATTCTGAGTTACAGATGGAAGTGACCTGGCTTTTGACTGAGCTTGGGAAGCGAGATGGGACCTGGAATTCATTGGTCTTTGAAAGTGTCATGGGAGAACTTGAATCATATTCCCTCATTGAAAGGGATAGACAAGACGACTCATATCGCATTCATCCCTTGGTACAGCACTGGAGCAGCACCACTATAGAAACAAACAGATATCATATGCAGAAATGTGTGCTTGCTATGATTGGCTTGTCAATTTCTTGGGGTTTCGGAGATGAGGACTACAAATATCGACGCAAGCTCTTACAGCATGTTACCAGGAATATTGACTCCCTAAACCGGGAAGAAATCTGTGCACTTGTTGCAACTCATATTGGACAAGTGTATTTTGAAGGGGGCCGCTGGAAGGATGCAGAGGCACTCCAGGGGGTGGTCATGGAGAGGAGGAAGTGTGAACTGGGAGAGGAGCATCCAGACACCTTGACGAGCATGGCTAATCTTGCATCCACATATCGGAACCAGGGCCGCTGGAAGGATGCAGAGGGACTCCAGGTGGTGGTCATGGAGATAAGGAAGCGTGTACTGGGAGAGGATCATCCAGAAACCTTGATGAGCATGTCCAATCTCGCATCCACATATTGGAACCAGGGCCACTGGAAGGATGCAGAGGCACTCCAGGTGGTGGTCATGGAGATGAGGAAGTGTGTGCTGGGAGAGGAGCATCCAGACACCTTAATCAGCATGGCCAATCTTGCATCCACATATCGGAACCAGGGCCGCTGGAAGGATGCAGAGGCGCTCCAGGTGGTGGTCATGAAGATGAGCAAGCGCGTGCTGGGAGAGGAGCATCCACACACCTTGACAAGCATGGCCAATCTTGCATCCACATATGGGAACCAGGGCCACTGGAAGGATGCAGAGGCGCTCAAGGTGGTGGTCATGGAGATGAGGAAGCATGTACTGGGAGAGGGGCATCCAGACACCTTGAGGAGCATGGCCAATCTTGCATGCACATATGGGGATCAGGGCCACTGGAAGCATGCAGAGGCCCTCGAGGTGGTGGTCTTGGAGATGAGGAAGCATGTGCTGGGAGAGGAGCATCCAGACACCTTGATCAGCATGGCCAATCTTGCGTGCACATATCGGAACCAGGGCCACTGGAAGGACGCAGAGGCACTCGAGGTGGTGGTCTTGGAGATGAGGAAGCATCTGCTGGGAGAGGAGCATCCAGACACCTTGATGAGCATGGCCAATCTTGCGTCCACATATCGGAACCAGGGCTGCTGGAAGGATGCAGAGGCACTCGAGGTGGTGGTTATGGAGAAGAGGAAGGATGTGCTGGGAGAGGAGCATCCAGACACCTTGATGAGCATGGCCAATCTTGCATGCACATATCAGAAACAGGGTCGCTGGAAGGATGCAGAGGCACTCGAGGTGGTGGTCATGGAGATGAGGAAATGTGTGCTGGGAGAGGAGCATCCAGACACCTTGATCAGCATGGCCAATCTTGCGTGCACATATCGGAACCAGGGCCGCTGGAAGGACGCAGAGGCACTCGAGGTGGTGGTCTTGGAGATAAGGAAGCATGTGCTGTGTCAGCAACGGCCTCTGGGTCGGCTAAACGACGAGCAACCCGGCGTGAACCCCAACCAGGAGAAACCTGACGTTGCTAATAACTGGTTCGATCCCCGAGCAGCAAGACCAACCGAACAGACTCCTCGTTAGGAGACTGTATATTGTAGGTCGGGATGTGAGGCGGAACCCGGAACGAGTCGAACAGGGTGTGATATCCACTCAGGTATAATACCCGGGGTGTGGACGCAACCCGTAATAGAATGGAGGGGAAGTGGGACAGGGTGGAGACAATCCCTAAATCAAGCCAAAGCAGAAGCCTGAGATTAGACGAGGTAGAATCTACTGTACAGGGAGATCCTACCGTGTTTATATATGTTACGAATAAATTAATGCGATCGTGATCAGTTCCTGTGTAGCAACGTTAAGGAGCATTAATGCGTGATGCTCCTGTCCCCTGTGTGTTATCACCATAGCGTCTGAGGGTTAGGAGGACCGGTGATGCAGTATTCCTAACCCTTAACGTCTTCTAACATCGTGGTCCCTGAAGCCCGCAATCGGGCTCCTGTATGTAGCATCGGAGGTTTAGGGGAACCGACTGTGCGGGTTCCCTAACCCTTAACGTCTTCTCTTGCCCAAGTCCGTTGAAACCCGCGATCAGGTTTCAACCGTGAGAAGGTCCCGTGGTCGCGTCATGAGAGTCCCGTGATGCAGACGCGTCTGTAAGCGGTACAGACACGTCGCGCGAAAAGGTAGAACCCGGGCGATTCATGACATGCTGGGAGAGGAGCATCCAGACACCTTGATGAGCATGGGAAGTCTTGCATGCATAAATCAGTATCAGGGCCGCTGGAAGAATGCAGAAGCACTTGAGGTGGTGGTCATGGAGGTGAGGAAGCATGTGCTAGGAGAGGAGCATCCAGACAACTTGACAAGCATGGCTAATCTTGCATGCACATATTGGGATCAGGGCCGCTGGAAGGATGCAGAGGCACTTGGGGTGGTGGTCATGGAAATGAGGAAGCGTCTGCTGGGAGAGGAGCATCCAGACACCTTGATGAGCATAGCCAATCTTGCGCGCTGATAAGCCGTGAATTCGCCCATGCCTGAAAATTAACACTTTCTGGATTTACATTGCGAATACACGCACATCTAGGTCTATGGGGATCCACGCACGTCTGGGTCTATGGTGAGTCCCAAGTCAGTAGACCTGGAGCTACACGCTAAAAACCAAATACAGAACCGGTTGTGGATGAGTATCCAGAAAACACATATACTGGGTACCTCCGACTAATAAGCTATCAATTCTGGATCCGACTGTCGCACCATAGGCAGGAGGTTGCGGGTAGTCCAAATGAGCATTAGGGAATATAATATCCACTCTGTGCCAGTTGTTGAGCCTATAGCAAGTTTATCTTGAACAGATTCAACATTGTTTATCCATGCTTGTAGCGGGGCAATGACGTGTTCGATCACGTGATGACTCCAGCACCTTTCAACCGCAACGGGCCGGGTCCGGATAAGGTACCATATGCCCATCAAATATTGATCGGCTCAATATGGCAACCGAGTTCGAACCCAATTTGGGAACTTACCTTTCAACTTGGGCTATGAAGGGGACCAGGGTGTCTAATTGAAGGCAAAAGACCCAGGGTTCCGGATTTCCAAGAATCATTCCAGGGGCACCAGTAACGGGCCCAGGAAATCCAGAATACTAGAACCGATCGGGTGCTAAGTAAAGAACTCGATCGCGTCAGGAATAAATCAGACAAATAGGTAGCCTGCTCAACCAGGACCCGCCTCGACGGTTAAACGGTCTAAAGCAATACTTGGGCTACAGACAAGTTCAGGGTGCCTATAAAGAGGCATTTTATAGCTTTATCATATCCGACCATAACATCTCGAGGGACTAATCCGGAACCAACATTTCTAGGATACGCCGGTAGATTATATATCAAGTTGTAAAGTTATTTTTAGATGTACAGTATATAAGGAGGACAGTCTGTAGGGAGACGGCACAGAATCCTACCCGGGCGCTGAAAGCGGAGAAGGCTGACGGTCTCTCCAGCAAGTAAAGAAGGGCAGAACCTCTGGCTTGATTCATCGAGGCTACTCCAATAAAGGACGTGCTTGTATTTTTGAGTTATCACAAATCTATCAGCTTTATTCGGGATAATATCCTTGTGTGTGTGTTTTAAGTGTGCTACATGTGTTTCCGGATTTGTTGCGTGTTGTGTGTCAAATTGGTTCACTGCTCCTGTCTTACGAGGTTAGAGTGGGTGACCCAGAGTTGCAAAACTATAAATTGAACCTTGTCTAAGGACAAACCATTGAGCCTGCTTATAGCGCTCCGTGCATATTAAAAACAACTGTTCCCATGTATCTTCTATCGGTACACAAAGACCCGTACTCGGTCGTACTCTCTGGGATTATATCTGGAATCACTTGTGGAGTTTGGTTGGTTGTTGTTTAGGTTTTGTGTTAGTTTTGGGATTTGTGAATCCTGAACAAGAGCGCACTTCCCTATTGCATTCAGTCCGTCGGATTTGCATATAGTCGTAGTTCACCCATAGACCGCCGGCACACGTTTCAGCGCACATATCGGGATCAGTGCCGCTGGCAGGATGCAGAGGTGCTTGAGGTGGTGGTCATGGAGGTGAGGAAGCATGTGCTAGGAGAGGAGCATCCAGACACCTTGACAAGCATGGCCAATCTTGCACGCACATATCAGGATCAGGGCCACTGAACTGTCTGGAATTGAACTATACCTAAACACCACACCTTTCGCGCGTTTCGGAATAGTCTGATTATAGTATAGGCTTATTTCGGAGAGCTAGTATACGGTCTTGGTATAGCTGGCAGGGTCAGGATCACAGAGTAACGGGTACAAAGGGTTGGTGACTACCCTGCGGACTGGCAGTGCTTGCCTCGAAAACCGTAGACAAAAGTGTAGCCCACAAACCTCTAAAAGAGACTATTTCTAGAGCTTATTTCCACAACGAGAAATAAGCCAGAGATGCTTAAAACGGGACATGCGGGAATAAGCTTATTCCTGCTCGGCTAAAGGAAAGGCCTTCCATGTGACAGGCGTGTGAGGTTGGGGAAGCTCATATCGGAGAGATTCCGGTATGGAAAGCCGGACAACCACGCTCGTTTGATGAACATCGCTTACCCGATTGAGAAGTCGGACCGCGGCCACTCCTGTGCGCAATGCGCATTCATCATGCCATCAGTTTTCGTCCGCCAATTAATTCATATTCAACCGATGCGAAGTAAATTCACTTGCCGATCCCCTTGAGAAAATTACAATGTGGTATTACAATGCAGATGTGATTCTGTTAAAAGTTTTCTAGCTGGTGGGCTTGAGAATCCGTGCGTCGTACCCATCTTCGTCACTTCATTACTTCGCTTAGAAATGTGAAAGCTCGTGAGTTTGATCGGAAACTGTGAAACATCGTCAGATAGAGAGATTTGCAAGAAAGCTCGTCACTTCCGCTGAATTCCGGTGAATTCTCATCACTTCGGGGGGTGAATCATGTGCTGGGTTGGTGGAACAGAGACGTGGGACCCTCTTCTTCCTTAACCACTATCCACACACCACGTCAGTCGTGTTCCCGCCTGCTATGGCAAGAGCATGTTTTCGGACCGTCAGTGGCACTCGAGTGACTCAAAAAGAAGTGGCAGTGGATTGGGATTGACTGGGAGCTTGAGAAGTACAGGGATCCACCGGTCAATGACACACTCGGTTGTGAGCTGTTCCCTCGTCGTACCTAGCTCAAATGTGGATCATATCCAAGTACAATACATAAAAACACTTTCTCTCCGATACTTGATAACTAGTCAGGGAGCGGAGAAATAGCTCGAGATCAAATCCTGATTTGGCAGAGAATTTGATCCACTTGTCAATGACACAGTCGATTTGAGCTGGTACTGACTCATGTCCAGCTCAATCAATGTGAAAATTTGGGTGGACCTAGTTGCATGATATAAAACATGTTTGGCCTCTTCAGAGTTTCCAGAAAGGGAGTGAAATTGTAGATATCAAGTCCGCAATTTGACTGTGTCATTGACCGGTGGATCCCTGTATGTCCCTCATCCAATGATCAACAGCGGCGTAACTGGGGGTGTCAAGGTCGGACTGGGGGAGCGGGTTCCTCAAAGTGCGCTCATATTTCCCTCTCCAACATTCGACAGATAATGATAGGTACCAGACGTCTTTTTCAGACGGTGCGCAGAACAAGTACTTAGCTCTGGCGCTCATATCCTGTCGATATGGATAATCTTTATGCCAAGCGTATCCCTCAATTGTTAAAACTTGCACAATCTCGCAAGAAGGTGAGGGAGGGTTCAATTATTCATTTGTTTCTTCAACAGATTGATATCACTTCACTCTTGTTATAAAATTACGCTGTCTGTGAAGCTATTTAAGCTCCGCTCAAAACTTTCAACTCCATCGCCATCCCGAGCTTCTTCATCTTTCCCATCTGCTTTTGCCGATCTGCCGATCACTTCCTCATGGATGCCGTTCTGCCTTAATCGATTCCGATCCTTATCAACTTCAATTTACAGTTATTTACTGCTACTCGGATCCTTATCAGGTCCGGTTCCATGACGCTCACCATGTGATTAGTTTCTTTCCCCACTTCGAATCCGACACTATACTTACCTGTCATGATCAACAGCCTCTGTCGCACCATCAGAACATCCCTATGACAGAAGTAGATGTCGAGTACCGTCAACGGATGCGGCGCGAGGCTCAGCGACAACGCCGGGCTCAGGAGAACGATGTCAGCCGCGAGACAAGGCGAAAACATGATGCAAATGCCCGTAAGTCTGCGCGGCACATTTTACCTCAAGACCGATGCAACGAAATTCGTGCACTTATACTGCTGCACATACCACCAACCAAGCACTGAAATCAATGATTTTACAATATGCAGGTTGTACCTGATTTTTGATTGAAAAATTGTCCAAATCATTTTGACACAGTATGTCTCCCATACAGTACTGTGTATACCATGGATTTCAAAGGTTGTGGACGAAAAAGAACCACGCCGCGATCAGGACGAGAATTGCTGGGAGGACCCAAAAGTCCGCACACGCTGCAAATGTTAGTGAGGCTTCGCTGAAGTAGTTTCTTGTTCGTTGCTGGAACGTTGATTGAATCGGTGTTTTTTTTTCCTCATCAACTGAACAAAAACAGCAGCGAGAGAATGATATGAGCGAACATCCGAGCGCCGATACAACCCACCGACCTTGCAGAAACCGCGTGTCACGCGGATTTGAGACATAATACAGCGGATATCCGAGATTTCGAGCTACGGCTCGGCTCTCTGGATCAAATCCTTTCGACTGGTGGAACTGTCGAAGTGCGCTATAAACGCGCCCCTCTTTCCATATTCGTACGTCGACCTGGAGTTCAAGCTCTGGCGGAGGAAGGCCATACTGCAAAGCCTCCTCACGGGTTAACTCTGGGGTCCCGGTCGGGTGAAGTGACCAATATGCTTGACCAGGCGCTAGCCTGAAATCGCCCGATGCCTGTGTCTGCAAAGTCTCCAGAGGACAGAGAAATAAATAGCCATCTGGTAAATGTTCGGAAAGATGGAACATGAAACGAATTTCATCCACCAGACCTGTATTACAAAACTTGAGAGCGACGCAACTATAAAAGCATTTTTCACCGAAAATTGCGTACACTTTTGAGGGAGGTTCGGGCACGAACGCAGCGTGCAACATGGTCAGTGTTTGCACACAGTTTCGTGGTCTGTACTCTTCATATGTACTTAATTCTCTATGCAGTACGAGTTGAACCCACTGCACTGTGGTTGAACAACATACACACAGGTGAAAATGAACTTTTGTGGTCCATACACTCTACGACCAGCTTTCTCGGCCCTTTCCCAACGGGGAGACAAAACCGGCCACTTCATCAACCCGCCAAATTGAACCATCAACCGGCAGGTTTTAACCATCAAACCGTAACAAACCATCAAACCATCAAACCAATTGAACCGGGCGATAAAGGGGCAGACATGGGAGCGATCAATTCATTGAGTTCTATTCCTTCTGGTGGAGAGTTCTCTCAGGTGCAACAGGAGGAATATATTATTCTAAGACAATGACAAAATAATATATCAAAATAAATCAGGGCGAATGACACGGACATGTGCCAGAGCAAACAGCCAGAGTGCAATGCAGTCATTGTTGTCGGCACTACCCAGTAAGTGTTGGACTGCATTGTAAAGAGTGATTAATTGGACCAATGCGGCCGACCCAGGACGTTGCACCCTCAGCTGAGGGGTTGTTGCGCTGTTGTGAGTCAAGGAGGGCGTCGTCGCGAAGGCCCTCCCAGTCGATCCCATACACCTCCAACTCTTCTTCGCTCATCGCATCGTCCGGAAGTTGGTTTCCTCGAACACCATTGATGAGCATGTCGAAAACAAACATATCCGCAGGGGATCGATTGGGTCCCCAACGAATCTGAATGCGGTGCTGGTTCCACGACTGGGAAAAGAAAGCGAGCTGGCTGTTGATCGTTGAGAGGAAGAGGAAATGTAACAACCAAATGTGGTTGATATTATTGATATCAAGGCTGTAGTGGATTTCAAAAATGGTGAATCGCTCCGCCCAGGCTGCGCCCACCTGGATGGTTACATCGACCCAGAGACGTTCGATGCGAACATTATGGACACTCCTAGGAATTTGTTAGCTCAGGCTCGGGATGAGGGCTCGAAAATAATTGAACCTTCCCCAGATATATGATCCGTGGCGAACCCCCCGGTGGACTTCCATCCAAGCAGCAACATACAGGTTCTCAGTTCTGCAGTCGCCCTGAAGGCGAGAGGGAACACCGTATTCTCAGCAGGCGGCGAGATACAGATCGAGTACTGTTGCTGCCTGATTATTGTCGCTGGCTCTCAGCCCCGTTATGAGGCGGGAATACCCATTGATGAACCCGTGAATTACAATGAGCCAACGAATGTCCCTCACTCTCCGTCGTGCAGTGAGCGATGAGGAGTATACGAATCCAGACACATTTGAGAATGTTCTGGCCAAGGTTGCTGTATGAGTGGGCCAGGGGAAGAAAAAGCTAACCGTGCTTGTTCCCTCCGTTCCGACACTTGCTCACCTTCTTCCCAAAAAAACCGCCTTTGGCATCGTAGCCATCATTAGGGAGGCATTGGCTGATGCCCGTGGAAACCAAGCAACTCCTGAAACATCCCTGTTCCGTAGGTTGCTCACTGGCTGTCATCTGACAACGGGTCAGCAGACTGCGTTAGAGCCAGACCAGGTGCAGCCTATTCGCTGGAAATTACACGGGTTCACGCTCTTAGAGGAGGTCCTTCCATTCCATCTCTGGACAACGGCAACCGGTCTCGCCAGCCTCCTTGTCTTCATGTCGACGGGCCAGGGCAGTTTGACTTCCGAGTTTATCCTGCGCATGTCCACTAGACCGGGGAAGTTTCACTTCACTTCCCTAGACCACGCCGTTGCCGAGTTCGAGGCTGTAGAAAATGATACAGCAACATTCGGTGACGCACAGCAGATCAAGTTTTGCAACCCTGCACTGCCAATGCGTGGTATAGTCTCCATCCCAGCATTCAATTGGCACCCAAGCAATACAGGCGCTTGTCGATTCGTGAAAAGTTCACACCGTTCTTTTCAGCGGCACTGGGACAAAGTTTTGAAAATTTGATTGGCCCACTCAAACAACAGGATCCTAGCACGTCTAATGCACCCAAAATCGCCTGGGCGGATGCACTCCGTTGGATTGTGGACATGAACCTTAGTGGTTTTGGGACTGGCCTGGCTACTCTCCAATTCACAAATAACCTTACACTGGCCGGCATTGCGACGCCCCCATCTCCCGCACAAATGGCACAGTGGATATATCTTAACAAGGATCTACGAGCATTCGCTGGTTTGCAAACTTGGGGATTTGAGCTTGCCCCAGATGCGTCACCAGCTGCTGTTCGGGCAGCTTTCTTCTGCTTCTAAGCATGGTTAGACCATTTCTTGACAAAAGCCGATAAAGAGGTGTTGGGCTTCGGTCCAATTTTTGCGGAGCATCTGCTGTGCAAGGTTGGGCATTGGAAAAAAGGTTGTACAAGATGAGCGGCAGGAAGATGGACCTCACGACGATCGCGCAAGAGTTATTTGAAGGGAAGCCTTGGGTGTCCGCCGAGAATCTGGCGGATTATACCAAGTGGCCGATTCCCTCATGTGCAGACTTTGATATCTCTGTATTCAAAAGCATTGTTGAGGATAGGTCAGTCTCCTGCTTTGATTTAATGCGCACTAAACTCAACATTTTATATATCAGTGGAATCTCCCTTGATATTCTGGAGCCAATGCATGTAGACGTGTAAAAGGCATGTAGATCTCGAGGTTTTGGTGTATTCAAAATATTTAGGAGACGCTTTTGAAAATGTAATTGGTGTGAGGCTGTGTTGTTCATTGACGCTTTGTGCCTAATTCCTGAGCTAGTGCGGGTAAGCAGGTAATCAAGCAGCTCTCCGTATTGCAAGCATACATGGCCCTTGTATATATATGTCAGACTTGCTACAGGGTAGCGTCCATCCAATCTAGTTTGAGGTTTGCATTCCTCACTTTATCTTATGCTCCGCCGCACCGTTCTTCACTTCATCTCCCTCCGATGAGAGCGACACCCAAAATATTCCGACTGGCATACTGTAGGATGATAGTCCGCCGCGGATATGAAGAATGCAAGTGACTTTTGGTTTCGATTTAGATTTTTATCCGCATTTCGGTTTTTTGGTTTACTTACAGAAATATCTCCCGGGCTTGATAGAATTGAATACACCAGTGCTTTCAAATAGGATCCGAATACAAGAAATTAAAAGTGCAACATAAAACAAGGTAAATGTAATTTGTGTCTTACCAATCCCCAGGGCCATTCCGAAACACATTTGAGTGACGTCTGGGTCCCTCCTCGAGTCTGCCCCATGGAACCTCGAACGCAGTTAGTTGAAGAGATTTGGACAGGAAATGGTTGAGAACGACTTGTCTTTTGCATAGCGGGAAATTAGTAATTTCTATTGCAGAGTCGAAAGACAATCTCCTTGAGGCTAGGGCCAAAATGGACACATGGGATCTGCATTGTGACAATACTGTACCGGCAGGGAATATTTTAACCAAAAAGTCAAGCGAGCACAGCCTTGCACAGCCACAAAATGCGTGGGTTCACCTTTACAATCAATTTTGATCGTAAAGGTGAACCCTACGTATTTATGCAGCCTCCCCCACAACCTGTGGCCACAAATGAATAATTGGAAGCTGATATACAATGTAGCCTAAGACCTTCTATGGAGCTAAACTCAACAAAAAGGGATAATTGCCATTACAATGTGCTCCTTAAGTTTTCAACCAAAATATTCCCTGTGGGTTTAGTATTGCCAGGGTTCTCAGGATTTTTGCTCCAGGCTGCTCTTATGTAATATGGCGTGCAGCACTGTTGCAGCAGTGAGCCGACTCCATTAAGTCGACTTGGAGACTTCAAGTCCAAGTCGTGGCAACACTAGGTGCTGCCACCACTGAGTCTGAGACTACGGAAAAATTCTAGTATGTCCCTAGGACCTTATTCAACCGAAGAAAATAACCAACTCACCTGTGAATATGTTATTTCCACATGCAGCAACGGCTGCAGGCCACCATCAACTGAACTTCGAACCTGCGGTGCTGCCACCGCTGGACAGAAAACTCTGAAAAAATTCAGAGACACTCTGCCGATGTCCCTGGATGCCATTAAATATTTGGATCTCGACCATTGCTTCCGACCTTCAACTATTTCGAGGAGGACAATTTGGGGCGGTCAAAAAAATGGTGTGGAGTGAATCACTACAACGACAGTACAAAGTGACCACTCTGGCATAGAAGGTATTAAAGAAGAAGGTAAATTAGGTAGGGAATTCAAACAGGAGAGGCAGGGTGCAAGTTAAGGACAAATTGACTGTAGTAAAGCGAGTACATAGGATATTTCGGAGTGGTTGAAGCTTGATAAATGTTTCAAACAGAAGAGGCAGGGTACAAGTTAAGGACAAATTGACTGTAGTAAAGCCGAGTACGTAAGATATTTCGGAGCAGTTGAAGACTGATAAACGTACCTTTATACGCAGCAATGACCAGATTCAGAGGATGGAGAAATCCCCGATTGAGCCGAGGATTTCGGTCAAGAGCCAGTCGTCAATGGCATCCTGGAGGGTCAAAGGCGGTGTAGGCATACCACTGTCATCGAGAGCAGGGTAGGAAGGGCGGTGCAAGCCGATAAGAAAGGGGAGCGGTCGGCCATTGCTACATCAGAGAGAAGTCAATGAATGTTCTGAATGCCCACTCAACTAGAAAAAGAGGGTTTTTATTCTCTAAGGGTAGTTGTTGAGTGGTAAGAGGCAAAGATAGTGGTGAAGAGGGGAATTATTGTGGACGTCGTACAAGGTATATAGGTATATATTAGGGGAAGTCAAAGCGGTCGATTCGACGGCCGACTCTGTTACCGATTCAGCACGCGATTCTGATGCCAGAATCGTACCAAGAATCGTGATTCTCATGAATCGGCGAGAATCGCAGTTCCTCCTCCAGAGGAGGAACAGCACAGAATCGGATTTCAGAATCGTATTCAACCCTAACCTTACACTTTTGCTTATCTTGTTTGTTCCCCAATCTCTTTACTTATGTTATGCAAAAAAACTTTATTCCCTCTCTCGAGTACCATGCAGCGCGCCTCAAGGGAATTTTTGCGTGCAGGGAGTTTGGTAGGCTTGGGCGCGGATTTGTGCGCGGCCTTCGGCGAGTTTTTCGATGCTGCAGCAGATTTTTTTAACAGTACTCATGTAGGAGGATGGACAGGAAGATTTTGAGCAGGTCACGGGCCCGACTCTGCCGCGAGGAAAGCCGAGGCATAGTGTGTTGCGTAGAGGAGAAAGAGAAAGCAAGGCCACAAATGGCAATGTCGCGTAGCGCAAGGGATTATTATTCAATTGAATAAAAAATTTATACCCACTATGTCTACGCAGAATCGAAGTCAGAATCATCGCGAGAATCGGGGCGGTCAAAGTTGATTTCGATTCTGGCATGATTCTTATTTCAGAATCGGCCGTAATCGGAAACAGAATCAGCCATTGAATCGACCGCTTTGACTTCCCCTATTATTTCAGTGATTTGGAAGAGAGAAGAATGATGGTTTGACTGCTCTCAGTGATGGGTTGGGCATCACTCATTGGTCGAGCCTAAGGTGCGGAGTTCTCGACCCCTCCTCGTCGAAGAATTAGCCGCAGTGGTGATGGTTTGATCGATGATGGATCGACGGTCTTCAGTCGGCAATATCAGTATTTTGCCGAGGACCACAGCCTACTTCGAACACCACCTACACCATTAGTTCACGTAGTACAGCAACCCATCACTTCGCCAAGGGAGTTAGTTCCAAAAGGAGCACAATCTTAATGTACGCACTAAGATGTACATTTTAAGGTACGCCCACGGTTCAGAATGTACAGTTTGGTGTACATTTTACGAGGTACAACCACGGTCCAACTACCACGTTATTATTCAGTGATAAATACCGTCATACGCAACCGACGGTTCTCCGACGTACCGTACTCTTCATAGTTAGAGTGAATGTCCAGACAGCGAAATACGTGATTGGCCTGTGCAAACCAGGGATAAGCACTGTCCATTCTATCCTTCGATCCAAACCGAATGGTTCGTTCTATACTTCGATCTGAGATGTCAGCGGAAGTGAAACTAGGTCGAGGTGAAAAGGAAAATCGTAGTAGCAATGTCTCAGACGCACCAAGTCCATCCGTCCTCCATCAGGCTCCCCCTACATTGCTCAACTTGAATCTTCCAACCCTCATCTTGAGTCTCGCAGTCCGAGATACATGCCAGCTCCTCCAGCTCGGTGAGGTGGACTCGTGGAACGTGAACAAACGCCCCCATCCGTATGGAACCGGATGTCTGGATTATAGTCCTGTACCAACGAGGATAATGACACCAGTTGATGTGATGATATTGGTGTAGACTCAAGGATGCCGCAACGACCGAGTCGCAATCGGCATCAGGCCGTGGAGCAGCTATACTAGGCACAGTTTCGCGTGGACGGTTCCCGAGGAGATGCCCTTGGTCACTGCTTGGTGAAAGGTCGACACAGAGGGTCCCTCTTGATTGTCTGATCCAGCAAAGAAAGTACAAAACAAGGGTGTCTGAAATAATGAGTACATGTAATTCTCCACATCCTGAGAGTTGTAAGATCCCAAAGCCAAGCAATCAGCGTTGCTCACCTTAAGTTCCAAGCACTGTTCGGTTATCAGAAATCGAGAAATCAGCATTTTGGGACAACCCTTACTCTACAGTACCTCAGTTATAAACTTGCAATCGGTGAATCTTTGTACATGTTACAAAATTCCGCCAGGGGCATAAACTCTATAAGGATGCATCAGAAAATGACAACACATCAGCGGAGGAACACGAACCGCCGTAGAAGAGTGTAGCGTACAGCCCGCGGGATTTGACCGTGCCGTATATCTGAACGATGTTGGGGTGCCTAATGTGGGAGTTGGAGAGAATCTAGCAAGAGCGATCCGGCGCACCGAATGCCTGTATATGTCTTCAGCTCATGGCGCCATTCCTGCAAAACATCAGACAGACGTTGGGATATACAAACAGTCAACACACCTCCTCACCAATTTCGCCTTGGTAAACTGCGGCCGTCATCTTCGAGAGGCGCCCATCAATTGCAAGACGAGCCGCGTAGATCTTCCGCGATGATTGTCGACGCCTCACCGCACCGGAGGTATCCGCTATACATATCTGATTGAGTACGTCTCCCAACGGAATCATTCTAAAATCTAAAGCCCAGATATGATTTTATGGAAGCCCTGGGATCAGATCCAAGATGGATATCTTACCCGCTGGTATGACAATGGATTGTTCAGGTGGGTAGACGTTGCTTGTGAACGTCCCCCCAGAGATGAGTAGCTGGCGGGCATTGTGAAAGAAGCCTCCCGCACATCTGGAGTAGTATTCTGCATCAATGACGGAAAAGGTGAAACCAACACAAAGGACATGCGTTGCACAATTCCCGCCAGCATCCGGCGCCCCGCACAAAGGTCTGCGGGGTTCATCGTCCATGGATGCGGATGGTGGAGGACAAGAGGCAATAGGCGCCCGCACTGTATGTCATTGGCTTCTCGGACCAGTGCTGAGGCAGTGTTTCCGACTATGTTAGGAAATTCGACTTGGGATCCATACTGCGATCGAGCCCGGAAACAAGGAGAAAATATGTATGAAAGAACTATCTGAAAGCCATGAGGACCAAAATAAACCGTACCGTCTCAAGGATTGAATGGATCATGTATTGGCTAAAATTGCTGTGCAAGGTTCAACAGCTGTTAGATAAGAAACTCCGCGCATAGCAAAGTATCCCACACACACGCTAACCTACAGTTCATGGTTCTTTCGCTGAGGCCTTCCAAACAGGACCTTGAAGCGCTCGAAACCTAGCGAAGTCAGAGATCACAAGGATCGCTAAATGTTGGAAGCAGAAAGACAGGAGAGCCGCGGGAACAGTAATGTGTGGTGGCCAAATTGAGGTCTTAAGGAGCATCTGCGGCGGGGTCGTACACACGACAGCGGCGCTAGCCAGAAATTTCTCACACAGCCTTGCAGCGGAGTTCGCGCCATCCTCGTTACTACGCTCCGAGCTGTGAAAGTTCGTGAGTTTGATTGCATTCCGTGAAAGTTTGTGAGTTCAGCTGGATTTGCGCAAACTTCGTTACTTCTTCTGCACACCGTGAAAGCTTGTCGATAGGGATCGTCACCGTCCATCGACGGTACGGTAGCGAAGGCTCCCTCATAACACTGGACTGGACGGGACGGTGGACGAGACGGCCGTCTGACGGTGGACAGTTGGACGGAATTCAGTGAAAATGTATGTCAAGGGACCTAGTAGCAGAGTTTAGTGAGATCGTAAGTACACATTGAGTACGAGGAATAGAAAAACTTGTCAGCAAATTTGTCGAAAGTGTATGAGCGCTCACGACAACTCGCAACCGTAAGGCTAGTTAGAAAACTTTAAACAAAATCACATCTGTATTGTAATACCACATCGTAATTTTCTCAAGAGGATTGGCAAGTGAATTTACTTCGCATACAGTTGAATGTGAATTGACTGGCGGACCAAAACTGATGGCATGATGAATGCGCACAGGAGTGGCCGCGGTCCGACTTCCCAATCGGGTAAGCGACGTCCATCAAACGAGCGTGGTTGTCCGGCTTTCCATATTCCGGGATAAGCGAAGGTCGGTTAAGACAATCTGATGGAATTGATCTTATTCCGAGGAAGCGAAGTTGGGAATAAGAAACCTTTCTGGGAAAAGGTTACACTAGGGGTATCTACGGAAAGCTGGAGGCCAGGGGAATAAGATCCGATGGTCAGGAGCTATAGGAAAGGGGCAGGAGACAAAAGGGATAGACGGACGAAGTGATATCAGTCAGCCAGGGGACTGGTGTTTTTAAATATCTTGGATGACAAAAGCCGCATGGTCGGGAAATCAGGGACTACCTGGGTACTGGCCAATGGCAATACACTCGCAGCTATTCCTCCGACGGATAAACGGGAAAGGAGGGACGATCTCGGGCCATTTTACTAATTTCTGCTTGGTTTGAGGACTTTCATATGATTTTGGGATTTGTATAAGTAGTTGGGACATTATTACGAGTAGGACACAGAATCCCCTTGTACTAGTAGGCATAACGCTTGCGATTTGGGCTATTTCTGGGGTTGGCGCAGTGTGTATCGTCGTTGGACTTTAACATTGGGAAACCTTTCTGTTGGAATAAGAAGTTGGTTACTGGAAACGTCTTAGGGCGTGATTGAGGCTACATAGTACTGGAATCAAAATTGTTTTATCGTCATTGTCATCGCTCATCGTCAAATCGTCAAATCGTATCGCTCATTGTTCATTGTAAATCGTAAATCATCAATCGGGTTCTCTGGGAAATAAGCTTTTGGGCATATATCCTTGTGGAAATAGTCTATCGTTCGCTTCTAGGAGGTCTATCGCGCGTCTTCGGACATCACCACCACCACACACACAACTCTTGCTCGTCTCATAGCTGCGAAGCTCTTAACTATCTTATTTCCATTGCTCGATTATCGCTCAGGCCAATTCCTGGTGATATCTTGTGGTGAAGGTTCATCTTTCTGTGGGAATCTTATACCTTCCCTTCAACCTATTGTTAGGCCCTGTACAAGGGACTACCACTCATCTGTATCTCGGCTCTTGCTTCCTCTGATCGGCCTATTTCTGATCCTCGTCTTATTTCTGTGGGCATCACTGCTTATATCGGAAAGACTTGGGTTATATTTGGGTGATAATTGGATTGTTTGGGTTTAGTTCGGAGCACATCGTTCACCGCTGGAAAGATGCAGAAGCACTTGAGGTGATGGTCATTGAGGTGAGGAAGCATGTGCTAGGAGAGGAGCATCCAGACACCTTGACAAGCATGGCCAATCTTGCACGCACATATCAGGATCAGGGCCGCTCAAAGGATGCAGAAGCACTTGAAAAAGTCAGCTGGCTTTCAAGTTTTTGCAAGACTCCCAAGCCAATCATCGGTATGAATAAATCCTATGAATTTTGTAAATATGTCACACCTAATTTCTAGCTTCTCTGAAATATTCTATATTGATGCCACAAATGAACAGACACTTGAAACAGATCTGAAGATGATTGCCCCTGCTGTGGTGGGAAAATCAGCTGAAGCAAGTCTACACTGGCTTGCAGGCAAACACGAAGAGTGGCTTCTCTTCTTTGATAATGCAGATGATGTCCATTTGGATATTTCGAACTTCTTCCCTCCTTGCACCTTTGGTAATATTTTGATCACAACTCGCAACCAAGAACTTTGCATTCTTGCTAGTGCAGCATCAAGGGTCTCAGATATGGAACCTGAAGATGCAAAAGATTTGCTCTTGCGGTTGGCTTTCCAAGGCAGGAGTGATAAGCAAGAGAAACTTAGCAGTAGCGAGCGGGAGAAACTGGCAGTAGCCATTGTGAAGGTCGTTTCTTTCAAGTTCTCTTTATGATCCAATTCAAACTGAAGCATAACACAGGAACTCCATTACTTTGCTTTGGCTGTTTGCCAAGCGGGTGGTTACCTCCATGCCCGTGGCAAACTCGGCAGGTATCTGAAGCTCTATCAAAGCCATCGTGACCAGCTGCTACAACATGCAGAGATCCAAGGACAGAATCAATATGGTCTAGCTGTATATGCAACATGGGATTTCAGCTACCAGAGGCTTAGCTCCCCTGGGAGAACCATATTGCAGATTTGCTCCAGTTTACATCATGAAGGCATTTTGGAAGAAATATTTGAAAACGCAGCAGTGTCTCACGATGAACTTGAGGGTTCTGAGTTGCAGATGGAAGTGACCCAGCTTTTGACTGAGCTTGGAAAGCGAGATGGTACCTGGGATTCTTTGGTCTTTGAAAGAGTGATGGGGGAACTTGAATCATATTCCCTCATTGAACGGGATAGACAAGATGATTCATATCTCATTCATCCCCTAGTACAGCACTGGAGTGGCACCACAATAGAAAAAAACAGATATCACATGCAGAAATGTGTGCTTGCCATGATTGGCTTGTCAATTTCTTGGAGTTTTGGAGCTGAGGACTACAAATATCGGCGCAAACTCTTACAGCATGTTACCAGGAGTATTGACTCCCTAAACCGGGAAGAGATCTGTGCACTTGTTGCAACTCGTATTGGACGTGTGTATTTTGAAGGCGGCCACTGGAAGGATGCAGCGGTGCTCCAGGTGGTGGTCATGGAGATGAGAAAGTGTGTGCTGGGAGAGGAGCATCCTGACACCTTGACAAGCATGGCCCATCTTGCATGCACATATCGGGATCAGGGCCGCTGGAAGGATGCAGAGGTGCTTGAGGTGGTGGTACTGGACAGGAGGAAGCGTGTACTGGGAGAGGAGCATCTAGACACCTTGATGAGCATGGGAGAACTTGCATTCGTATATTGGAACCAGGGCCGCTGGAAGGATGCAGAGGCACTTCAGGTGCACCTGATAATACCGCCACCCTTCGATAACTATCGACGGGTCTACCCCCCCAAGACCCGTCGATAGTTATCGAGATGTGGCACGGCCACCGTACGGGTTTGGTGGCAGCTGCGGCACCCAGCAGTGGCAGAGCAGCCATGCCACCCAGTAAATACCTCCTATTGTTTGGTCGCTTTTTTCGAACAAACAATGCCACATATGCCACGGAACCGCCATGTGTGCCACAGAACCGCCAATTGGGCTGGATATCGTGCCATGGGTGCCATGAGGCCACTGACCCAGGGTCAGTAAAATTTTGTTAACCAAATAGTGCCATGGGTGCCACCAGACTTTCTGACCCAGGATCAGTAAAAAAATGTTGCCAAAAGTGTGCCATCGGTGCCACCGGACCTTCTGACCCAGGATCAGTAAAATTTTGTTACCCAAATAGTGCCATCGGTGCCACTAGACTTTCTGACCCAGGATCGGTAAAAATGTTACCCAAAATAGTGCCCTCGGTGCCACCAGACTTTCTGACCCAGGATCAGTGAAAAAATGTTGCCAAAAGTGTGCCATCGGTGCCACCGGACCTTCTGACCCAGGATCAGGAAAATTTTGTTACCCAAATAGTGCCATCGGTACCACCAGACTTTCTGACCCAGGATCAGTAAAAAAATGCTCCCCAAATAGTGCCATCAGTGCCAAAACATAATCAGTATCCGCTTTCAAGTCTAGCACACTCATCTCTTGATCTATATAGCCCAGAAGAAGAGCCCAGAACAAAAATCTGAAGGATCTTCGTAGTATTGTACCGCCAGGAAATATTTTAGCTAAAAACATATCCTGGGAATTTCCACTGGGGCAATATCCTTTTATGGAGTTTGGCTCCATAGAAGTTGTTGAAATACATTGTATAACAGGTTCCAAGTCTTAATTTGTGGCCAGAGGTCGTGGGGGAGGCTGCATAAATATGGGATACCAACTTTACGAAAATTTTGATCGTAAAGTTGGTATCCCATATTTATGCAGCCAACCCCACGACCTCTGGCCACAAATTAAGACTTGGAACCTGTTATACAATGTATTTCAACAACTTCTGTGGAGCCAATCTCCATAAAAAGATATTACCCCCATGAATAGAGTATGCCCCGTATACATTTTCAGCGCTAAATTGTGGCTGTGCAAAGCTGTGCTCACTTCTTCTCGCTTTTGCACTACATACTATGGCTACATTATTGTTTGTATTCACTATTCCTTACTGCTACCATGTACTGTGGTTGCATCAAATGCTTTATTGTTAACACACAGGCAGATTTATTGGATATCCAAAATATATTGTTCCTCTGCATTCCCTCTGGGCAGGGTTTGGTTCAAAATATTTCAGAGCACAGATGGAAGGCCCAACAAGAGCATGTGGAAAAATCTCATTGACTTTACTGTGTAGGTGAAGATCTTTTCAGAACTTGAAGTGTAGTCATTCTTTTTGAACTTTGTGCCAGATGGCTCTCCTAAGATCAATTATCAATAGTTTTCCTTGAGAATCTGCTGATTGGCCCCTGCATCTGTACCTTGGGACATCACAATTTCACAAACCTCACATTTGGGTGTTGTGCAATCATGATGCTCGGCAACTTTGACTACTGTACTATTTCAACTAAGTGTTCATCTATTTAGGAATTTTTGTGTGTCCGAGATGGCCGATAAATTTTCTTTTCAAATAAGGCAAATTTTGGACACATCAAAAAAAGTTGGGTGTGATGCGCGACTGAACATTTGGTCGAAACAGTACAGTGCACCGAAGGAGGGCACCTCATCCTCTGGGACTGCAAAGGCTGGGGCATAGGACATCTTGTTTGACGTGTTTTTCTTGAATTTTATCTCATATGCCACCGATGCCATGGACTCCTTGTAAGAAATTGACCGAGTTTGTGAGCAATGCCATGAGTGCCTTGGAATAAACTGAGTGGTACCATGGGTGCTATGAAAAAAATGGCTGGTGCCATCGGTGCCATCATATAATTTGGCTGTGACACCGTGATTGCGAACTCGTCCCGTTGTGATCGCGAACTCGTCCCGCAGCAAAATCTTTGCTCAACTCATTTTAACCCCCCTACCACTCAATCTGAGTCAGCAGAATCAAAGTACCAGCTCATTTGAATGTCCCAGAATATTTTTGTATTTTTCTTTCAGGCATGTGGTGTGATATATTTTGGAACATAAAACAACTCAAAATGTGCGCTACTTCCATATAGGTACCCCACTTCTCGACCTTTACCACAACACCAAATTTCCTCAACCTTGAAATTTTTACCCAGTTCACTCAGTAAGTGATTTACTTGTCCATCTGACCTACTCTTACCCTACTTCTGTCTGTTTAGCATGCCAGAGAGGGAGAAACACTCCCCCATGCCACCAGTGCCATCACAAAGTGTCCTTGCCAGACGTCTTGCTTGGACCAAATATCATAAGAGGTATGTCCATAGAGTCAGTTATTCCTAACTCATACTCATCTGCTTCAGCTACAAAGAAGAGGAAGCAAAAAAAACTAGAATTTGGATGGCAAAGTATGTTGCAACTCCTATTGTCTGAAGTACTTGCCTGAGTCTTGGCTAGCTATAGAGCTGACATTAAGGCGAACCTGGATCATGCCCAGGAGAAGAAGCTCCAGGACAGAGCCCACAGGGAGAAGTAATTACTTTGAGTTCAGTCTCACACTTTGGCTGACTCAAGTTTCTTAGAAACTGGCTGTTTCTTGCATTCAAAAAAAGCGAGCAAAGGAAGAAAATGAAGGCTGAAAAGGGAGGAGCCCAAAACTCTACTCAGCAAGGTTTTCAGGTGGAAAAAAAATGATTACACCCTAGAATATGCACCAGATGGGATGAGCTCCAAGAGAAAGTTGCAGACACTCTATGGAGGGACAAGGATGGCTATGTGATGTACAAGGGCCAGTAGCTTACAGGCTCTTTGATTACGAAACTTATGACATGCGTGGCACCAGTGGCAGTGCCTGAATTTATTTTTGGATTTTGGGTGGCAGTGGTGGCACAGGTGGCACTGTACCCAAAAAAATACGGATCAAGTCCTGTGACTAATATCAACCTGTTCTTCGCTCTCAATGACATCACCCTATCGATCCTTGGCCCCCCTTCCACCCTGACCCCAGTGCTACTTGGGCCCAAGCCCCTGGATTTTACCTCATTTCTAGCCCTACTACCTTGGACAATTGCGATGTCTACACCTCTTGGTGAGTCACCTTTTTTTCGCTCTTTGGCCAGCCCTGAATAAGACACAAAAAAGGTTGAGCACCCAGTGCGTCTCTGAACATTTTCCCCAGGCGGGCGCCACCAGGTACTCATCCTGGAAGGCTTGCCTGCTGTGACACTGGGATGCATGCCCATGTTGGGAGCCCCAAAACCCCTGTGCACCTGCCCATCCGCACCCCACCTACTCCCAATGCAACCACTTCGGCCTCTGCCAGCACTGTGTTGATGCTCAGTGCCACTGGTGCCACCTTTTCAACCCTCAGCCTCCTGGCCTTTTCACACACCAAGCCCTCTCAGGCTCCACCCCGCCCTCTCAACAGGGAGGGGTGTGAGGAGGCATTCATCCATTGTTCTCGATTGACTTCTCCTCCTTCCCTTGAGCCCCTCCGATGTCGAGGATCCACTCTGCCTCCTGCCCTCAAGGTCCCCCTTGAAGGTATGAGGACATACACTGTCCAAGGGGCTGGCACCATCCACACCTCCCTTGAGGATTCCCTGGCAGATTTCAAGGCAGCAGCAGCTCAGGACCCAGCGACTCCCCTCACAATGGACAATCTTCAAGTCGCCACCTTGGTGGCAGCTGGCGACATCCTAGAGGAGGCAAAGGCTCTTGTTGGTGTTCACTGTTCAGTGGAGGGGCTGATTTTACAGGAGGAGCATTCATACGATTCTGACAATGAATACTGTCAAAGATCAGTCAGGCAACAACCTTCAGCAAAGAGTGAAAGGAGTCAGAAGATTGGTACAAGTAGAAATAGATAAAAAAGGAAGGGAAGAGTTAGAAGATTAGACTAGTACAGCTTTATATCACACCAGGATTCATTGCCAGAATGATATGAAGTGTGATATATAGCTGTACTAGTCTAATCTTCTGACCCTTCCCTTCCTTTTTGATCTACTTCTACCTGTACTAATCTTCTGACTCCTTTCACTCTTTGCTGAAGGTTGCCTGACTGATCTTGGGCTGGACAGGGTGTGGTACTCATGGCATTCTTTGATGTTCTTTTTGGATCCTGTGAAGAAATGGTCCATGACACTGATGGCATTATTTGGGTAATGTTTTCCGCCCCAATCCTCAATTGAAATGGCTGATTGTGTAATATTTTCCGCCAGATCCTGGATTGAAATGGTCCGTGGCACTGATAGCATTGTTTGGGTAATATTTCCCCTGATCCTGGACCAAAATGGTCTGCAGCACCAATGACATTCAGCTATTTTCCCCCCTATTCCAGATCAAGGCGGTCAGTGGCACTGATGGCATATTTTGTGTAATTTTCCCCCCTACCCCGGGTCAAAATGGTCCGTGGCACCAATGGCACAATTGGTAACATTTTTCTACTGATCCTGGGACAGAAATTTCGGTGGCACTGATGGCACTATTGGGGTAACATTTTTTTACTGATCCTAGGTCAGAACATCTTGTGGCACTCATGGCACTATTTTGGTAACAAATTTCTACTGATCCTGGGTCAGAAGGTCTTGTGGCACCGATGGCACTATTTGGGGAGCATTTTTTTACTGATCCTGGGTCAGAAAGTCTGGTGGCACCGATGGCACACTTTTGGCAACATTTTTTACTGATCCTGGGTCAGAAAGTCTGGTGGCACCGATGGCACTATTTGGGTAACAAAATTTTACTGATCCTGGGTCAGAAGGTCCGGTGGCACCGATGGCACACTTTTGGTAACATTTTTTTACTGATCCTGGGTCAGAAAGTCTGGTGGCACCGATGGCACACTTTTGGCACACTTTTGGCAACATTTTTTACTGATCCTGGGTCAGAAGGTCTGGTGGCACCGATGGCACTATTTGGGTAACAAAATTTTACTGATCCTGGGTCAGAAGGTCCAGTGGCACCGATGGCACACTTTTGGCAACATTTTTTTACTGATCCTGGGTCAGAAAGTCTGGTGGCACCCATGGCACTATTTGGGTAACAAAATTTTACTGACCCTGGGTCAGTGGCCTCATGGCACCCATGGCACGATATCCAGCCCAATTGGCGGTTCTGTGGCACACATGGCGGTTCCGTGGCATATGTGGCATTGTTTGTTCGAAAAAAGCGACCAAACAATAGGAGGTATTTACTGGGTGGCATGGCTGCTCTGCCACTGCTGGCTGCCGCAGCTGCCACCAAACCCGTACGGTGGCCGTGCCACGTCTCGATAACTATCGACGGGTCTTGGGGGGGTAGACCCGTCGATAGTTATCGAGGGGTGGCGGTATTATCAGGTGTTCAGGTGGTGGTCCTGGAGATGATGAAGTGTGTGCTGGGAGAGGAACATCTAGAAACCTTGACGAGCATGGCCAATCTTGCATCCACATATCAGAACCAGGGCCGCTGGAAGGATGCAGAGGTGCTTGAGGTGGTGGTCATGGAGATGAGGAAGCGTGTGCTGGGAGAGGAGCATCCAGACACCTTGATAAGCATGGACAATCTTGCGTCCACATATCGGAACCAGGGCCGCTGGAAAGATGCAGAGGCGCTTGAGGTGGTGGTCATGGAGATGAGCAAGTGTGTGCGGGGAGAGGAGCATCCAGACACCTTGAGGAACATGGCCAATCTTGCATGCACATATCGGGATCAGGGCCGCTGGAAGGATGCAGAGGCACTCGAGGTGGTGGTCATGGAGATGAGGAAGCGTGTTCTGGGAGAGGAGCATCCAGACACCTTGATGAGCATGGCCAATCTTGCATGCACATATTGGAACCAGGGCTGCTGGAAGGATGCAGAGGTGCTCGAAGTGATGGTCCTGGAGATGAGGAAGCATGTACTTGGAGAGGAGCATCCTGACACCTTGACAAGCATGGCCAATCTTGCATGCACATATACGGACCAGGGCCACTGGAAAGATGCCGAGGTGCTTGAGATGAGGAAGCAGGTGTTAGGAGAAAATCATCCAGACACCTTGATGAGCATGGCCAATCTTGCAGATACATATGAGACCCAGGGTTGCTGGCAGGATACACAGGCACTCAAGGTGGTCGTCCTAGAGAGGAGGGAGTGTGTAGTAGGAGAGTAGCACCCGGACACCTTGATGAGCATCACCAATCTGGGTCCAAATGATGTCCATGACAAGTGTGGGCACCGGAGCATCCTGTTTTGCTATATTTGTTACTCGCTGTTCTAAATCATCTGCTCCCTACTCTGATCATATTTTTGTAAAGATACAAGTCTGTGGATATCTCTTGAACGGCATTCCCTTTCTCCAAAAACCATAATCTAGGTGCTTCCAGTGTCCCTAGCAAGAGTGGACCAGGTGTGCCAATACCTACTTTGAATTCCTCCTAGACCATAATACAGCTATTGATTACATCCTTGGCAAGAGTGGGCTCCTGAGAATTCTATGGCAGTAAATCTCCAGAATTGTCTTTCACCCTGATTTTAAAAAAAACAAGATTACAGCTAATTGCAGAACCGAAGGCGTGGATCAAAAATCTCTGTTTTGGGATGTTTTCAAGAATTCCCGATATCTCAGTCAGTTCTCACCAATTAGATCTACTCAGCTAATTCATACGCAATTAGTGACAGAAAGAATTTCATGAAAATATTATGTATTTGGAATTTTCTAGTTTTGGGCTGTTTTCACACCAAAGGCCATCTGGCATGCTGAAAACATGTTCCAGTGGCCTAATATTTAAGGAAGGACAACATGTATAACTGGAATAAATTAGTGATAGAGCCAGAAATAGGGATAAATTACTTTACAGTCCCTGCAGCTCGGTCCGATACATTCACCAGTTTTGGCCTTGAAAGATACTTGTAAACATTGTATTTATTGAGGAATCTCATATGTTTCTGGCTCTATCACTAATTCCCTCAGTTATGCATGTTGTCCTGCCCAATATGTCAGACCACTGGGACATGTTCTCGGAATGCTAGACAGCTTTTGGTGTGAAAACATCCCAAAACCAGAAAATTCCAAATACATAATATTTTCATGGATTTCTTTCTATCACTAATTGTGTATGAATTAGCTGCGTAGATCTGTATAGTTTTCATGTGAATCGGTGAAGAACTGACTGAGATATCGGGAATTCTTTGAAAACATCTCAAACCAGAGATTTTTGATCCGCGCCTTTGGTACTGCAATTAGCTGTAACTTTAGTCAGAAAACTGAACTGATTGAGGAAATTTCCAACACAATATCAAAAATGACTGAGAGTCATCATTTCGGCTTGATTTGAAAGGGGAATGGCAAGATAATGTTTTGGTTTACTCCATTTTTCAAGTGTTCAGCTCGGCTGAGTGAGGGTACATGTGGCTGGAACTGGTGTGATGTGCAGTTTGTAGCAAGTTGATATGAAGTAAACTTTATATGACACCTTGATGCGTAGTGAGCTGGTGGCTGGTTGGTGTGAATATACTAGCAGAAGTAGCAGAAAGGCTTGGTCATCCTGGGGAACATCTGCATCCAATTGGCGGGCATCCATCAATTTCAGCAGACAGCTCAGTCGACATGAGCCCAAGACCATTATCTGTTTCTTGCCTGCCTGTTTAAAAAATATCTGTTATTGGGCTGATGATACTACCTAGTTTCAAATGTCACAACAGAAAGGCTTGTTTGTCCAGGGTGGGCATCTGCATTTCATTGTCCCCACCTTTAAGGTTTTGAGCAGACAGTGCGCTCAACTCAAGTTAAAGCCCTTCCAATTCCATCACTTTTTTTGCCTCATGCTTGTCCTCCACCTGCCAAACTTTGTCAGCTCATCAAATTTTGAGTACAAACAACTCCCTGAGCCAAGTTGAAGGGAATGGACTCAAGTCGAATGCGCTGTGTGGGCCAAAATCAATGGGTGCTACCCAGTCGAACGCAGATGCACACCACAGGTGACCAAGCCTTTATGGGGCATATCCGTGCATAAATAAGTCCTTTGTACTGTCTAAAAAAGAACTTCTGTGCAAACTGCATGTGGCTCAGGCCCGAGTTGAACAAGGTGAACAAGCCTTCCCAAATCTCATTAGCATAGAAGTGTATGAAGGACTGACAAACAAACTCTGAAAGTCGACTGTTAATTTGAGCACTCTTCAAGGCTTTGTTCGCATCTATACTGGTATAACCAAGAAATATAAGACTTTAAAAGGGATTTCATGAGGAAATGCAAAAAAAAAAGGACCATCGTTTCTGTGTGATTGCTCGGGCCCGAGTCAAACGGGCGGTGTCTGCATATCTGCGTACCAGAAATGAACATGCAGCAGAAGCAGTACAAACAACCGAGGTTAGAGGTAATATTATTTGTAGTGTCTGTCTATGAGAGACTAGGACCCCTCTGCTGCGAGCCTTTCAGAGACCTGGGTGCAAACCTGAGTTAGGGGGATGAGTAGGTGATTTTGCAGTGCTCAACTC
Organism: Mycena galopus ATCC 62051; assembly: GCA_014925785.1. NCBI lineage: Eukaryota > Fungi > Basidiomycota > Agaricomycetes > Agaricales > Mycenaceae > Mycena > Mycena galopus. The sequence continues at coordinate 242,101 of WIQG01000115.1, read as the reverse complement.
ACTGCAGGCTTGCTTTGTGGAAATCAAACTTCCATTCCTGGCTGGTCCGCTGGGTAGCAAAGAATAGATTAAATAATTATGGGTGGAGCTAGACAAGAATGCAAAGACACCATCATGCAAATACACATGCTAATGTCAAAAAAGGAGGGGACAATTGATCCATGTCTCGGACCCAAGTCAAACGGGTGAAAGCCGCTCAAATTCAATTACTTGGGGGACGTGGAACATGCAGCAGATGTGAACTGCTCTGCTCCAAGCCTTGTAAAGTCCTGGGCAGGGGTGAGTGAGTTTTGGCTGTTCACTAGAATTTCGCACAAGTGGCTGTCGATGAATTAAATATGGCTGGGAACTACTCAGTGGTGAAGTGCTCACAGGCACTTAGAAGTTCATCCTGGGATTAACTCGTGGGATCAAGGATGAGAAGAAAAACACAAAGAAAGTACGTTCTGCAAGCATTGCGAGCCTTGGTTTTATCAAATTCAGATATTCAGCATGGGCGAGGAAGCCATTCCTGCTTCATATTTGCCCCTCCCCAAGGTAGTCAGTTGCATAAAGATTTTGACAAAAAGGAACCCCCAAAACAAGAAGGGCTTGGGCTCGAGTCAAATGAGTGATATCTTCGGTAAACAATATTCACATCTTTACATTCATGAAATTAAGTCTTTCCTGGGTTTGCAACTGAAGAGTAGAGGTTGGTTCAATTCATGAGCTTAGACGTAATGAATATGCACCTGAGCGTCATCTGTGCTGGTATCACCGACAAATATAATGAATCAAGCAGACTGAGAAAGCTCAATGGGGGAACACAAAGAGAAAGAGGACATTCCCATTTCATGGCTCGGCCCGAGCCGAACAGGTGATCACTGCTTGAATCGCCGTGATGCAGTTTACTCATTGGCAGTAGATACAGACCATCCCGCTCCGAGCCTTGAAATTCCTGTGTATGAGGCTGAGGTTGGGTTCATCGAGGGTTTATAGTAGGTGTGGATTCTGCATGTTGAAAATTGCAAATATAAGGTATTTCCGTGCGAAGAATAGATTGATAATCAATGGGAGAATTGGAAAGGATGCATTACAGCTAATTGCAGTACCGAAGGCGCGGATCAAAAATCTTTGTTTTTGGATGTTTTCAAAGAATTCCCGATATCTCAGTCAGTTCTTCACCGATTCACATGAAAACTATACAGATCTACTCGGCTAATTCATACACAATTAGTGATAGAAAGAAATCCATGAAAATATTATGTACTTGGAATTTTCTGGTTTTGGGCTGTTTTCACACCAAAAGCTGTCTAGCATTCCGAGAACATGTCCCAGTGGTCTGATATATTGGGAAGGACAACATGTATAACTGAGGGAATTAGTGATAGAGCCAGAAACATATGAGATTCCTCCATAAATACAATGTTTACAGTTTCTTTCAAGGCCAAAACTGGTGAATGTATCTGATGGAGCTGCAGGGACTGTAAAGTAATTTATCCCCATTTCTGGCTCTATCACTAATTTATTCCAGCTATAGATGTTGTCTTTACTCCAATATTAGGCCACTGGAACATGTTTTCAGCATACTAGATGGCCTTTGGTGTGAAAACAGCCCAAAACCAGAAAATTCCAAGTACATAATATTTTCATGGATTTCTTTCTATCACTAATTGCATATGAATTAGCTGAGTAAACCTGTATAGCTTTCATGTGAATCGGTGAAGAACTGACTGAGATATCGGGAATTCTTTGAAAACATCCCAAAACAGAGATTTTTGATCTGCGCCTTCGGTACTGCAATTAGCTGTAATTCACTTGCAGATGCGAATTTTCAAAACAGAAGGCATGTATGTGAACTGCAAGGTGATGTCTGCTTCACTGTAGAGCAAGTTCCGACATGTGCAGCAGATGTGGGCCCTTCCACCCAAGCCTTGAATTTCCTAGGTGCAAACCTGCCCAAGGGTAGGTGATTCTGGCATGTTTGACTGGGTGAGGCACGGTGAGCACTGCGTACCTTAAGAATATACCAATTTTACAGCAAGAGAAAAAGTTTCAACTTCCCGCTTCCCTGTCGGTGCTCTGTATTGCGGAGAGGGGATTCATCTACCGGTGAAGTGTTCACAGATGCAAATTCTTCCTGAGATTAGCTGGTGGGGTGGAGGATGATGATAAAAAAATACATGAAGAAAGGCAAACGGAGCTTTGGTTTTATCAAATTGAGATGCTCAAAACGGGTGAGCACGCCATTCATTCCAGCTTCATATTCGGACCCGTGAAAAATCAGCACTTTGGTAGGTTCAGTGAACAGAGAAAAAATCAGCTGGATGACTCAAGTACGGCCTGGGCTCGAGTCGAACAAGCGATGTCTGCTGCAATTTGCACAATTCAACATTTATTAAATGCAGATGCCCACCAAGGGCGACCAGGTCTTTATATGGCTACATCTGTACGCATAATACATATGAGCTAGGTAAATTTGGTTAGTTTGATAGATCAAAGCATCCGAATCCGAATACATACGCACCTGGTTGACCAACGTCGACTATTTTGAGCCCGTTTGCTTCGTATCTGATTGGGGCAAGAAACAAAAGCGGAATGCAAAGAAAAAATCAATATAATGGGGGAACTTGAATGCAAAGAAAAAGGGAATGTACAGCGTTATGGCTCGAGCCGAACGGGCGAAGTCTGCTTGATGATGCGGGCTGCTCCGCTCCGAGCCTTGGAAACTCCGTGTCGCGACCATGGGCAAGAAGAGTGATGTTTTTACAGTGTTCAACTCACCGGGAGGAAATAGAAATTTCGCAGTGTTGCATTCCTGGCGGGTGCGCTGTATTGATACTGATGCAGCAAGGAATGGATTGAAGAATCCGGTAGACCTTGAAACAAATGAGTTCACACTCACATTCACGGATGTCCAAAGCAAAAGAGAACTATACGTGATGACAGATGGCTCGGGCCCGAGTTGAACAGGCGATATCTGCTTGAATGCAACTTGACGCAATGGAATGAGGCGCAGTAGACGGACCCCTCCGCTCCGAGCCTTGAAGTCCCTTGGGGCGACCTGGGTAAACGTAGGTAAATTCAGCTGCTGGGATTTATGGTCAGTAGGTACGGTCTCAAAGTAAGGAAGGTTTAAAAGTCCTGTGTATGAACATGTCGGAAATTTGTAATTTGTGCGGCAAGGCCTGATCAGGGCCTGTCAGGCCATAATGACGGTAAGCCTTATAAGGCCTGATCCAATAAGAGTACTGGGCTGATAAGGCCCTGATAAGACCATGATAAGATGGATGCAACTATTATAAGGCGAAAATAAGGCCGCTGTCAGACGCAAGCACTCTGATTGGCTCTGACAATGTTTGTCCATGTCTTATGAAAGCCTTATAACATGACCCTCTTATAAGGCTATTTAAAAATTTCCGACATGTGTTTGAACCTGTGCAAGGGTAGGTGAATTCGTGGTGTTCACCAGTCGATTCACGGCAGACTTGCTTTGTAGATATACCTGGCTAGTGCACTGTATTGGTAAATTGAAAAATTTGGTAGAGCTCGAAAAAGCATGCCTTCACATTCACACTTGGCACAGATGTCCAAAGCAAAAAAGGAAATGTGCGCAAATTGCATGGCTCAGGCTCGAGTCGAACAGGCGAGATATGCTTGAACTGGGAAGTCGTTATGTTACGTGCAGCAGATGTGGACCCCTCCGCTCCGAGCCTTGAAATCACTGCATGCGAACCTGGCCAAGAGTGATTTTTGTGTACGAGTGTATGTGTGGTTGTCGCTGATTTAACTTGATACTTAATCTGAGCTGAGGTTCGTAATACAGTGGAGGATAAGCACTTACTTGAATACTTAACACAAGTGGAATTTTGGATGGTCAGACTCCTGGGAGCACTATGAGCTGGTGGCTGGTGGGGTAGAGGACGATGAGGCAAAACTACGAAGAAATTGGGGAGGGTTTGGGCTCGAGTTGAACGAGCGATGTCTGCTGCTTCAATGCGAATTTTCGCGCCTATCAAATGCAGATGCCCACCAAGGGCGACCAAGCCTTTCATGGGGCGTATCTCAACCTGTGAAAATCCTAGTCTCTTAGTGACCTTTGAGTGGAAAAGTCGTCGTACGAGCAGTAAGTCCAACACATATTTTGGGAAATGTGACTGGATTATGAGATCGAAGGGCTTGTGCTCGAGTCAAACGAGCTGTGTCTGCTGTCAGGAATCTGTGTCTATCAAATGCAGATGCCCCCGGGGCAACTAAGTCTTTCCAGGGTTAATCCGTACGCATCATACATAGGCGGGGGAAATTTGGTTAGTCTGATGGATCAAAGTATCGGAATTCGAATACATACGCACCTGGGGTGACCAACGTCGACAATTTTGAGCCCTTTGCTTGGCATCTATATTAGGGAGACAAAGAAACGGGGAATGCAAATAAAACATCAGTGTAATGGGAGAACTTGAATGCGAAGAAAACGAAATGGACAGTGTCATGGCTCAGGCCCGAGTCGAACGGGCAGGGTCTACTTGACTCATGTCAGAAAATTTGGATATACACAGCAGATGCGGACCACTCCGCTCAGAGCCTTGCAAAGTTCTCGTCGCAAACCTGCACAGGAGTGAGTGATTTCGGAATGCTGGACTGGGCCAAGTATGGGCACTGCATACTTTTGAAAATGAAAAGTCGAAGTTGTTTCGCAAGGGGAAAAGTTTCCGCTGGGAATCGCGGCTAGTGCTCTGTATTGTATTGCACAGAAGAATCAGATCCCTCAACGATGAGAACTTGATAGGAACCGTCGATATTTACCAGCAAAATCAACCAAGCAAGATGCAGAAAACAAAACCAACTCCATACTACTGCATGGCTCGGGCCCGAGTCGAACGAGCGAGATCTGGGAAATATTTATGATCTGCAGTAACAGTAGCCTGAACATGTAGGAGATGCGGACCCCTCCGCCCCGAGCCTTGTAATCCCTGGATGTGAGGCTCGTCAAGGGAGTGTGTTTTGAGATATTCTTCCAAAGTTACATAACGTTGCACTGATTTGTTGTTCAGCGAGAATGGAGTGGAGTAAGTAAATATTGCCTTCCGAGTGTTGACACGGACAAGTCGAATGATTTTGCTTTGTGCTGGGCATGCCCCGACGGCCAGAACGCAGTGTCAGCATGCGCATAACATTGCGTTGGGGATGACGGAATCCACTTAGGCCCTGCGGGCCCGAGCGGGGCCGTCCTCAAGTAAGCCCATCTCGAGAATTGAGCAGTTCACCAGCCATTCCAGCACTGGTTGCAGATACAGTCGGACGTTAACGTAAAGGTTAGCTGAAAGTTTGGGTATGCCCAAATTGGGACTCGCCATCATCATCACGTAAATCGTGCCATTCTCGTCCCTCCGTTCTCCCTGTCTTTTCGGTCTCCCCTTCAGCAGGATTTAGTAGGAGAGAGAAGGAGAGAAGGATGTCCACCACGCAACCCGCCTCGCGCTCGATCGCCCTCTCTCCGTCTTTGGCTACCTCGCTATGCACCTGTTCCTCCATGGCCTCTTCCTCAATATCTACCTCTGCCAGTACCTCTACGACGGCCCGCGTGCGCTCCGACGCCGAATGCGTCCCGAATCCAAAAAGGCCGCGGATAGTGACGAAGAGCTACTCGCTGCTGTTGTACAGGAAGAACACGCGAGACGAGGAGGACGAGCAGCATGTGGTGCTGAAGGTCGTGTTGCCGAGGTGGGTGTTGTTTTCGCCGTACCTATGTTATTGGCTTTTGCTTTCGCATTCGCTCCTTGGCTTTGCGACGGCTTCGTTCCTATTTCCTCTCTATTCTCTTGGCTTCGTCCTGAGTCGACGTGCCAGACGGCTCGAATTAAATTCTCGTCCTCTCTCCGACTTGCCCACACCCTTTATCTTTTCCTTGGGGGCGAGTGTCTTGCCACGCCCTAACAATTCTTCCGAATCCGTTCTGCTTTTGCTCTTCCCTGGACTTTTCTTCCGGCCTTTCGCTTTCGTCCGACGCCAGCAGTGCAGAGCGGAGGCAGACATTTGGCCTGCAGGTGGCACACCGATGATCGAGTGCCGTCGTACGAAACAGCGATGCCTGTCCGCGCATCCGCACATGTATCCGCGCCCGCCCTGCTCCCGCTCCCGAATACATCAAGGCGCGGATGGTGCTTCATGTCTTTGCCGAGTTCGTGCGGCTCTTGGGACGCCGCCGCTACGGCGCTTTCTGCGCGGCGTAGATGTGGTGGATACGGATTCCTGGACGTTTGGAGGGATGCGGCACCTTGGCCGCGCCCATCGACTTCTCCACACCAAATTCTCCTCACCGCACCTTCGCCATGGTGTCCTCCCACCGCCGTCAAGCCATCCTCCCCATCCAGTCCTCGTCCCTGACCTTCGGCCGTCGGTCCACGCGCCTCACCGTACCTGCGACTCGCTCCCGCCTTGGTTCCCTGTCCCATCCGACGCCATGGGCGGAGTAGGGGTTTGGAGGCTTACGGTACGGCATGAGCATGCGCAGCGAGGGTGCAGGCGGGGCACCAGCATTCCCGAGCATAGGCTCACACGTGGACGCTGCGCGCGCGGATCTACATATCGAGATCATTGCGTGCACCCGCGCCAGAGGAGTCGACATCCAGTTCAGCGCGGGGGCGGGTGCGCGGGAGCTGGGTGCCCTGGACTGCGGCTGTGGATGAGGGTCGCAGCGGTACGAAGGCGCGGCTGATTCGTCCGCGGGTTTCGTGGCGCGGTGGTGGGTACGTGCGACGCGGCAGTGCTGGCGCGCGCGCGACGCAGTCTCGGCGCAGAGCAGGAGGGTCAAGATCGTGTGGGTAGGGTACGGGTCTGCGAGGCGCGGAGGGGCCGCGTGGTTTAGTGCGGTGGGCGCTGTGCGCAGGAAAAAAAATAGCCGGGCACTCTCGAGAACAAGTGGGACTGCGGAACCGAGCACCGCATCCGTGTTGATCGTGCAGCGTCTTAGCCATCCAGAAAACTGCACTTATCCCTCTACTTGCATCTTCCCCATCCTCCCATGATACCCTTACGATCACGAGTCCTCCCTGATTCATATACGGTTCGCCTCTGACGCGCGCCCGCCTCCATGATCGTTTCTTCCTTGGCTACAGTACCGCTTCGCCTAGGCCCGGCACCACCCTATTCCTATCGCCCTCCGCGTTGCGGACGTTAATTTCGAGCGTTCTCGCACTAATTCAAATACGACGCGGTGTTTTGCTCCTCGCCGCTGTCTCAATCACCTCATACGCACGTCTCCCGCTCCTCGACTCCGCAGCCCGCGAGGCGACGCGCTGCGCGTGCGGTATCGCCAACGGCTCGGAAGCCCTTCCCGCTCGACGTGTCGCCGATGCCGAGGCGACACACTCGTAATTTTCGACGCAGCCACAGGGGAGGCTCGGGTACATGTCGCCACAGATGGAGGGTACGAGTCGCGACGCGGGTGGGCTGGCATGAGAAAATGGACATTGCATCCAGACCACGGACTTTGAGGGCCACCACTCGAGCCTCTTTACTTGTACCTCGTATGTCTCGTATGGGCGGCTATTAATATTGGCGTTGACCGCAAACATCGCCACTACTGGTTCCTTCTGCCACCACCCACGACGGATCTTTCTCATTCACCTGAATCTCCGGTTCGAACCCTCGTGTTAGGTCCATTCAGGGAGGGGTCTCGAACGTGGCGGGATTATTCAAGCTCCCACTTGGTACGTAGCCCCGCAATTATATTGTACAACTTCATTCAATTTCCCGCGGGCTGGGTTGTGGCGTCGTGCCTCAAACCTTCGAACTCGTCCCGCCGCCTGTAGCTCGGGCTCGGTCAATCTACTGCGTCGACCCACGTCGACCCACGATTAAATGCGCGCTTCACCCGTCCGAGTCTGCCCTGGTTTTGTATTCTTGTCTGCACTCAAAATTCGAAACCACCAATTTACGTGTCGTTCTACTCCGTCTATCTACCAGCTAGCTTCGATGAGCTCCCCTGATAACGCGCTCCCACTGTTCCCTCAACATCAGCTTTGTCCATCGCCTCCACGCCACGACCGCCTCTCGGCTAATTTCGACAATTTAACCTGCGGCAGTGAATTCAAAACCAAATCTCGGGGAACTCGTCCCGTGGTCCATTTCTGCTTTGAATTCTTGTCATTCTTTCTTCACATCTTCATTTATTTCCCTTGCTCGACGTCCCAGGTGCTGAGCTACGATCTTTGTCGCGCTGCAATTCTTCTTCCCTTCCGAATTCGACTGTCACGGAATCTCTCCTGAAATTGGGCGTGGTCATCAATAATCAAGCAGCAATCAAGCCCTTCTGTTTTGCTGGCAGCCTGTTATGTGGTATCGGCTCGCATCTCTCCCAGTCCGATTCACCCCACCGACGCTGCAATCCCTGTGGTAGTCATCAAGCGAGGAAGGTGGTTCCGGTATGCCTCTGATCCCTCATTCTCTCTTTAATTCGCGCTCCGGACCTTGATTCAAAATCAAGCTGCCGATTAATTCTGGGTCCTCTCGGATACTGGTTGCTTCCTATGGCTGGTTCTATAAACCGGTCTTTCTGTCCTGCCAGTGCTATTCTGCGAGGAAATAAATACACTCGTCTCAGTGTACTGTCGGCAAAGTCAGTTTCTTGGCCCTGGTACGGAGTTATCTCATGAATGTATTTCCAACCTTTCTGCTCTGCTGCTCTTCCTGAACCTTTCCTTCAACAATTTTTTTGAGGAACACGGTGCTTCCTTTACTGTTTCCGATTCTCCCCGGACGTCGTTGAACCGATGTTTCTGCCCACAGACAATTCATTTAGGACGGGGCAATTCATTCTGGTGCGCCTCTGCGATTCCCCACAGATGCATTGCGCACTTACGTACCTGCTCGTGGAAAATATTTTCCCATTCACTGTGACTGGGTTGGACTTCAGTGTTGGCAATCGCGGCTTGTGACGCCACCTCGGGGACCGTTAAAGACTGCATCAGGCTGAACAACTCAATCGTAACGGTGTCGTCGAGTCTCGAAAATTCCACGTCCGCCAGAGCCTCCATCGCTTCCTCGTCAATCTCGTCTCGTGTTAATTTGTGCACGGCCTTTCTCGAAAGGGCTCCAGCTGACATCGCTCGTTCACGGCGAGCCCGAGCCATGGTTCTTCAAGAATCAGGTGTCATTTGTTTTCGAAATACCTTGTGGATCCTATACAGGTGCGGATGTGAGTTTGGAATGGCGTACCGCCCGGCCGTGCTGAGCATCTGAATTTGATAGAACGAAGGCTCGTAAAATTGCTTGCAGCATTTTGCCTTTCTTTGTGGTTTTCTCTTCGTCGTCCAACTCACTAGCTCATCCCAGGACGAACTTCTACCTGTGTGTGGCACTACTTGATAACTGAGTCATTTCAATATCTTCTTCTTCCAGAGGAACAATCATAGTTCATTAATGTTTTCTTTCCCTTGCTTTACCGTCCGTCGCTATTAACCAAGGATTGTTCTTCTGCTTCCTGTATGTGGTTTTTGGTTGCGAGTGTCTGAAGAAGCACGCCAAGCAAACAACCGAACTCAGCCAAAGAAGCTGCCGAGCACGACTCATAGAAGATTGAACCTGTGTTGTGCGTTTGATGCGGGTTCGAATTCCGGGGACTCATGGCTTTCAAGGTGAGTGTGAGAGATGATGTAGGAGAAGAGGGAGAGCCGGGGTTGCATTGGACGCGAAGGCGGTGCGCATCTGCTTCTGCCACAGCGCTAATAGCTTTGATGTATTATTATCGAGCACACTGGCTGTCGAAAGTAATAATAAAATAACACGCGAGACCCCGCGCAACAAGTAAGGCCAATCGCCTCCGAAAATCTACACGGCTCGCATGGGGGCGCTTCATGCCCACGCTCCGGGATCGACAATGAGATGGGCTGGCCATCCGCGACTACGACGCAGAATGCGAGGTACGGATACGTACCGGCGCGTCCTGGTGATCAAGGTCCCCTCCACTCCGCACGGGCTCGCATCGAACAAGGTCTGTAAAGCGCGATAAGGACGCGCGCATGAAAAGGAAGCGGGCTGAGGCCTACAGCCCACGTACTTGCTATCTGTGGATACACCCCCTCGCTGCCCGGGGCTTACCCGGGGAAGCGTCCGGTGTGTGCGGCTGTATGAAGTACGGTGTTTTCATACGCAATGCTAGTCGCTGCAACGATACGAGTCTGCGAGCAAATTTGTGAGCATCAGTGGGCCATTTCCTTTCTTGTAACTCGCAACGAGGAGGAAGGGACAGTAGGGAACGGGAAAGGCCGACGTACGCATAAACAATAGTCAAACTCGTTATTGTCGAGCCCGAGCCACACGTTTGCTTGGACAGTCCTCGTCCTCTTCGCCGTGCCCATCGTTTCCCCCACTTCGATTCACAGAGCCAGTCGAAATGGGTCAAGAGTCGGAGCAGGAAGAGAAAAGCTTCATGAGGCCAAGCGCGTCTCTGTCGGCAACAATGGAAACGTCGGCGTCGGCCTCGAGGAAAGATCAGGATGGAGGAAAGGGGGAAGGGAGAGGGAAGAGAAAGGATGAGGAAAAGCAGACAACGAAGGACGCACACACCAACAGGTCCCGACAGCCGGACTTGCGACATTGCGGGGTGTAAGAACAGAGGAGAACGGGCCTCCAGCGTCTGCTCCCCGTCGCCGATAAGGAATACGCGGAAGAGGTCCCGTAAGACGCAGGACCTGCGAGGAGACAAGTCAGCGGCGCGAAAAGAGCGATACGAAGGAAGGGAGATGTGAGGAGGAAGGGTGGTGCGGGGAGAGAGAGAGGGAGTGAGGAGCAGAAAACAAGCGCACTCACGCGTTAAGGAGCGCACATGCCACCGCGTCGCTGGACCGCGGGATACTGTGGGCGCTCTACGGTCGATCCCGCCACGTCCAGTCGCGCCTCGGCACCGGGTGATAAGATTCCGAAAGAGGGTGAAGGCAGGCATTGGGAATCGAAGAACCTGGATCGAATTACCGCCGTGTCGAGCGTCGAACGTCCACCAAGCGTGGAGTGAGGAGACGACGGCGAGGAAAAGTGGAGCGACCGACGTAAGACGTGGAGAGTGGAGGCATAGCTGAGCGTCGAACGCGACGTTTGGTCGATAGCTGAGGGTCAAGCGCTAGTAGTCGAGTGTCGACCTGACGGTGTAGTGACCCTTGCAGAGTCGCAGCGAACGATGTCAGCACGCAAAGCAAGAAGCCGGGAGACGTCCTACACAGAGTAAGACTGCAAATGAGTCTAGACGGTGGTGAGCGATAGGCCCGTCGAGTTGCAAACCATGGGTCAACTCTTCAGCTTGATGGTCGAAGGGCGGCGCCAAGTGTGTGGACGGAGGTAAATCTAGATTTGATCCGACCTAGATCAAAATGAAGCCGGCATTATAAACGGCATCGCCGCCGATCCGGTTGAAAAGGCACGGGGAACCCAATGACAAGTCTTCGCTGTCAGTGCGAAATGAAAGCAGGCTGTCCTTGTCAGGCGTCGCTACCACGTAAGTACGGCACCCAAACAATGCAGCGACCACGCAACATCGTCAAACGCACATTCCGGAAACTGCGGCCACTATTCTCCGGCTCGGGGGACACAGTCCTCAAAACCCAACTGATCTGCGTTTCGACCAGGACTAAGTACCGCACTTCATTCGGGAGCAATATCGAAGCTGTCAACTGGCTGTCATCGCAGAAGCGCCACATCAATCTAAGTTCGCCCCACACGTAAGTACTGCACGCGACTTCACAGCCTTCTGTCCAATTTAAAAGCGCAACGTGTCCTATGCATGTGTCTCCGACACTTCCTCTTAACCCCACCTGTGCTTCAATACATTCTCTGTGCTACCACCCGCAACACTTATCCATTGGTCAGTTATGTCGCCGATGTGACCTTCGGCACTGGCTGATATAGTGTTGCTATTCATACATAAGATTTATACTTGCTCAGAATAGCCATGGATTCATTCTCCAGCGGCCATCACACAACAATCCTCGGTGCGAATAATATCAGTTGTCAATTGTGTCTAACTCTTCCGCAGGGGGTATTGGAGGGTCAGGTGGACAAGGTGTAGGGAGGGGCATTGGGGGTGCAGGTGGCAATGCTGAAGGCCCTCAGTTCAATGTGTCAGGCACCAATAATTGGAATGTCACAGTTCATGGTGGTAAATGACTACAATATACTGTCAAAAGCTGTTATTGATGGTACTCATTAGATTTTTGTGTCAACCCAGAAGCTAGGAATGAATCATTACATGCTATTAAGCAGAAGGACTCCAAGCTTTGTCCTTTGCCAGTGTCCTCATTTACAGGACGAGGAAATATTCTTCAAGAGATGTGCCAACACTTTGACTATGATCAAGGATCTCGACACATCTTTGTCTTGCATGGGCTCGGGGGTGCTGGAAAAAGTCAACTCGCTTTCAAGTTTTTGCAAGACTCCCAAGCCAACCATCGGTAGGAATTAATCTCATGTTTGTTACAAATGTGTCACACCCAATTTCTAGCTTCTCTCACCTATTCTATGTTGATGCCACAAATGAACAGACACTTGAAACAGATCTGAATATGATTGCCCCTGAAGTGATGGATAAATCAGCTGAAGCGCCTCTACACTGGCTTGCAGGCAAACAAGAAGAGTGGCTTCTCTTCTTTGATAATGCAGATGATGTCTACTTGGATATTTCGAAATTCTTCCCTCGCTGCACTTTTGGCAATATTTTGATCACAACTCGCAACCAAGAACTTTGCATTCATGCTACTGCGGCCTCAAGGGTTTCAGATATGGAACCTGAAGATGCAAAAGACTTGCTCTTGAGCTTGGCTTTCCAAGGGAGGAGTGATAAGAAAGAGAAACTCAGCAGTAACGAGCGGGAGAAGCTGGCAGTAGCCATTGTGAAGGTTGGTTCCATTTAAGTTCTCTTTATGATCCAATTCAAACTGAAGCATAACACAGGAACTCCACTACTTTGCTTTGGCTGTTTCCCAAGCAGGTGGTTACATCCATGCCCGCGGCAAACTCAGCAGGTATCTCAAGCTCTATCAAAGCCATCGGGATGAGCTGCTGCAACGAGCAGAGATCCAACAACAGAATCAGTATGGTCTAGCTGTATATGCAACATGGAATTTAAGCTACCAGAGGCTTAGCTCCCCTGGGAGAACCATGTTGCAGATTTGCTCCAGTCTACATCATGAGGGCATTTTGGAAGAAATATTTCAAAAAGCATCAATATCTCAGGAAAGGCTTGAGGATTCTGAGTTGCAGAGGGAAGTGACCCAATTTTTGACTGAGCTTGGAAAGCGGGATGCAACTTGGGATTCTTTTGTCTTTGAAAGAGTGATGGGGGAACTTGAATCATATTCTCTCATTGAACGGGATAGACAAGATGACTCATATCGTATTCATCCACTGGTACAGCACTGGAGTGGCACCACCATCGAAACAAACAAACCCCATATGCAGAAATGTGTGCTTGCCATAATTGGCTTGTCAATTTCTTGGAGTTTTGGAGATGAGGACTACAAATATCGACGCAAACTCTTACAGCATGTTACCAGAATTATTAACTCCCTAAAATGGGAAGAGATCTGTGCACTTGTTGCAACTCGTATTGGACGTGTGTACTATGAAGGGGGCTACTGGAAGGATGCAGAGGCACTCCAAGTGGTGGTCATGGATAAGAGCAAGCGTGTACTGGGAGAGGAGCATCCAGACACCTTGGCGAGCATGGCCAGTCTTGCATCCACCTATTGGAACCAGGGCCGCTGGAAAGATGCAGAGGCACTTGAGGTGGTGGTCATGGAGCGCAGGAAGCATGTGCTGGGAGAGGAGCATCCAGACACCTTGACGAGCATGGCCAATCTTGCATCCATATATCGGGATCAGGGCCGCTGGAAGGATGCTGAGGCGCTTGAGGTGGTGGTCATGGAGATGAGCAAGCGTGTGCTGGGAGAGGAGCATCCAGACACCTTGGAGAGCATGGGCAATCTTGCATCCACATATTGGAGCCAGGGCCGCTGGAAAGATGCAGAGGCGCTTGAGGTGGTGGTCATGGAGATGAGGAAGCGTGTACTGGGAGAGGAGCATCCACACACCTTGACAAGCATGGCCAATCTTGCATCCATATATCGGGATCAGGGCCGCTGGAAGGATGCTGAGGCGCTTGAGGTGGTGGTCATGGAGATGAGCAAGCGTGTGCTGGGAGAGGAGCATCCAGACACCTTGGAGAGCATGGGCAATCTTGCATCCACATATTGGAGCCAGGGCCGCTGGAAAGATGCAGAGGCGCTTGAGGTGGTGGTCATGGAGATGAGGAAGCGTGTACTGGGAGAGGAGCATCCACACACCTTGACAAGCATGGCCAATCTTGCATCCACATATGGGAACCAGGGCCGCTGGAAGGATGCAGAGGCACTTGAGGTGGTGGTCTTGGAGATGAGGAAGCGTGTGCTGGGAGAGGAGCATCCAGACACCTTGATGAGCTTGGCCAATCTTGCGTGCACATATTGGAACCAGGGCCGCTGGAAGGATGCAGAAGCACTTGAGGTGGTGGTCTTGGAGATGAGGAAACATGTGCTGGGAGAGGAGCATCCAGACACCTTGATGAGCATGGCCAATCTTGCATGCACATATCGGAACCAGGGCCGCTGGAAGGATGCAGAGGCACTCGAGGTGGTGGTCTTGGAGATGAGGAAGCGTGTGCTGGGAGAGGAGCATCCAGAAACCTTGATGAGCATGGCCAATCTTGCATGCACATATGTGAACCAGGGCCGCTGGAAGGATGCAGAGGCACTTGAGGTGGTGGTCTTGGAGATGAGGAAGCGTGTGCTCGGAGAGGAGCATCCAGACACCTTGGAGAGCATGGCCAACCTTGCGTCAACATATCAGAACCAGGGCCACTGGAAGGATGCAGAGGTGTTTCCTAACCAAAAGGAATGTAAGCGCAAAGCCACAGAGAACACCCCCCAGGCCCAAAGCAAGCGCCGCCGCATCATAGGTCAAGGTGTGCCTCACACAGATGAGAGGGAGGACAAACCCCAGCCAGTGGAGGGGAAGGATGGCAGTGAGAATGAAGAGTATGTTCACCTTGATCGATATCTGCTTCTTCTTCTGATTTACATGCTACTCACTAGCAACTGAGTCACGCATAGGCAGTTTCAATCATAGTAAGTACACTGTGCCACAATCAGTGAGGCTGGATAGTGATAAGAATTTTCAGTGGTGCATTCAATTGTGTCAGCTCCTATTCCCTGTATTATTATCATAGATTCAACTGGTATATACTACTGCCTTTATTGGTTTCTCCCTGAGCCCTGAGTACACGATCTTTCTCAATGACTGTACAAGCTTATTTGATCTGTTACAGGGGTGAAACAACTAGGACATTAAATGAGTGAAAGCTAGGCTTGTGACCAGCCTGGCTCTGGGACACCAACCCAATGTGGTGAGCATGGTTGCTGTAGGCAGGCTGGGACATCTTGCGGCATCCCAAACAGCTGGGCCAGAGTTTGAATTAGTTTCTCACACTAACTTTCAGAAAGATTATTCATTCCCAATCCAATTTTTTCAGGTCAAGCTCTGGTTACAAACAATACATTTATCCCTTCAGAATTGCATTTCTGTTCACAGAAATCCCCCAAATTCGAAGGTAGTTTTGAAGGGAAGTGAGCATGGGAACTCACATTGCGGTTTCTGAAATGATTGCATTATCAGTTCCACACAAAAGTTCAGCAGCCGCTGCAGCCTGCACACAGTTGCCATCTTGGCCACAGAAGTTTGCGCTCCCAAGGAGTTAATCCCACCTGATATACCACAGTGCGCACTGATTTCTGGCACTGCCCCGTCCCCTGCACCTTTGGTCCCCGACGCCATTGTCATCCCAAGCCTCCCAAAGACTCCCAACATAGCTTCGCCCCAGCTCTCTATCCCTGAGTTCCTGTACACTTCCAAGGCCAATATTCATCACCTCAAAAATTTGAACCAGTCCACGCAGCACCACCGCAATGTGCAGAGGCACATTGCCAAGAAAGGGAAGGACTGATTTTCACACGAGGGTATGCAATTCCCTTTTCACAAGGGGAACAGCAGTCCTGTTGGATCTGCATAGGCTTAATTGGGTCCTCTCCTTTCTCATCTTCATCCATTTCATTTGTTTTTCTCTCTGTCTTTACCTATGCCCTTTTATAATCACAACTACTACTTTTCCGGCTCTCCTTTTACAAATACAGCTTACTTACCTCTTCCCTTTTTTTCGACCATGGGATCTCTTACGGACGAGGACGTCCTTTTGTTACACTGGGGGCAAAATCCAAGGCATGTGAACCTCATATGCCTTACATGCATGTGGTTCCCATGCCGTCAAACTTTGTGATAAAGGTGTCAATCACCTTTTTTGCACCCTTGTTTTTGCCTTTGAGCCACCCCCAAAAAACAAAGGTGCAACAAAGGTAACTGAAACCTTTGTAGCACAATGTGATGGCATGTGAACCACATGCATGTAAGGCATATGAGTTCCATATGCCTTGGCTTTTGCCCCCGGTGTTAGAGAGGGGATCCTGCAGCTGCTCAGCAGCGTGCATGGCTCCCGTAACCATGTATCCTACATCACTGCATCAATACCTCTTGTCCTTAGCCACCACTATTGTATTCGATGAACTGTCTGGAATTAAGCTATACCTAAACACAAGATTGGCCTTCGCTATGCTCCAGCAGTAAGCAGTTTAAGGTTGAAAATACAGATTTAAAGCACAAATGGCAAGGGAATACATGCTCCAAACTACACTAAGATTTCGGTATATGTAACATTGGGAGTTGTTCATTCTCCAGCTCTTAATTGTACCTTCGCATGAGACGGGTGATGAATTCTAGAAAGTGCAGTATACAGTTGACCATGAGAGAATACCGGACGAGTCAAATCCACTCCAAGCATGTCCAAGGTCAACCCTTGGCAGCTGTTAAAGGTTGTTGCATATGCAGGTGCCAGTGGGAATTGGCGTCGAAGTAATGTATGTCCTGAGGCACCTCAGGTTACCCCCCTGACCCCCCTTAGGCCTATTATTTGTGGTGACTTAATTGGCCTAAGGGGGGTGTTTTTTAGGTGGGTGGCCCATCCAGGATGGGACGTCCCATGAATTGTGATTTTTGGCATGGGACGTCCCATGCATTTCTGATATGGGACATCCCATCTGCCGAAGGTGGAACCGAAAAATTGCATGGGATGTCCCATTGTCCCATTTTGAAGGCAGGACCCCTGGCACCAGCCAAATTATAAAAGCTGGCTTGCACACCCATTTCTGCACCAATTTGTGCTGTCCATAGTGATTCGTGTTTGGCCGCGCTCGAATCTGCACCACATTCAGTTGGGTTTGGCTGCGCTCAAATGCACACTGCATTTGGTTGGGTTTGGCTGCACTCGAATCTGCACTGCATTCAGTTGGGTTTGGCCGTGCTCGAATCTGCACTGCATTTGGTTGGGTTTGGCCATGCTTGAATGCCACTGCATTGGTTGGGTTCAGCCATGCTCGAATGTGTGCTGCATTCAGTTGGGTTTGGCCGCACTCGAATGCACACCGCATTCGGTTGGGTTTGGCCGTGCTCGAATCTGCACTGCATTCGGTTGGGTTTGGCCGTGCTTCAATGCGCACTGCATTCAGTTGGGTTTGGCTATGCTTGAATGTGTACTGCATTTGGTTGGGTTCGGCCATGCTCGAATGTGTACTGCATTTGGTTGGGTTTGGCCGCACTTGAATGTGTACTGCATTCAGTTGGGTTTGGCCATGCTTGAATATGCACCACATTCAGTTGGGTTCGGCTGCGCTCGAATACGCACTGCATTCGTTCGGCTGCACTTGAATTCACACTGCATTTAGTTGGGTTCAAATAACTGCAACTTATTATTTTAAGATGGGATGTCCTATTGAATGTGGGACGTCCCATATGTTTATATATCCAACATGGGATGTCCCACAATTTGATATGCAGAAGATGGGACGTCCCATCAACTTTTGTTCACAGGGTGGGACGTCCCACCAATTTTTATTCTCTACATGGGACGTCCCACTCATTTTAAATATTATGGTGGGACGTCCCACAACATTTCCTAACAGTTATGGGACGTCCCATCCCTTTTGATGAAGACCATGGGATGTCCCATGGATTTTAATTAATTCTATGGGACGTCCCATCCATTTTTACTCAAAGCCATGGGACATTCCACGGAGTTCCCATCAATTCCATGGGACGTCCCATCCTTTTTTTAACAATGGCCATGGGACGTCCCATGGATTTTATTTACATTTTATGACCGACCTTTTGTATTTAAATCTACTTAAACTATCGTCGTATCGCGGCACTGGGTCACATGCTTAATGTGATTCGGGACCAAACAAAACAACTGCTCTCATCCCAAAATGGGAATTCTTGGACTTGGCAAAAATTTTGGTGAAGTCCACGTCGGCCCTTTCGGCTTTAATCGGGCATCCCTCAATCTCGTTCATTGACCGTTTGAGATTTATTTCCTTGAGTGACATTATAATGCGCAGTTGTTCATACAAGTCCGTGTGTCATTTCAGGTCACAAAGCCAAGTATATTTTAAGAAAAAATTGGACGGAATACGACAGGTACACATATTTTTCATAAATGAGTATCAGGCCAAGAATTCAATAACACACAACAGGTACATATTTCTATACCATGACCCCTGATTTCCAAGTCTTCTAGCTAAAGGCGAAGAGAGTCAAATACACCATAGAATTCCGCCGTGCTGAGGGGCTGAGGCAGCGCGCCGTGCTGACGCGACTGGACCTCGGCCTCGGCCTGGAGCACCTTGAGCTTGTTCTCCAGGACTTGATCTATGGCCACAAAGTCAGTCAGTCAGACTCCAGAGGACCAATTAAAAGAAACAGTGCAACATACCTTTGCAATACAGCCTACGGCATGCGACGCCGCGAGGGTTGCGCCAGTACGGGTTGAGCATCTCGAACCGGAACATTTCTAAGGTGGCGGACGGTTCAAATACATTGCCCGTGTACGTCGCCACCAGCTGCTTCACTGTGGGCAAGCGTCAGCCGCAGCAACACGCGAAGACGGAAACAGTGAAATCCACGTACTCAGCTGGTGCAGTGTATACCGTCGCCCGTCAGTAAGCGGGAATGGATTGATGAACTCATATGCCCACAGCTGCTGGGACACCAGGCGAAGCTTGTTTGTGAGGTCGACGTGAATCTTCCGGTATACATCCAGGATCTCGAGGTTCTTGGTAATAGTCGCTTCGTGCAGTTCGCGCTTGTGGTGCACAGTGCGCTTGTATGGGAGGCCGAAATCCAAGTGGAACTTCTCGACTGCAGCACGATAGGCGTCCAGAGGGGTGAGGTTAACGAATGGACATGCCTTGACTGTGGCACCGTCAGGCCTATGATAAATGGAGGAATATTTGAGAACATCTACTCACCAGCAGCCTTGAACAAGGTGTCCACTTCAAGCAGCACGCGTCCTCTCCTCCGCATGTACTCGTTGATCTTGTCATCGGCCACAAAGTGACCAAATTCGAGCTCATAGTCCTCCACTGAGACGTGTATAAGTGAGGAAAGACAAGGGCAGCGCCAAAATACTTACATGCGATGCGGAAATCCACCGCCTTAATGTGATCCGTTGGGTGTGCAGCTGAATAAGAACCCATGGTCAAATTCCTGCCAAACACAGGTAAAAAAAAAAACAGCAACGTACCTGCATCTGCCTTCGCGGCGGCCACCCATTTATTTAGCTCTTTCCGTCTTTGCTCCTCCTTTATGATGCGTCGTTTCTCGAGCGAGATTTCACACGGAGTTGCAGGCGGCGGGATGCACAGGGCCACCGAAAGAAAAGGAGAAGACGCGCGCAGCGGCGGAGAGGAACGTGGCGAGGAGGACGGTGGTGGCGAAGAGGGCAGGAGGCTTCCCTGCTTGAGTGCTGAGGCAGCGATAAACCCTCCACCTGCGGTGGTGGCGACAGAGGGCTTGGTGGTGCGGGGGCGTGCAGTACGGTCGGCTGGCATCGAGGCGAGTGAGCGAATTAGTTTGAGGCATAATTCTGTGACGCTTCACCTTTTAACCCTGTCGTCCTGTGGTCGCTTCCCATTATTCTTGGCAATCGGCATCGTTGGTGGCTGGCCATTGTCGTCCATTTCTTCTATATTTGGCATGTTCAGGACGGTTGGTTATTGAGGCATTGAAGCAATTCCTTCCCTGTTTGGAAAAGCTCGGATTAGCTGTTATATCTGTGTCAAGGGGAGAGAAAGGAAGGAGAGGGGATAGGTTCCGGATGGGTTATGACCGGGCTCGGGAATGCCGGAGGTCAACGGAAGTAAACGGGAGAGGATTCCGGAACACGAATATGGACCACTACACCACAGCTAGGTTTAAGGGCGAGTGTACTATGTTGTCCGGGGTTGAGCCAGAGGTAAACCGGCGTAGACCGGGAGTTGACCGGGGGTTGACTGGGAGATGGCCGGAGGTTATCGGAATGTGAACGGATATATACCAGAGTATACCGGAAGTGGTCGGATGAGGTCCGGATGAGTCCGTGGTGGTTAGCTGAACATTTGAATGGACACCATCATTTACCCGTGCTTGTCTATGATACCTAATTAGTTGCTTATTTACCTAGAATGGTCTTTCTTCAACATCTACTGCACACCATTTTTTGATCAGCATGACGCCGAAGCAAGCAGGGAAAGGCTCCAAAATCGGTCGAGAATTCCGAATGCCGCTCGCAATACTCCAGTGACTCCACAAATAATCCGGCGATCAAATCAGCGGCATGCCGAAATTTTCTCCGCTTATTCGGCCTCGTGGCTCGGCGCCTATTTTCCTTTTTACTTCCAGCCACCATCTACATTGCCAGGTAAGCTGTACTTCACGCTCTTCCGCACCACCACCATTCAGCACTGCTGCCCCTGAGCTCATCTACACCGTGACCGTGCCCATCGCCCCTGCTGCGTACCCCGTACAGCACTCATCCGCGCTGCCGCGTTCATTCACCCCACCCACGGGCCTCTTTCTTCCGAACCACCTCCGTCGCACAGCAAGCGACCATCCTCAAAACTTTTTCTACTTCCCCAACACTCATCGCATAACATGTCTGGCTGTGGTAAGGGTGGCGAGGTATGAGGATGTTTTCAGGGCAGTCTGGATTCTGACTTTCCTGCTCGTGTAGGGACTCGGCAAGGTGGAGCCAAGCGCCACCGCAAGATTCTTCGCGACAACATTCAGGGTGTGTACCTGGCATTGGCCGTCGTGGTGTGCGGTGTCCTCAAGTCTTGTTGCAGGTATCACCAAGCCCGCCATCCAGCGTCTTGCCCACTGTGGAGGTGTGAAGCGTATCTCGGGGCTCATCTACGAGGAGACTCGTTGAACAATGTGCTCCGAACTAAACCCAAACAATCCAATTATCACCCAAATATAACCCAAGTCTTTCTGATATAAGCAGTAACGCCCACAGAAATAAGATGAGGATCAGAAATAGGCCGATCAGAGGAAGCAAGAGCTGAGATACAGACGAGTGGTAGTCCCTTGTACAGGGCCTAACAATAGGTTGAAGGGAAGGTATAAGATTCCCACAGAAAGATGAACCTTCACTACAAGATATCACCAGGAATGGGCCTGAGAGATAATCGAGCAATGGAAATAGGATAGTTTAAGAGCTTCGCAGCTATGAGACGAGCAAGTGTTGTGTATGTGGTGGTGGTTGTGTCCGGAGATGCGCGATAGACCTCCTAGAGGCGAACGATAGACTATTTCCACGAGGATATATGCCCAAAAGCTTATTTCCCAGAGAACCCGATTGACGATTTACGATGAACGATGAGCGATACGATTTGACAATGTGACGATTGACGATGAACGATGACAATGACGATAAAACGATTTCGATTCCATAACTATGTAGCCTCAATCACGCCCTAAGATGTTTCCAGTAACCAACTTCTTATTCCAACGGAAAGGTTTCCCAATGTTAAAGTCCAACGACGATACACACTGCGCCAACCCCAGAAATAGCCCAAATCGCAAGTGTTATGCCTACTAGTACAAGGGGATTCTGTGTCCTACTCGTAATAATGTCCCAACTACTTATACAAATCCCAAAATCATATGAAAGTCCTCAAACCAAGCAGAAATTAGTAAAATGGCCCGAGATCGTCCCTCCTTTCTCGTTTATCCGTCGGAGGAATAGCTGCGAGCGTATTGCCATTGGCCAGTGCGCAGGTAGTCCCTGATTTCCCGACCATGCGGCTTTTGTCATCCAGGATATTTGAAAACACCAGTCCCCTGGCTGACTGATATCATGTCGTCCGTCTATTCCTTTTGTCTCCTGTCCCTTTCCCGTAGCTCCTGACCATCGGACCTTATTCCCCTGGCCTCCAGCTCTCCGTAGGTAC
Organism: Mycena galopus ATCC 62051; assembly: GCA_014925785.1. Taxonomy (NCBI): domain Eukaryota; kingdom Fungi; phylum Basidiomycota; class Agaricomycetes; order Agaricales; family Mycenaceae; genus Mycena; species Mycena galopus. The sequence goes on along the minus strand of WIQG01000115.1, from coordinate 219,725 downwards.
CCCTAGTGCAACCTTTTCCCAGAAAGGTTTCTTATTCCCAACTTCGCTTCCTCAGAATAAGATCAATCCCATCAGATTGTCTTAACCGACCTTCGCTTATCCCGGAATCTCTCTGGTATGAGCTTCCCCGACCTCACACGCCTGTCACATGGAAGGCCTTTCCTTTAGCCGAGCAGAAATAAGCTTATTCCCGCATGTCCGTTGCTAGTATCTCTGGCTTATTTCTCGTCGTGGAAATAAGGTCCAGAAATAGTCTCTTTAAAGGTTTGTGGGCTACACTCTCCTCTACGGTTTTCAAGGCGAGCACTGCCAGTTTGCAGGGTAGTCACCTATCCTTTGTACCCGTTACTCTGTGATCCTGACCCTGCCAGCTATACCGAGACCGTATACTAGCTCTCAGAAATAAGCCTATACTGTAATCAGACTATTCCGAAACGCGCAAAAACTGCGGTGTTTAGGTATAGTCCAATTCCAGACAGTTCATCGTGGTGTCCTCAAGATCTTCCTCGAGAACGTCATTCGCAACTCGGTCACGTATACCGAGCATGCCAAGCGGTGCGTCCCCTCCCCCTCACTTGCTTTATCGTGCTCATTACCCTTGTATCGTTTTGCAGCAAGACCGTCACCGCCCTCGACGTTGTCTACGCCTGCAAACACTCCGGCCCCATACTGTACGGTTTCGGCGCATGATTTTTTCTTTGTGGGTGAGTGACCACTTATTCGCCCCACCCCTGCCTGACCTCCAAATTTCCTGCGTGCACAGACCACCTCGCGCATGCGCGCCCTCTCGCATCATGTATCTCTGTATTTTGTACATGTCTCTATTGTACACCTCATGCATATTCATGGCTTATGGTCCCACCCTGGGCTCGCCTCTCCCCATCTTGGTTCCGTCTTTTCCTTTCTTCCTATGTCGAAACTAAGACTTCTCACACTTCTCTCTGCATGTCCTGCTCTTTGACATGGGCTCCATGTACTCCAAACTCAACGAGTAGAACGGCGATCTCTGGAATCTCGCAGGAATCCCCTCGCCTCCAAACGACCACGAAACAAAGAGACCATCGTCTTTGGCTACCTCGTCGCATGGTTCGTGGGTGACTACGTCTCCCGCCAGCTCGTGCTGCCAACAGCCCAACTGATAATTGTCGAGGGGATATGCGAACGGTGTGTGCCCTCACCTGAGTCTGTAAAATGTTGCTGAATTCCATTTGGCTCCCCCACCGCACACATCGGGACTTGAGGAATGCGTGAGGAAGGAAGTTCACGGGGAAAAGGTGATCGAAAGCAAGGGGCGGAACTCCGGACCGCATACTGATTGCTTGCTGATGCGTGGCTGCATCGCCGCAGGTGCTTCTCTTGCATTCTTTCTTCCATCGTCGTCCAGCAGTGAGCAGTCTCTGCCTTCCGTTTTGTATCGAGCTCACGCCGCCTACGAAGCCCTGCCGGATCAGTCAATGGAGCCTCCTCATTGTTAGGTCGAACGACTCGCATTGCAGCTTTGACCCGAATCGGCTGTCCAGTGGTAAGGCTCCAACCCTTTCTGTTTATAAACGTTTCAAACGGATAAAACCGTTTTTATTTTCGTTTTCTTTACACACCAGGACAAACGGAAACAAAAAGAAAACAAAAGGTTTAAACAGTTAATTTCTTGCGATATCCTCGAGGGTGTGGAGGACAATGTTTTCATATTATTCCCATGTTCCAGTTTATCAAGGACGACCTCCTTGACTTCTGTCGAGCCCCAAAGCTCCACCTTGCTCTGAAGTCGCCTTGGATCGAACCAAATCCAGCCCTTGCCGAGCTGCCGTGTAGCATTCCCACGATAGCTTTATCTCCGCTCCATGGTCCCACACACTAAGACACCTCAAATTTGTTGGGAGAAGAGATCAGTGGGTACATTATACACATATCTCTCCCAAAACTTATCCCAATTGCCATGGATGTCATCTGATCACAGGCTCTCCGAAACAACCGTTTAAAACGTTTGTAAATGGTTTTTTAAATGTTTCTTTCAGTTTTCGTTTTTTTTACGGCCCGGCACAAACAAAAAACAAAAGGTTGGAGCCTTATCTAGTGGACGACGCTCCTCCCAAAGCTCTACTTGTCTTTCATGTCTGCTGTCTGCCTTCTGATGACTGCCAATGCTATCCCGGCGAATCTCTGACTTACAGTGACACTTCCGCGTCCACACGCTGCTCAATGCTTTTGGTATCAATTTCGCGGGTTTCTGCGATCTGTGTACCCGCCTTCCAGAAGACCTGATGAAACCATTCTGTCTCTCCAAGCACAAGTGCAGCTCACGTGAATGACGAGTGCAAGAATATGAGCGGGTGGGAAGGAGTAAAGAAGAGGCGAGATGTGGAATCAGTGAGTGCTCTGAACCCCTTCACTTCCCCCTTGATTAGTTTTTATACTAACGACTATGGCACCTTTCAGGGCTACGCACCCTCCCACCCTCTTCGCACACCTGCGGCGTTCATAATGGCTCTGTGAATGTTGGCGGTTACGAGCGCGCTCAACCGAGTCTGCGCACATGTGTCTTCCGTGGGGGAAGTCCATGGAGGCTTTCCCTTCTTGCGCCTCTGTATACTGTCCCACAGAGTGCTCATCTGCGGCGAACGGGAAATCGTTCGCAGTGTGCAATGTGCCAGATGCTTGGCTTTCTGCCAACGCCAGCCTGCATCCACAGCTCGCATCGAGTGCAGTGTCCCCTTCTCCGGACTGTATGTGATTAGTACTCTTCTCGGAACACCATTTTCCCTTCCTTTGTTTTTCTCCGTGTTTGGTAGCCAGCAAAGTCCATGGGGACGAGTTGAGGTAGTCTAATACGTCATTGTCGCGATTGGGTTCGTGGAAAGCATGCAATTAGGCGAGTTATGAAAGTGAGTGCATTGATCCTTGAATCAGGCGCTGCCATTCTTTCGAGATTCCACTGCGCTACAACGCGTCCGTTGTTTAAGCGCCTTAGAATCTGGGCTGGCACGCTTCACATGGGGACTTACTTGACGTTATCAGGCCTTCATTTCAGCACTAATCTCCTATTAAACAGCAATTTTTCCACTCGCTCTCGAAAAAAAAAAAAACTAGTTCAAGGGTCTGACTTGAGAGACTACTAATTTCTGGCAGTGAGACTACAGCGCCCTTGTCGCCCTGCTGCGTGCACGCCGCGAGCCTTTTCCCATCCTGGATTGCGTGGTGGTGGATCGGACGACGAAGTCGGAGTCCCGGAATCTGCAGCGCGGGCCCAGAGACTCGACCGCAGACAAGCTCAGAGCGCTCGCAGCCAACGGCATGAAAATCAAGTAGGACCGGATCGTCACTACCACGTCGTTACTTTGACTCTTGTTTAACATGTGCGTTTCGGATTGTGGCCCATTCTGCTTGAAGCGTCTGACTTCCCATCCTTCCACTCATCCAGTTCTTCCTGGGCTCATAATATACCCGTCCATCCCAAAAATCTGACTGCATTCACATTTTCATGTGTGGGACCTGCGTGATCTGTTGACCCACACCACAAGATCCGTCCGCAGATCGGATGGAAACCATACATAAAAGGGACCGGTTCGTTCTCTCCATCTCAACTTCACCCCATGGCAGCTTCCGTTCCTGAAAGCCAGAAGATCGATGTTATCCTGGAGACCAACTTCAATGCGGCCTTTGCAGACGTGGCCGAAGCACTGAAGCCAACGCTGTACGAGTGGATTGATGAGTCGCAAGAGGCGATCTGCTTCGTTCCAGACGAGGTGGCGTACTTCAAGTGGAAAGCAGAGCACCGGATGACCATCGGCGAGCTTGAGAAGCACGAGTGGACCAAGGGCGACGACTTTACAAACAGACCCGTATTGGCGGAGCCACTTTTCGCTAATCTCCCAGTTGCTGTGCGCCAAAATGTCGTCTCCATGGATAGTCACCGCATTGCGATAGTCAAGGAGGCAGTCGACAAGGTCGAAGCGGCCTGCGATACTTTGAGTTGCGGCCCACAACAGAAGTAAAGAAATGTACGTCTCAAGAGGATCATGCGATCCCGAAGTTCTGTGTGCAAGATACAGTCGATAATGCTCTCTGTGTCAATGGTCAATGAATGAGAATCAGCGCGCTTCAGTGAACGGACCATAAGGAACGGTCCTGAGAGCAAAAGGTCAGAAAAATAACAAAACGTATAATAAGGGTAATCACCTCTGCACCAATATCGGACGAAGATAAGAGGGTAAACAGTAGGCGGTATTCCTCTTGTAGTTGTCGAGGTGGTAGCTGCGCGAGAGGTCAGTGATATGGATTAAGTTCTGTTACCCAAATAGTCCTACCCAGGACTCGAAATCTCGCAATTTCTGCTTTCCACTGCGATGTTTATTGCGTTGCGACACACTTCGTCACAGGATGTTACATCGTGTCGCAACCACAAGAAACCAGCGGAATATGGCCAAGGCGCAGCTTGCAGCTAGTAAATACATTCCGTTAGATGCTTCATTTGGAATATCACGAAGATCTATGCATAGATAAATATCTCAGAAGCTTCACAAAAAAGTGTGTTTCGAGCCTACTTGCACCCTCCAGAACTCACCCATTTCTCAATGGATTTCTTCAAGCCTTGTGGTAGAGTTGTCCATATATTGATGGACTAAAAGAGTTGCCAGCTGACCCTGAAGGTCCGAGGCCGCGTTGAGACGGTAGGAAGGAAAGATCAGAAATGCTTGGAAAATGGGGTTGAAATGTGACATCACACTGACAGTGACTAACTTGTGCAGGCATTTTGCAAACACAAAACACCAACAGCAGATATCCGAGGAGGTAAAAACAAAGTTCAATGATGAAGGAATGACGCAGGGAAAACAGAATTTTAGCACTGAAAGTTTTGAAGAGCTGAGGATAAAATTGGAATCTGTTATGTAAGAAAATCCTCAGCCACCGTGACAGTGATTTAAGGTTCGTTAGATTTGTTTCTAATGAAAGAGTCAGGTTTGGAGTACAGCCACTATTGAGGCTTCAAAAATCTAATGAATCTAGGGCACAGCCACTAATTTCATTATGGACGGAAAATGTCGACCGTAAAAAAACGAGGTCGGAAGAATGACGGTCACGAGATGTTATGAACGATTACTAAGTACTCGTAACAGCTTGTGGGCACATTGAAGGCATGGCTGGACAGCTTGCAAACCGTTTCAAGGCCACAAGCTGAATCAAGCTGGTGCAAGTGATTTGGCATTTTCCGACATTTTAAACATAAATTTTCACAGAACAAAGAATGGTTCCCATTCTGCTTCCTGGCGGGAGCTTTGAAAATTTGTGGTGCAAATGGGAGCACTCAGAGTAAGGGTAAGTGATTTCGCAGTGCTCGACTCACCAGAGACTTGATTTGTCAAGATAAAAATTTCGCAGTATTCCTTTCCTTGTGCGCTGGACTGATCATTCAAAAGCATGGATTGAATTATTAGTGATGATAGAGCTCGACAAGAATCATTTGCAGACACAGACATGCACAGGTTGCGATGTTATGTGCTGCGGATGCAGACCCTCCACTCCAACCCTTGATTCCGAGTCACGAACCTGCACAACAGGAGTGATTTCACGGCTTTCAACTCACCACGGAGTTGCTTTGTGGATATATCTGGCTGGTGCACTATGTCATAGATTCAACAATTTGGTAGAGCCCAAAAAGCATGCATTCACACTCACACTTGGCAGCACAGGTGTTCAAAACAAAACAAAAAGCATCTATTTGCACACTGTATGGCTCGGGCCCGAGTTGAACGGGCAACGTCTGCTTAATAGAGGTGATCTCGATCACTTATGTACAGCAGATGCGGACCCCTCCGCTCCAAGCCTTGAAAGGCGTGTGTACGAACCTGAGCAAGGGGAGTAATTTTTCGCAGTGTTGAACTTACTGGGTGGAAATATAATTTGGCAGTGTGCTATTCCTTCCTGGCTGGTGCGCTGTATTGAGGGAAAGCATTGATTGAACAATTTGGTAGAGCTCGAACGGTGTGTGTTCACACCAAAAAGCATTGCGCCTCGTAGTTCCGCATGGCTCAGGCCCGAGTCAAAGAAGCGAAGTCTGCTAGAGTAGAACCAGACTCTTGGGCATCAAATGTGTCAGCTACGGACTGCTCCGCTCCGAGCCTTGAAAAGTCCATAGTTCAGTGCTCAGGGTTCGTTGAGGGCGTGTGTCTAAAATATTGTGTTTTGTTCGGCCGTGCCACTGATTCATTGCGCCGCTAGAAGGAAAGTGGAGTACGCATTACCTTTTGGCTTTACTTGTTCGTCCTAGTCGTATCCCGACGGCAAGAACTCAGTCTCGGCATTGGGGATGACGGAATTGACATAAACGTCTCACGCGCCGTTCGGGCCCGAGCGGGGCCGTTCGTAAGTGATCCCGGAGCAGTTCGCCAGCCATTCCAGCACTAGTTGCAAACCCAGTCGAACGTTAACTGAGAAGGGAACGTGGAGGTAGAGCGGCGGCCTTGTACGCGCACGCATGATGGTTGCGGTTAAGGTTAGGCGCTAACAGTTCAGGTATACCCAAATTAGGACTAGCCATCAGCATCACGTAAATCGTGCCATTCGTTCTTCCGTTCTCCCTTTCTTTCGTTCTCTCCTTTCTTCAGCAGGATTTAGAAGGAGAGAGGAGGAGAGAAGGAGACAAGGATGTCCACCACGCAGACCTACTAGTACACCATGCGCTCTCCTCTCCCGACACCCACCTCGGGCTCGGACTCAATCACCCTCTCCCCGTCTCTGGCTACCGCTACCTCGCTATCCACCTCTTCCTCAATGGCCTCGCCCTCAATATCTACCTCTACCAGTACCTCTACGCCTCGAGTCCGCTTCCACGCCGAATGTGTCCTCATCCCGGAGCTTGGGTCTTTTAATCCGAAACGGCCGCGGATGGTGACCAAGAGCTATTCGCTGCCTCTGTGGAAGAAGAATACAAGGGACGAGGAGGACGAGCAGCATGTGGTGCTCAATGTTGCGTTGCCTAGGTGGGTCATGCCTTTTTTTCTATTCTCGTCTTGGTTTCTTGTTTCTTGTTTCTTGTTTCTTGTTTCTTGTTTCTTGTTTCCTTCTTCCTACTTGCGTTGCCTTTCCCGGCATGCGCCCCTCCCGACCTGCTCTCTCTACCCGCGCGGGAACCTCGCCCCCGCCCCTCCTTTTGTGTTCCTCGCTCGTATGACACCACTTCTCATGCATGGCGCCATGCCCTACGAGTGCCTGCATGGGGATAACAGTGCCTGTTGGCAAGTTGCTGGCAGCGGCGCACAGCTTTGCGGGGTACAGAGTGGGCTTTTACTGTTCTTGTTTTACGCGCGACTGGGTCCGCGGGTGGGCGCGAGGATCTCGTCTGCATCGCATGGCGCAAGCTTCTCCATCCCCGGACCCGGGACGCCTGGCGTTTGGAATACCCGCTCGGGTCCAGAGTGCAGCATGCAAGCCCAGCAGCGCCGCTGCCAGCAAGGTGTCGGAATCAGGGCGGGCCTTCAGCGAGACGTCACAATTGCAATTGCACTCAGGGCGAGCCAGGCCCAGGGGGGCGACATATATTTGTTTTTTTGACGCCGCAGGTGTGGGTGCGGGGACCTTTCGTCGTTGGCGTTAGCGCTTTCATTGAGAGCCTACCTCTTTTTGTGCTCCAATGTGCGGTCTTTTCGTTTTTCGTTTTTTGATTTTTGATTTTTGATTTTCGGTTTTCGGTTTTCGGTCTTCCCGCGGCTGGGCTCGCGTTGTCGTTATGTCATTCTTACATTTGGTTTTTGCCTTTTGGCGACGGCGATGGCGATTCTGGGTGCAAGATGGGATGAACCTGCATGCTCCTTCGTTGTCGTTGTCGTTTTAATTTTCATATCTCCGCGCCAATATCTTTTGGAGCTTTGGCTTTGGCCTTTTCCGGTTCGCGTCGTCCTCTTCGCGGGGAACGGGGGCGGGATGGATGGCATGTAAACGCGCGTCCTCACCCTGCCTCGCCTCATTCATGCATACATACTGCTGTGCGAGGCGACTGCACGCGGGAGGCACCCGATTCGAGTTTCGTTTCGAGCGTCCCTTGCCTCGTTTCATTACTTTATCCACGTTTTTGTCGTTCCTCTTCTTCTCTTTTGGTATTTCGTCTCCCGCCCCACTCATTATATTCATCCCTTTATCCTCCCGCACACGATTGACGTACTAACAACCACTGTCTTTTTGTAGGTGGGTGTCTGTCTCGTCTTGCCCTTGCCCAGTCTTGTGTGGGGTGGTCTGGTCTTGCATGGTGTGGTGTCTGTCTCGTCGGTCTAGTCTGGTGTGGTTGTGGTTTTATCTGCGCGGTGCTTCACGCGCGCTGCACCGATCTTCCTTTTTGCCTTTTGCTTTGGCTTTTATTTCTGGATGTGACTACTGGACGGCTTTCCCGCCTCGCCTGCTCGTTTCGTGTTCTTGTGGTGCCGACGATGGTGATGGTCTCGGCGTGCGTCTATCCCGCGCATCGCATATGAGACGCGACGCGACGCCCGAGGATTGGTCGAGGGGCGCGAATCGCAGGCAGGCATTGTTGGAGAATGGAGAACATTGACCGGCCACGGTTTCGGTTCTCTGCCCTTGCTCTCTTGTTCTTGTTTCTGTCCCGCATTTCGAAGCGGGTGGAGCGCGAGTGCCGCGTTTTCGCGCTCCCTGCTCTTTCCGTTCTTTTTCTTCTCCTTTGGATAATTCGGACTCGGAATGGGAATCTGAAGCACACTTTTCGCTGCTGCGACTTCTCTTTGCCTTCGCCCTTGACGGTGGATGGGAACAAGGCTCGACTCCGTGCCGTTTCGCGGGAATAGATCGAGGGCAGCCTCCGGTGCCGATTGATTCAACACCTCTTTTTTCGCTCTGTGCGAGTCGAGGATGCACCGTTTTTTCTGCCTTCCGTTTCGCGATACTCCACCTCGCCCCGCAGGTTCTGCGTGGCGAAATTAAACCCGGTCGTCTACCCATTTCTGTTGACTTCGCCTTAGTCGTCACACTCATCCGCCGTCTTTTGTCTCGCTTCCATGTTCTTTCTCCCATTCTTTTCCATTTGTGTATATTCCTTGATCGCTCGCACACGACTGACGATTTCTTCATTCCTTTTCAGCTCCAAATCCATAAAATCCTCCTCACGCTCGCGCAAACGCAACCCGTCGCGCTCTCCGCCAGCCGCCTCCCCGCCGCTCCTGTCCTGCCTGCGCTCGCGCTCTATCACTTCTGCGTCCGCGGCCCTTGCCGCCCGAAGCGTCACACTCCCCTGCGGCGTCCTTCGGCTCCCTCGGCGCAGGGAACACGCTACCTACATCTGCAGCTACATCTACATGGCCACCGAATACCAGCGACGCCTCATCAACCCGAAGCGCTAACCCTGACGCCATTGCTCCCCGATGTCCCCAACGCGGCCTCCCCTCGAAGTCTTCGAGGTCGTCAATCCCTGCTCCCTTACTCGACGCCGTGTCCTTCCGGATCCAAGTCTGCCTTACATCCGCAACAAATATCAACTCCAAGCGCGAGCTGCTTCTTTTCGACCGGTCGCAAGCATGTCAACCTGCCACATTACTGTCGATCTGCGGAATTGCCTGATAGCCACATCTCACCGTGTCAATACTTAGCTGCACCAACATTCAAATATTCTGCAAGTAAGCCGGTCCTCAAGATTCGCCACTCGTGCTCTGGCGCATTTATACCATTTATATATGTTTTCTTCTCCCCCGTCAAAGCTGTCAACTTGCTGCAAACGGAGAACACTGCAAAATCCGTGTCTATCCACTTTTCCCAGTCCGAGGTTCAGTGTTGCTTGGGCGCGCGCGGTCTCGGAGTTTCATGGTAGTCGTATTATGTGGTATAGATTTACTTTAATATTAAATTCCGGCTGTACCACCGCTGTTTCCTGGCTTTTGGTTTGTATTTCCGTCCAAATGTACGCTCATTGTTCGGATGTTGCTCGAGTTCGCAGAACCGATTCAGCAATATAAAAAACAGTCAACGCGGGGCTCGGCCTTGAGTCGAACGGGTGAAGACAGCTTCAATTTCTCACTGGTCATTGAATATGTAGTAGCAGATGCAGACCCTTCCGCTCCGAGCCTCGAAAACCCTGGGTGCCACACGGGACACTGGGTTTTCCCTTCCTGGTTGTGGGTGTTCTGTATTGATGCATAGAATTCATTCATTAAGGATACGGGCTCGATGGGAATGGATTCACCAACACACTGCCAAAGAACAAAATGGAAACGGAAAAACAGAACATCCTTCTTCTCATGGCCATGGCTGAGACCCGAGTCGAACCATCGGTGCCTTCGTCTTCCTCGAACATGTAACAGATGCGGACCGCTCCGATCTGAGCCTTGAAAGTTCCTGGGGTGGGGCTCATGAGGGCTGGACAATTTTTTATCATTCAACAAGCGGCTGCTCGGCAGCTCCGCGGCCTCGCATTCCCTTCTTCGTCCGGCAGATGGTGCCGATACGAGATAGACCAAGCTCGGACGGCGCGGGCTCGAGGCGGGATAATATCGGATCAAGGCTGTGTCAACTGACGAGCGGAGTTTGAAATGGCTTCAGACAGAGCGGCTTAATTTTAAAAGGAGGATGATGCGGCACATCGATTTACGGAAAGACAAAATAAACGACAAATTCGGACCCCTCAGGACCGAGTGGAATCGTCAAGGTGTGCTTGAATACACGTGGTGATATTACCCACCTGTGGGCAATATATGTCGACCCCTTCACTCCAGGCCAGCATTGTAGAGAAGGGTTGATTAATGGCAAGCGCTCGAAAGGAATCGAATCACCAACTAAGGAACAAAAGGGAAGAAAAACACATGAGCCCACAGCTCAGACCCGAGTCGAACGAGCAAACTCTGCATGAACACGAGCGCCACCAGGTACAGCACATTCAGAGAAGATGCGGACCCCTCCGCTCCGAGCCTTGTAATGACCTAGGGACGAGACGGTACAAGAGAATAGTTTGTTCAACTCAGGTAGGCGAGTATCTTTTTTGAAAATACAATTTTACAGACGGAGGCAAGATTTTCCTTGCTGGCTAGCGCCCTGCATTAATCAACGCAAAGAATAAATAAATTACAGATCCACCGACACGAGCAAAGAAGAAAAACGGCCTCCAACATCACTCATAGCTCAAACCCGAGTCGAACGGGCGAAGTCTGTTTAAGATACGTACCACTCCGCTCCGAGCCTTGAAATCACCTCGGTGCGAACTTGTTTGAAGTGTTAATTGGAATGAGCAAGAAATAGCTTGCCCATGCGTTCGTATTTCCAGGCACACTAATATAAAATAATACAAGATTCTCAAGAGACCACCGCGCAACCACAGGAGGACCAATCGCCTCCCAGAGTCTATACGGCTCGCGTGTGGCGCTTCGTGCCCACGCTCTGTGGTCGAAAATGAGATGCGCACCCGCGGCTACAACGCAGAATGTGGGGTACGGATACGTACGACGTGTCCTGGTGACTGAGATGCCCTCCACTCCGCACGGGCTCACATCGAACATGATCGTACGCAAGGACACGCCGATAAAACGCGTAAGAAGGAGGGAATACACTCCCTCGCTGCCGGGCGCAGCATCCGGTATGTGCTACTGTATAAAGCACGGTGTTTGGATACGCAATACAAGTAGCCGCGTACCATACGTCGGATACGAGTCTGCGAGCTGAGTTGGGATTAACGATGGGTGATTTCCTTTTTCTCGGATTTTTTGGGCAGCCCACCTCGCAAGGCAGGAAGAAGGAACAGTAGGGATGGGAAAGGGGAGACGTACGCATGAACAATAGTTAAAGTCCTCACTATTCAGACCGAGCTCGCTACATGCCTGCTTGAACAGTCCTCGTCCTCGTCCTCTGCCGTGCCTGCCGCCCACCGTTTCCCCACTCCTTCGCAGACCAGTCGGAATGGAGAGAGAGAGGTCAGATAGTAGAGAGAAGCTTCGTGAGTCTTTAGATGGCGTCAGGACCAGGAAGCGCGTGCTTGTGGGCAACAATGGAATCGCCAGCGTCAGCATCGAGGCAGGATCAAGACGGAGGAAAAGGACGGGGGAAGTGGACCAAAGAAGGGGGTACGAGAAAGCGCAGGAGAAGGCCGGGGAGAAAGGCAAGGAGGGAAGGGAGAGGGAAGAGAAAAGCAGACAGAGAAAGACGCACGTATCAACAAGTCCCGACAGCCGTACTTGTGACATTGCGGAGCGGAAGGACGACCTCGAGCGTCTACCCCTCCGTCGACGATAAGGAATACGAAGAAGATGTCTCGTACGGACCTGCGAGGAGACAGGTCAGCGGCATGAAAAGAGCGATATGAAGGAACGGAGATGTGAGGATGGAGGGGAGAGGAGGGGAGGGTGGCGGAGGGAGAGAAGGAGGGAGTGAGGGACAGAAAGCAGGTGTAATGACGTGTTAAGAAGAGCGAATGCCATCGCGTCACTGGACCGCGGAATGCTGCGGTGGTCTATGGTCGATGCCGCCACGTCCAGTCGCACCGGGGTTATAAGATTCAGGGGTGAAGGCAGGCATAGGGAGTCGAGGGACTCCGAGTACATCTGGCCGAAGTACCGCTGTGTCGAGCGTCGAATGTCCACCAAGCGTCGAGTGGGCCGCTAAAAGTTTGGGTACACCCAAATTGGGACTAACCATCAGCATCACGTAAATCGTGCCATTCTCGTTCCTCCGTTCCCTGTCTTCGTTCTCTCCCTTCTTCAGCAAGGATTTAGTAGGGTTGCGAAGGAGAGAAGCATGTCCGCGACGCAGAACTGCACCATGCGCTCTCCCCTCGCGAAACTCGCCTCGGGCTCACTCTCTCCCCGTCTTTGGCTCCCTCGCTGTCTACCTCTTCCTCCATGGCCTCTCCCTCAATACCTACGTCTACGTCTACTAGCGCCATATCCACCTCTGGCACCTCGGCGCCCTGCGTGCGCTTTGACGCCGATTGCGTCCCGAATCCGAAAACACCGCGGATAGTGGCGAAGAGCTACTCGCTGCTGTTGTAGAGGAAGAACACGCGAGACGAGGAGGACGAGCAGCATGTGGTGCTGAAGGTCGTTTTGCCGAGGTGTGTGTTGTTTTTGCCGTACCTATATAATTGGCTTTTGCTTTCGCATTCGCTCCCTGGCGTTGCGACAGCTTCGTTTCTATTTCCTCTCGAATCTCTTACCTTCCTCCTGAGTCGACGTGCCAGACGGCTTGAATTAAATTCTCGTCTTCCGCTTCTCCGACTTGCTCGCACTCTTTATCTTTTCTTTGTAGGCGAGTGTCTTGCACGCCCTAACAATTCTTCCGAATCCGATCTGCTTTTGGTCTTCCCTGGACTTTTCTTCGGGCCTCTCGCTTTCGCCCGACGCCAGCAGTGCAGAACGGAGGCAGACATTTGGCGTGCAGGTGGCACACCGATAATCCACGCGCGGTCGTACGAAGCATCGATGGCTGTCCTTGCATCCGCACATGTATCCGCGCCCGCCCTGCTCCCGCTCCCGAATACATCAAGGCGCGGATGGTGCTTCATGTCTTTGTGACGTTGGTGCCGAGTTCGTGCGGGTCTTGGAACGCCGCCGGTACGGCGCTTTCTGTGCGACGTGGATGCGGTGGACACGGGTTCCTGGACGTTTGGATGGATACAGCACCTTGGCAGCGCCCATCGACTTCTCCATCCCAAATCCTCCTCACTGCGACTTCGCCATGTTGTCCTCCCACCACCGTCCATCCATCCTCCCCAACCTGTCCTCGTCCCTGACCTTCGACCCTCGGTCCACGCGCCTCATCATACCTGCGACTCACTCCCGCCTCGCTTCCCTGCCCCATCTGATGCCAGGGGCGGAGTAGGGTGGTGGAGGCTTACGGTGCGCCATGAGCATCTGCAGCGAGGGTGCAGGTGCGGCACCAGCATTCCCGAGCATAGGCTCGCTTGTGGACGATGCGCCGCGTATCTCGAAGTGATCACCCGCAGGCACCCGCACCGGAGGAGTCGACGTCTAATTCAGCGCGGGGGCGGGTGCGCGGGAGCTGGGTGCCCTGGACGGCGGCTGTGGATAAGGGTCGCAGGAGTACAAAGGCGCGGCTGATTCGTCCGCGGGTTTCGTGGCGCGGTGGGCGGTTACGTGCACACGACAGTGCTGGCGCGCAGGCGATGCAGTCTCGGCACGGAGCAGGAGGGTCAAGGTCGTGCGGGCAGGGTACGGGTCTGCGAGGGGAAGAGGGCCGCCTCGTGTAGTGCGGCGGCGCTGTGCGCAGGAAAAGAATTAGCCGGGCGCTCTCGAGAACAAGTGGTAGTGCCTGCGGATCCCGTACCCCTAGCACCACCCCATCCGGATCGACCGTACAGCTTCTTGCTCCGTCGACAAAATTCCATGGTCCTCGATGCACCTTCCACTTGCATCTTTCCCATCTTTCCATGAAACCCTTGCGACTTCTCCCCGTTCGCCTCTGACACGCGCCCACGTCAAGGATCGCTGCTTCCTCGACGACAGTATCGCGTCGTAGGCACGTCTCCTCCCCTTAACCCCGCAGCACCACCACGTCCTGGATGCGATCCTCGTACCACCAGCAGCTTACGGCTCGCGACAACTCCATTTCCTCTTCCCGAGCTACGCGCACTCTCCATGCGCTGTGTCGGTCGTGGTTCGCTGGTTTGCTTCTCCTTGATTGCCATTACTCCCGCCGGCGCGCATATCCCTCCTCCGGGTTTCGGACGATTCTTTCAGTTGTTCTCCCACTAATTCAAACATGACGCAGCCACACCCGTGGCTTTTGCTCCTCACCGCTAGATCAATCACCTCATTCACACGTCTCCCGTATCGCCAATGGCTCGGAACCCCTTCCCGCTCGACGCGTCACATGCGTCACCGCTGTCGAGGCGGCACGCTCGTAATTTTCGGTGCAGCGACAGGGGTAAGGCTCCTAATCTTTCCATTTTTAAATAGTTATAACCCTTTGTAAACGGATTATTATTCCGTTTAGTTTACGGACCCCAGTAAACAGTCAATAGCGGTAAACAAACGGTTTTAAAAAAAACGGTAACATTTGAGAATGATTTTCGGACGACTGTCCACCTTGCCTCATTGCTTGATTTGCTTTAGAAACTGTGTAGGTATGACTTGAACCTCAATTTGAGCACAAAGAAAACCTCTTCTTGCGGTGGATTTGGCCTCGAGCATCCTCAAGTCCAGTTCGACGCTGATTTCGGGCATCTCGGACTTCCATTTCCCAGTAATGAACAATCTTTGGCAATGTAAATGAGAAGTAAATCATAAGATAATAAACATATTGGATCTCAAAAAATGTACACCTTATAAATCTGGACTGGGAACATGTTGAATTTCCAGTAGTCCACAGTGCTACTCCATACAGGTGTACCCAGGGTGAAACCAACTTTCGATGGAAGCTTCATGCTTGCAAAATCATGCATGGCCGTTTCAACAGGCAAAATCACTCTCAGTTAAATATCCAGGTCAAAGTTGATGCAGCTAGCTGCCTTCCACGCCCAGTGAATGTATTGCGCGAAATTTGTCCATTTTTAAATATTCCCTCTCGAGCTTCGTTCCTTTTGCCTTGTAGGTCTCATATCTTTGTCCTCGCGAGGGAATATCATCAGTCGAGTCGGATTCAAGAATTCTTGGGCTGGGTCAATGGCGACTGAGAATGGCGGCTCTTGGCGTGAATCACAACATCACCACTACAGTGGTTCTTGTCGCAGGCCTCTTCCACCACGACGACTTGTTGAAACGGTTTCTCCCCATTCGTCTGAACCTCCATTTCGAACGCTCGTGCTTGGTCCATTCAGGGAGGGTTCTCGAAGGTGGCGGGATTATTCAACTTCTCACTTGGTATGTACCCCAGTATTGTTTTCCCGCGGGCTGTGCCGTGGCATCGTGCCTCGACCCACGTCTCTCCATGATTGAATGCGTCCTTCACCCATCCGAGTCTGCCCTGGTTTCGGGCTCTCGTCTGCACTCATTGATTGCAAAATTCGAAACCACCAATTTATGTGTTGTTCTACTCTGTCCGTGATAACCTCCCACCGTTCTCTCAACATCAGCTTTGTCTATCGCCTTCATGCTGCGACCGCCTCTCGGTCAATTGATTTTGACATGTAGCCTGCGGCGGGAAATTTAAAACCAAATCTCGGACAACGCTACTTGTCCCGTGGTGAATTTCTGCTTTGAATTCTTTCTTCAGGTCTTCATTTATTTCCTTTTCTCGATGTTCCAGGTGCTGTTCGAATTCGACGGAATCTCTCCTGAAATTGGGCGTGGTCGTCAATAATCAAGCAACAATCAAACCCCCTTTCTTCCTTTTTTGCTGACCCCGGCTGTTGTGTGGTACCGGCTCGTATCTCTGAACCAGTCCGATGCACCCCGCGCTTCAATCTGTGCAGTAGCGCTCGCATCGTATCAAGCGAGGAGGGCGATTCTGGTATGCCCCTTACTTTTTCAATTCACGTCCTGGACCCTGATTCAAAATCAATCTGTCGAGCAATTCTCGGTCCTACCGGGTACCGGGTTGCTGTCTATGGTTGGCTCTATAACCCGGGCTTTCTGTTCTGCCAGTGTGCTATTCTCCCGAGGAAATAAATCCACTCGTCTCAGTGTGCTGTCGGCAAAATCGGCGTTCGTTCGGAGTAGGGTGGCGGCCCTGGTACGTAGTTGTAAAGGTGTTTCCAACCTTTCTGCTCTGCTGCCCTTCCTGAAAATTTGCACCAAGTACAAATTCCAAATCGACCGCGTTATCTTTCAAGTAATTTTTTCGAGGAACATTGTGCCTCCTTCTTTATTTCCAAATCTCCCCCGACGTCGCTGACCGAGGTTTCTGCCCCCAGGCAATCGATTTGGGACTGGGGAAATTCATTCCGTACGGTGCGAGTCGCTTTTGGGCCGCCTGAAATTCCGTTCTACTTGGGCTTTCTCTCGGAGTACTCAGCGTCGCCTAAGTATTAGGCCAAGCTCGATTCTCGCACGCCCGAGCTCCGATGCCCACTTTCGATGCGGATTCTTCACTGTGTGCCTCTGAAATTCTCCACAGATGTGAGAAAGGGTAAATCGTTTGCATTGCGGACTTGTGTACCTGCTTGTGGAAAATATTTTCCCCTCATTGTGACTGGGTTGGACTTCAGTGTTGGCAATCACGGCTTGTCTCGGTAATATGACATCGCTCGTTCACGGCCATGTTTCTTCAAGAATCAAATGCCATTCTCGTTCGAAAATACGTTGTCGATGCTATACAAGTGCGGATGTGGATGGAATGGTTGACTCGCCCGTGCTGAATTTGAATTTGATACAACAAAGGCTCGCAAAATTGCTTGCAGCATTTTGCATTTCTTTGTGGTTTTTCTCTTCGTCCTGCGACCCACCAGTTCATACCAGGAAGAACTTCTGGCTATGTTGCACTACTTGATAAGTGAGTCTTTTCAATATCTTCTTCCTCCAGAGGAACGATCATGGTTCATTAATGTTTTCTTCCCCTTGCTTTACCGTCCGTCACTATCAACCAAGGCTTGTTATTCTGCTTCGTGCATGTGGTTTTTGGTTGCCAGTATCCGAAGAAGCACGCCCAAGGAAACAACCGAACTCCACCCAAGAAGCTGCCGAGCAGCACCAGAGGATCGAACCTGGGTTGTGCGTTTGGTGCGGGTTCGAGTCCCGGGGACTCATGGGTTTCGAGGTGAGAGCGAGAGATGGTGTAGGAGAAGAGGGAGAGCAGGTGTTGCATTGGACGCGAAGGCGGTGCGCATCTGCTTCTGGCACAGCGCTAATAGCTTTGGTGTATTATTATTAGGCACAAGGCTAACTGTCGAAAGTAATATAAAATAATACATTGTCTTCAAGAGATCGCCGCGCAACTACAGGTAGGACAAATCGCCTCCGAAAGTCTATACGGCTCGCGTGTGGCGCTTCGTGCCCACCCTCTGGGGTCAAAAATGAGATGCGCACCCGCGGCTACAACGCAGAATGCGAGGTACGGATACGTACGGTGTGTCCTGGTGTGCCCCTCACTCCGCACGGGCTCGCATCGAACATGATCGTACGCAAGGACACGCCGATAAAACACGTAAAAAGGAGGGAATACACCGCCTCGCTGCCGGGGGCAGCATCCGGTATGTGCTGCTGTATAAAGCACGGTATTTGTATACGCAATACCAGTCGCCGCATACCATACGTCAGATACAAGTCTGCGAGCACATTTGGGATTAGCGATGGCGATTTCCTTTTTTCTAATCTTTGGGGGCAGCTCACCTCGCAAGGCAGGAGGAAGGAACAGTAGGAATGGGAAAGGGCAGACGTACGCATGAACAATGGTGAAAGTCCTCATTATTCAGACCGAGCTCGCCACACGCCTGCTTGGGCAGTCCTCGTCCTCATCCTCTCCACTTCGCCGTGCCTGCCATCCACCGTTTCCCCACTCCTTCGCCGAGCCAGTCGGAATGGAGATAGAGGCCAGACAGTAGAGAGAAGCTTCGTCAGTCTTTACGTGGTGTCAGGACCGCCGAAGCGCGTGTCTGTGGGGAACAGTGGAATCGTCAACGTCAGCTTTGAGGCAAGATCAAGACGGAGAAGGTGGACAAAAGAAGGCGGAATAGAAGGACAGGGGAGAAAGAGAAGAAGGGAAGGGAAGAGAAAAGCAGATAAAGAAAGACGCACGTACCAACAGGTCCCTACAGCCATAATTGCGACATTGCGGTGTCGAAGAACTGAGGAAGACGGGCCTCGAGCGTCTACTCCCCGTCGCCGATAAAAGAAGACGAGGAAGATGTCCCGTAGGATGCAGGACCTGCGAGGACACAAGTCGGCGGCGCGAAAAGAGCGATACGAAGGGACGGAGATGTGAGGATGGAGGGGACAGGAGGCGAGGGTGGCGGAGGGCCCATAGAAAGCAGGCGTACTCACCCGTTGAGAAGCGCGCATGCTATTGCGTCGCTGGACCGCGGGATGCTGCGGGCGGCCTACGGTCGATGTCGCCACGCCTAGTCACCCCGGTGGTTATAAGATTCAGGGGTGAAGGCAGGCATCGGGAGTCGAGGGATCTGGCCCGAAGTACGGCTGTGTCGAGCGTCGAATGTCCACCAAGCGTCGAGTGAGAGACGACGGCGAAGGAACGTGGAGCAACCGACGTAAGGTGCAGAGAGTGGGCGCATTTAGTCAACAGCTGAGGCTCAAGCGTAGGAGGCTTGTAAAGGTCATTCGAGCGATATCGTGTAAGGCTCCAACCATTTAGTTTCCGTTTGAAGATCGGGTCAAATCAAATGGAAACGGTAATAAAACCGTTTTAAACCTTTTGAAAACCGTTTCAAATGGTATTTTTTGGAGACATTTTCCCCCCAAACCAAGGATCCCTTGAACTCGCAGAAATGAACATGCTGGGAGGCAGTACTGGATTGAGAACAACTTCATGTCACTATTGCACACCAAAATAACGAACTCGGGGCAGAGTGTGGCAATTTGTTTCTGGAGAACTGGAGGCTGAGTGTGTCTAGTCAAACTACAAGGGCACACTGGAATTGAAACCAGTACATAGGAGGAAGAGGGAGCATAAAAGAGTCTTGGAGTGTGCTGATGACGACACAGTGGATTTAAAACGCGACGGATCAATTCCGACTTTGAACAATTAGTCACATGGGACATCACTATCTCAATTTGAGCACCACGGGTTAGTACGAGTATACTGGTTGATTGATAGAACTTCCACACCCTTCAGTAATGCCGTGGACTTCAAAAATCTCCAGTATTCTCACTGGTATGTCTCCTGGCAAGTAATTGATTTTTCCAACCATTTAAAACCATTTTTAAACGGTTTGTAAACGGTTTGGGCTCCCTAGCAAACTAAACGGAAATAAAAACGCTTATAACCGTTTGAAACCGTTTTCAAACGAAAACGATTGGAGCCTTAATATCGTGGCTGGAATCAACAGGTTCAGCGTGGGAAATCACGGGTCACGCAACGGCGCGACTCACGTTTTACTAAACATCACAACGCCTTTGTCCCCGACGCCCATGCCACCATCGCGGCGGAGTTCTGCGGTCCTCGTCGGAGTTGTGATAATTTTAGTTATCTATACACTCGTCGGCTTCTCGTTTTTCCCGGTATCATAGCTCACTAGATCAAACATCGAGCGGGAGACTCGGAAATCTTGCCTGTGCCGTCCAAGACATATGTAATCTCTCTGCCTCGGCGAACAGACCTTGATCAAGATATGAAGCGACTGCGCACTCGCCTTGGCCTCCGATAGATTTACGCTGTCGCTGAAGATTCTCAAAGTCCCTTGGTCGATGTAATCATGTCCCAGGTACGGTCCCTACGCCAAGCACTCGGAAAGGCAGAGCGCCCGCTGAACATCACCATCAAACTTCCATTTCAATGGCCGAGCGCAGATATCGCCCCCACATCTTTCGGAGAAACTCCCGCGCCCGTGCCTGTATCCGCCTCTGACATGCGCGACAGAAAACTTCACCCTCTCGCCGTACTCTCCCCGCCTTCCCGAATACAAGATTTTATCACGCAGTCGGATCGCCTGCTGGCACTCGCACCTATCTGCCATTCAGCGTGCATCGACCCACGCGGGAGACAAAGCCGCACTTATTTTGGAAGACGATGTCGATATGGAAGCAGACATCAAGGAGCGGCTTTCCTCTATTTGGAGCCTGCTTCCGTCTGACTGGGACATTGTATTTTTGGGTGAGTAATGCATGGATTGGCGTGCGAGGACAAGGCCAACATTGAGTAAACGCAATCATCGCAGGGCACTGCTGGTCAAATGAATCGCACCATCCGCCTCTGGGCTATGTCGCCGAACCATTGCACAATTTCGATTTACCTTCATCCACCTCAACCACGCTTCTCCACCCATCGCACGGCCCGCTTTGCACACACGCATACGCACTCTCCCCCACTGGCGCCAAGCGCCTTCTCTTGCATCTCATGCACCCGCCCTTCGCCTACTCGCGCGCAATCGACCACGCACTGGCGTGGCTCGTGCGGAGCGGCCGGCTGAATAGCCTTTCCGTCGTTCCCGGTGTCGTCGTGCCGCGCAAGGTCGGGAAGAGCGATGTGATGCCAATCCCTGGGAAGGGGAAAGGGAGCGGGTGGAGGGATCGTCTGGTCCACGGTGTGCTTGCGGATTCGGATGCTAGACTGTCGTAGTCTGCATCCGAGCCATATTATGCAGTGCAAGACGCGGCTGCGCGGCACAGCTCTCTTCAATTTGATGCTTGGAAATGAATTACATCAGGCCAATATCACGCATGTAGTATGCACCGAGTTCATAACCCAACCGTCGGAAGAACTTCCTCTATGTAGAACGGAGGACCGCTGTTTCGGTGCTCATGATCAGGATCTGTTTTGGTGGGAAGCGAAGACGGAGAGCAGGTGCCCAGCGGTGTTGCACGCGTAGGCGGTACGCATCAGCTTCTGCCACAGCGCTAATAGCTTCCCCATGTGTTCGCAGTGTAATTGTCTATCAGGCACACTAACTAGCTGTCCAAACTAATTCGATGTTTTCGAGAGACCGCCGTGCAACGACAGGTAGGACAAATCGCCTCCAAAGTCTATACGGTTCGCGGTGTTCTCTGCGTGTGGTGCTGCGTGCCCACGCTCGCTTCTCTGGTGGGGTTGAAAATGTGGTGGGTCCGCTCCGCTACTCGCGTCAAACAAGAAGGAAACGCGCATGAAAAGGAAGCGGGGTCGAGGCCTACCGTCTACATACTTTGTATTTGCGAATACACCCCCTCAGCGCCCGCTGTGTGCTGCTGTACGAAGTATGGTGTTTGCACACGCACTACCAGTCGCCGCATACGATACGAGGCTGTGTGCAAATTTAGCAATGAGCGATGGATGATTTTTCTTTTTGTATCTCGCAATCGAGGAGGAAGAGAAAGCAGGGAAGGCAAAAGGCCGACGTACGCATGAACACAATAGTCAAAGTCGTCATTGTTCAGCCCGAGCCACGCGTTTGCTTGGACAGTCCTCGTCCTCGTCCTCTTCGCCGTGCCCATCGCTTCCCCACTTTGATTCGCAGAGCCAGTCGAAATGGGAAGAAAGAGGTCAAGAGTCGGATGAGGAAGAGAGAAGCTTCGTGAGGCTTTATAGGTGGCGTCAGCACCGGCAAAGCGCGTCTCTGTCGGCAACAATGGAAACGTCGGCGTCGGCCTTGAGGAAAGATCAGGATGAAGGAAAAAAGGAAGGGAGAGGGAAGGGAAAGGATGAGGAAAAACAGACAACGGAGGACGCACACACCAACAGGTCCCGATAGCCCTATTTGCGACATTGCAGGGTGGAAGAACTGAGAAAGACGGGCCTCGAGCATCTGCTCCCCATCGCCGATAAGGAACACGGGGAAGAGGTCCTGTAGGACGCAGGCCCCGCGAGGAGACAAGTCAGCGGCCGCGGCGCGAAAAGAGCGTTGCGAAGGAACGGAGATGTGAGGAGGAAAGGTGGTGCAGGGAGAGAAAGAGGGAGCGAGGAACAGAAAACAAGCGCACTCACGCGCTAAGGAGCGCACATGCCATCACGTCGCTGGACCGCGGGATGCTGTGGGGGCCTACGATCGATGCCGCCACGTCCAGTCGCGCCTCGGCACCGGGGTGATAAGATTCGGAAGGAGCGGTGAAGGCAGACATCGGGAATCGAAGAATCTGGGCCGAATTACAGCGGTGTCAAGCGTCGAACGTCCACCAAGCGTCGGGTGGGGAGACGACGGCGAGGGAACGTGGAGCGACCGACGTAAGGTGTGGAGAGAGTGGAAGCGCTAGCATAGCCATCGCCGAGCGTTGAACCCGCGCTTATTCGAGAGCTGAGGTTCAAACGCTAGTAGTCGAGTGTGGAGCTGACGGTGTAATAACCCTTGCAGAGTCGCAGCGAACAAACAGCAAAGCAAGAAGCCGGGAGCGAAAGTGCCACTCACGCCGCTTCATTGGCCGGGAAGCGGTTAGGCGTCCGACAGAGAGTAAAACTGCAAATGAGTCTAGACGGTGGTGAGCGATAGGCCGTCGAGTTGCAAACCACAGTTGGTCAACTCTTGAGCTTGATCGTCGAAGAACGGCGCCAAGTGTGAGGACGGAAACGTAGATTTGATCCGGCCTAAATCAAAATTAAGACGCTGTCAGCAGGCTGTCCTGATTAACACGTAAGTACGGCACCCGAACAATGCAGCGACTACGCAACATCTTCAAGCGCACACTCCAGAAACTGTAGCTACTACTCTCCGGCTCGGCGACAGTGCTCAACCCCCAATTAATCTGCGTTTTGACCAGGGCCACCGCACTTCATTCGGGAGCAATACTGAAGCTGTCAACTCGCTGTCGTCGCCGAAGCGCCACATCAATCTAAGTTCGCCCCACACGTAAGTGCTGCGACTTCACAGCCTTCTGTCCAATTTAAAAGCGCAACGTGTCCTATGCATGTTTCTCCCACACCTCCTCTTAACCCCACCTGTGCTTCAATACATTCTCCGTGCTACCACCCGCAAGTCTACTGCAGCAATATATCCTTTGGTCAGTTATGTCGCCGATGTGACCTTTGGCACCAGCTGATATAGTGTTGCTGTTCATACATAAGATTTATACTTACTCAGAATAGCCATGGATTTGTTCTCCAGTGGACATCACACAACAATCCTCGGTGCGAATCACATCAATTGTCAATTGCGTCTAACTCTTCTGCAGGGGGTATTGGAGGGTCAGGTGGACAAGGAATAGGGGGTGGCATTGGGGGTGCAGGTGGCAATGCCGAAAGCCCTCAGTTCAATGTGTCAGGAGCCAAAAATTGGAATGTCACAGTGCAAGGGGGTAAATCACGCAATATATTGTCAAAAGCTGTTCCTGATAGTACACATCAGATCTTCGTGTCAACCCAGAAGCTAGGAATGAATCATTTCATGCTATGAGGCAGGAGGACCACAAGCTTTGTCCTTTGCCAGTGTCTTCATTTACAGGACGAGGAGATATTCTTCAGGAGATGCACCAACACTTTGACTGTGATCAAGGATCTCGGCACATCTTTGTCTTGCATGGGCTCGGGGGTGCTGGAAAAAGTCAGCTTGCATTCAAGTTTTTGCAAGACTCCCAAGCCAACCATCGGTATGAATAAATCTCATGTTTTTTGTAAATGTTTCACACCCAATTTCTAGCTTCTCTGAAATATTCTATGTTGATGCCACAAATGAACAGACAATTAACACAGATCTGAAGATGATTGCCCCTGCTGTGGTAGGCAAATCATCTGAAGCAAGTCTACACTGGCTTGCAGGCAAACAAGAAGAGTGGCTTCTCTTCTTTGATAATGCTGATGATGTCCAGTTGGATATTTCAAAATTCTTCCCTCATTGCACCTTTGGCAATATTTTGATCACAACTCGCAACCAAGAACTTTGCATTCTTGCTAGTGCAGCCTCAAGGGCTTCAGATATGGAAGCTGAAGATGCAAAAAACCTGCTCTTGCGGTTGGCTTTCCAAGGCAGGAGTGATAAGCAAGAGAAACTCAGTAGTGATGAGCGGGAGAAACTGGCAGTAGCCATTGTGAAGGTCTGTTCTTTCATGTTTTCTTTGATGATCCAATTCAAACTAAAGCATAACACAGGAACTCCACTGCTTTGCTTTGGCTATTTCCCAAGCAGGTGGTTATATTCATGCCCGCGGCAAACTCAGCAGGTATCTGAAACTCTATCAAAGCCATCGGGATGAGCTGCTGCAACGAGCAGAGATCCAAGGACAGAATCAATATGGTCTAGCTGTATATGCAACATGGGATTTAAGCTACCAGAGGCTTAGCCTCCCTGGGAGAACCATGTTACAGATTTGCTCCAGTCTACATCATGAAGGGATTTTGGAAGAAATATTTGAGAAGGCATCAATATCTCAGGAAAAGCTTGATGATTCTGAGCTGCAGAGGGAAGTGACCCAGCTTTTGACTGAGCTTGGAAAGTGTGATACAACCTGGAATTCATTGGTCTTCGAAAGAGTGATGGGGGAACTTGAATCATATTCCCTCATTGAACGGGACAGACAAGATGACTCATATCACATTCATCCCCTGGTACAGCACTGGAGTGGCACCACTCTAGAAACAAACAGATATCTCATGCAGAAATGTGTGCTTGCTATGATTGGCTTATCAATTTCTTGGAGCTTTGGAAATGAGGACCACAAATATCGACACAAACTCTTACAGCATGTTACCAGGAGTATTGACTCCCTAAACCGGGAAGAGATCTGCGCACTTGTTGCAACTCGTATTGGACGTGTGTATTTTGAAAGGGGCCACTGGAAAGATGCAGAGGTGCTCCAGGTGATGGTCATGGAGATGAGGAAGTGTGTGCTAGGAGAGGAGCATCCAGCCACCTTGACGAGCATGGCCACTCTTGCATCCACATATCGGAACGAGGGCTGCTGGAAGGATGCAGAGGTACTTGAGGTGGTGGTAATGGAGGTGAGGAAGCGTGTACTGGGAGAGGAGCATCCAGATACCTTGATGAGCATGGCCAATCTTGCATGCACATATGGGAACCAGGGCCGCTGGAAGGATGCAGAGGCACTCGAGGTGGTAATCATGGAGATGAGGAAGCATGTGCTGGGAGACGAGCATCCAGAAACCTTGACAAGCATGGCCAATCTTGGATGCACATATCAGGACCAGGGCCGCTGGAAGGATGCAGAGGCACTTGAGGTGGCAGTCATGGCGATGAGCAAGCATGTGCTGGGAGAAAACCATCCAGACACCTTGACGAGCATGGCCAATCTTGCAAATACATATCGGACCCAGGGTCGTTGGAAAGATGCGGAGGCACTCGAGGTGGTGGTCCTGGAGAGTAGGAAGCAAGTGCTGGGAGAGGAGCATCCAGACACCTTGACAAGCATTGCCAATCTGGCATGCACATATCAGGATCAGGGCCGCTGGAAAGATGCAGAGATGCTCGAGGTGGTGGTCATGGAGATGAGCAAGCATGTACTAGGAGAAAACCATCCAGATACTATGACGAGCATGGCCAATCTTGCATATACATATCGGACCCAAGGTCGCTGGAAAGATGCAGAGGCACTCGAGGTGGTGGTCCTGGAAAGGAGGAAGCGGGTGCTGGGAGAGGAGCATCCAGCCACCTTGAGGAGCATGGCAAATCTTGCAT
This sequence comes from Mycena galopus ATCC 62051, assembly GCA_014925785.1. Lineage (NCBI taxonomy): Eukaryota > Fungi > Basidiomycota > Agaricomycetes > Agaricales > Mycenaceae > Mycena > Mycena galopus. Next base: position 193,645 of record WIQG01000115.1, on the reverse strand, counting down.
GCACATATCAGGACCAGGGCTACTGGAAAGATGCAGAGGCACTCGAGGTGGCAGTCATGGAGAAGAGGAAGCGGGTGCTAGGAGAAAACCATCCAGACACCATGACAAGCATGGCCAATCTTGCAGATACATATCGGACCCAGGGTTGCTGGAAAGATGCAGAGGCACTCGAGGTGGTAGTCCTGGACAGGAGGAAGCGGGTTTTGGGAGAAGAGCATCCAGCAACCTTGAGGAGCATGGCTAATCTTGCATGCACTTATCGGGACCAGGGCCACTGGAAAGATGCAGAGGCACTCGAGGTGGCAGTCATGGAGAGGAGGAAGCATGTACTAGGAGAAAACCATCCAGACACCATGACAAGCATGGCCAATCTTGCAAATACATATCGGACCCAGGGTCGCTGGAAAGATGCAGAGGCACTCGAGGTTATGGTCCTGGAGAGGAGGAAGTGGGTGCTGGGAGAGGAGCATCCAGCAACCTTGAGGAGCATGGCGAATCTTGCATGCACATATCAGGACCAGGGCTGCTGGAAAGATGCAGAGGCACTTGAGGTGGCAGTCTTGGAGATGAGGAAGCATGTGGTTGGAGAAAACCATCCAGACACCTTGACAAGCATGGCCAATCTTGCAGATACATATCGGACCCAGGGTCGCTGCAGGGATGCAGAGTGTTAGGACATTGGTCCGCACTTGACTTACATCCAATATATAACATGTGTTTGATGTTATTATCCTTGGATGTGATGTGCTGGTCACGGCCATCAATACTGTTACAGCACAATGCGTAGGTAAATACTAGACAACTTACTACTCTTACAATTGTACTCCTACGTTGCCGGACCAATACCACAAACATTGTGAAGGTTCGCATCTGGAGTGAAGTAACATACAGTGAGTTGTTACACTTTTTTGAACCCCACTACATTGTGGAATTTTTTTCAAATTACACGGGAATAAATGTGTACTTTTCATTGGGAATATACATTGATATGGGACACAATGGAAAAGGAAAGTCAAAAGCTGCTAAATGCTCAGTGAAGCAGCAACCACCGCCTGAGAATAGTGCAGGTAGCAGTAACCCACTGACTGCTTGGATAGAGCAACCGTTGCCCATGGATAGACCACCAGAGGCGTCGTCAGTAGACCATCTCCACAATTGAACGGAAGGACCTGAGATCCAGCTGCTCCGTGCTGGGTGGTTTCCTGCATCTCACGAGCCTCCCCAAACGTGTGCAATGATCACTGTCCTCGAAAAATTCCATCAAGACACACTGCAGTTGAAAATGACCATGTACGACTTCTACGGTGTGCTCAAGAAGCTGAGGGACAACACTGGTATCAAGCCTCCAGACTGTTACCACAAATGGATCTGTATGTGTCGCGAGTTTCGACATGTGATGCTCCTCAAGCGCGGTGGATGCGTAACGGCTTACACGGGATCTGCGGTGGAAGGAACGCAGCAAGGGGAACTGGTGATCGAATGTCCGGCGTGCCCGCATCCCGATGTGAACTTGGCCACCGGGTGGGAGAACGCATTGCCGGGGGAGCAGTGAGTGCCGAGCACAAAAACGTCTACGATGGACATTTGCTTGAGAAGACAGTACTCTGATTTTTTCGGTGATTTGGTCATACACAAGTTAAGTATATTACATCAAGTATGTTATGAAATATAGGCTGGCTGGAATGTGCAAAGATGCAAGTGGTACATACATACGGTGAATCGTGAATCAAAGGTGAGGGAGATGGGAAGACGGAAGAACCACCAGAGCCCACCAGCGGAAACACACACTGACGTAAAATGTGTCGTCGGGGGCCGAAGACAAGGACACTTAAAGCATGACGAAGATAAGGGCGGGGGCATCAAGGCCAAGCCATGTACGCGGGAAAAAAGGCCGCTTGACTGGCAGCGGCAAGGGAGCAGCTGGCCAGTGGGGGAGAAAGATTTGGATGAGGCCCGCACCACGGGAACCTGGGAAAGATATGCAAGAAATTCATAATATTAAACAAGACATTAGACGTGGACCAAGTAGAAGTTTACATTCAGAAGTAAAGGAAGATGTTGATGGAGGGTGCGGAGAAGAGTGCATGAGTGACATCTTCTGCAAACAATATGCACATCTTTACATTCATGAAATCAAGTCTTTCCCGGAGAGTAGAAGTTGGTTCAATTTCATGAGCTTAGACGTAATGAATATGCACCTGAGCCTCATCTGTGCTGGTATCACCAACAAATATAATGAATCAAGCAGACTGAGAAAGCTCAATGGGGGAACGCAAAGAAAAAGAGGACATTCCAATTTCATGGCTTGGCCCCAGTCAAACAGGTGATCACTGCTTGAATCACCATGATGCAGTTTACTCATTGGCAGTAGCTGCGGAACACCCCGCTCCGAGCCTTGAAATTCCTGTGTATGAAGCTGAGGTTGGGTTGATCAAGGGTATATAGTAGGTGGATTCTGCATGTTGAAAATAGCAAATATAAGGTATTTCCCTGCAAAGAATAGATTGATAATCAATAGGAGAATTGGGAGGATGCATTAATTCACTTGCAAATGCGAATTTTCAAAACAGAAGGCATGTATGTGAACTGCAAGGTGATGTCTGCTCCACTGTAGAGCAAGTTCTGACATGTGCAGCAGATGCGGGCCCTTCCACCCAAGCCTTGAATTTCCTAGGTGCAAACCTGCGCAAGGGTAGGTGATTCTGGCATGTTTGACTGCGTGAGGCCCAGTGAGCACTACGTACCTTAAGGATATACCAATTTAACAGCAAGAGAAAAAGTTTCAACTTCCCGCTTCCTTGTCGGTGCTCTGTATTGCGGAAAGGGGATTCACCAACAGGTGAAGTGTTCACAGGTGCAAATTCTTCCTGAGATTAGCTGGTGGGGTGGAGGATGATGAGAAAAAAACACACGAAGAAAGCCAAGTGGAGCTTTGGTTTTATCAAATTCAGATGATCAGAACGGGTGAGCAAGCCATTCATCCCAGCTTCATATTCGCACCCGTGAAAAATCAACATTTTAGTTTGCTCAGTGAACAGAGAAAAATCAGCTGGATGACTCAAGTACGGCCTGGGCTCGAGTCGAACGAGCGATGTTTGCTGCAATTTGCACAATTCGACATTTATCAAATGCAGATGCCCACCAAGGGCAACCAGGTCTTTATACGGCTACATCTGTACACATATGAGCTAGGTAAATTTGGTTAGTTTGATAGATCAAAGCATCCAAATCCGAATACATACGCACCTGGTTGACAAAAATTGACTATTTTGAACCCTTTTGCTTCGTATCTGATTGGGGCAAGAAACCAACACGGAATGCAAAGAAAAGAGAACATACAGTGTTATGGCTCGAGCCCGAGTCCAACAGCGAAGTCCCGTGTCGCGACCATGATGGGCAAGGGAGTGGTTTTTGCAGTGTTCAACTCACCGGGAGGAAATAGAAATTTCGCAGTGTGCATTCCTGGCTGGTGCGCTGTATTGATACTGACGCAGCAAGGAATGGATTAACGAATCCGGTAGAGCTTGAAACAAACGGATGCCCAAAACAAAAGGGAAATATACGTGATGACGGATGGCTCGGGCCCGAGTCTAACGGGAAATATCTGCTTGAATGCAGCTTGACGCAATGGAATGAGGCACAGTGGGACCCCTCCGCTCCGAGCCTTGAAGTCCCTTGGGGCGCACCTGGGTAAACGTAGGTAAACTCAGCTGCTGGGATTTATGGTCAGTAGGTACGGGCTCAAAGTAAGGGAGGTGTAAAAGTCCTGTGTATGAACTGTCGGAAATTTATAATTTGTGCGGCAAGGCCTGATCAGGGCCTGTCAAGCTGTAATGACAGTAAGCCTTATAGGGCCTGATCCAATAAGAGTACTTGGCTGATAAGACCCTGATAAGACCATGATAAGACGGATGCAATTATTATATTATAAGGTGAAAATAAGGCCGGGGTCAGACGCAAGCACTCTGATTGGCTCTGACAATGTTTGTCCATGTCTTATGAGAGCCTTATAACATGACACTGGTTGAACTATTCAAGTTTTCGACCTCATAAACTGATGAAAAACTAACAAAGTTTTTCATCAGTTTTTCAGGGGGGAATTGGATAAAAAATTCATGAGTTTTTCACAAGTTTTCCAGAAATGTGATAAAGAATTTGAAACATATGAAAAACTAATGAAAAAGTTATGAATTTTTCATCCACCTTTTGACTGAAAATGGACATGAAAAACTCTTATAATTTTTCACCCATATTTTCACTCAAAAACTTGAAATGCTCAACCAGTGTGACCCTCTTCTAAGGCTATTTCAAAATGTCTGACAATGTTTGAACCTGTGCAAGGGTAGGTGATTTCGTAGTGTTCACCAGTCGATTCAAAGCAGACTTGCTTTGTGGATATACCTGGCTAGTGCACTGTATTTGTAAATTGAAAAATTTAGTAGAACTTGAAAAGCATGCCTTCACATTCACACTTGGCACAGATGTCCAAAAAGAAAAAAGGAAATGTGCGCAAATTGCATGGCTCAGGCCCGAGTCAAAAGAGCGAGATATGCTTGAACTGGAAAGTCGTTATGTTACGTGCAGCAGATGCAGACCCTTCCGCTCCGAGCCTTGAAATTGTTGGAATAGCAATTGAAAGACCAATGCACTGCCCCTTGCATATCAAAGATGACTATGAGGGCACCATGTGGAAATTATGTTGGTCTCTCTTCTTCTCTGTTCGTTTCCTTGTTACAATCTCTGATACCATATGGACACTGTTCATGCTACTTATGGTTACATTACTTGCTGTTTTGTATTTAAGCAGTAGCCTTTGAATTGAGACCTCTGTGCGTTTGCAGAGGGTCACTGGGCTTCACTTCATCCCTAGGCTCAAAATCCAACAGAAATCACTGCATGCGAACCTGGCCAAGAGTGATTTTTGTGTACAAGTGTATGTGTGGTTGTCACAGATTTAACTTGATACTTAATCTGAGGCGAGGTTTGTAATAAAGTGGAGGATAAGCATTTACTTGAATACTTGACACAAGTGGAATTTTGGATGGTCAGACTCTTAGGAGCACCATGAGCTGATGACTGGTAGGGTAGAGGACTATGAGGCAAAACTACGAAGAAACTGGGAAGGGTTTGGGCTCGAGTCGAACAACTGATGTCTGCTGCTTCAATGCGATTTTTCGCGCTTATCAAATGCAGATGCCCACCAAGCGCGACCAAGCCTTTCATGGGCCGTATCCTAACCTGTGAAAATGTGAGTCTCTTAATGACCTTTGAGTGAAAAAGTCGTCGAACGAGAAGTAAGTATAACATATATTTTGGGAAAATGTGACCGGATTATGAGATCCAAGGGTCTGTGCTCGAGTCGAACGAGCTGTGTCTGCTCTCAGGAATCTGTGTTCATCAAATGAAGATGCACCCGGGGCAACCATCCAGGGCTACATCCGTACACCATACATATACTGGGGAAATTTGGTTAGTCTGATGGATCAAAGAATCCGAATTACGAATACATACGCACCTGGGTTCACCAACGTCGACAATTTTGAGCCCTTTGCTTGGCATCTCCATTGAGTAGACAAACAAACGGGGAATGCAAATAAAAAATTAGTATAATGGGAGAACTTGAATACGAAGAAAACGAAACGGACAGCATTATGGCTCAGGCCCGAGTCGAACGGGCAGGGTCTGCTTGACTCATGTCTGGACAACTGGATATACACAGCAGATGCGAACCACTCCACTCAGAGCCATGCAAAGTCCTTGTCGCAAACCTGCACAGGAGTGAGGGATTTCGGAATGCTGAACTTGGCCAAGTATGGGCACTTTTGAAATGAAAAGGGGAAAGGTTTCCGCTGGGAATCACGGCTAGTGCTCTGTATTGTATTGCACAGCGGAATCAGATTCATCAACGATGAGAACTTGATAGGAATCGTCAATATTACCAGCAAAATCAACCAAGCAAAACACAGAAAACAAAACCAACTCCGTAATACCGCATGGCTCGGGCCCGAGTCGAACGAGCGAGATCTGCGAAATATTTATGAGCTGCAGTAACAGTAGCCTGAACATGTAGGAGATACGAACCCTCCGCTCCGAGTCTTGTACATGTAATCCCTGGATGTGAGGCTCGTCAAGGGCGTGTGTTTTAGAAAGTTCACGTTGCCACTGATTTATTGTTCTGCGAGAATAAAGTGGAGTAAGTAAGTATTACCTTTTGAGTGCTGAAATGGACAAGCCGAATGACTTTGCTTTGTCCTGGGCATGCCCCGATAGCCAGAACGCAGTCTCAGCATGCGCATAACATTGCGTTGGGGATGACGGAATCCACTTACGGCCCTGCGGGCCCGAGTGGGGCCGTCCTCAAGTAAGCCCATCTCGAAGAATTTAGCAGTTCACTAGCCATTCCAGCACTGGTTACAGACCCAGTCGGACGTTAACGTAAAGGTTAATCGCTGAAAATTTGGGTATACCCTAATTGGGACTAGCCACCAGCATCACGTAAATCGTGCTTCGTTCCTCCGTTCTCCCTGTCTTCGCCCTCCAGCAAGGATTTAGTAGGATTGCGAAGGAGAGAAGGATGTCCACGACGTAGATCTACACCATCAGCTCTCCCCTCGATATTGAACCCGCCTCGGGCTCGGGCTCAATCACTCTCCCCGTCTTTGGCTCCCTCGCTGTCCACCTCTTCCTCCATGGCCTCTCCCTCAATACCTACGTCTACTAGCGCCACTTTCACCGCCTCCACCTCGGCGCCCTGCATGCGCTTCGACACCCAATGCGTCCCGAATGCGAAAAGGCCGCGGATAGTGATGAAGAGCTACTCGCTGCTGTTGTAGAAGAAGAACATGAGAGATGAGGAAGACGAGCAGCATGTGGTGTTGAAAGTCGTGTTACCGAGGTGGGTGTTGTTTTTGCCGTACCTATATTATTGGCTTTTGCTTTCCCTTTCGCTCCCTGGCTTTGCGACGGCTTCGATCCTATTTCCTCTCGAATCTTTTGCCTTCCTCCTGAGTCGACGTGCCAGACGGCTCGAATTAAATTCTCGTCCTCCGCTTCTCCGACTTGCCCACGCCCTTTATCTTTTCTTTGTAGGCGAGTGACTTGCCACGCCCTGACAATTCTTCCGAATCCGCTCTGCTTTTGATCTTCCCTGGACTTTCCTTCGGGCCTTTCGCTTTCTCCCGACGCCAGCACTGCAGAGCGGAGGCAGTCATCCGACGTGCTGGTGGCACACCGATAATCCACGCGCGGTCGTAAGAAGCAGCGATGCCTGTCCGTGCATCCGCCCATGTATCCGCGCCCGCCCTGCTCTCGCTCCCGAATACATCAAGGCGCGGATGGTGCTTCATGTCTTTGTAACGTTGCCGCCGAGCTCGTGGGGGTCTTGGGACGCCGCCGCTACGGCGCTTTCTGTGCGGCGTGGATGCGGTGCATACGGATTCCTGGACGTTTGGAGGGATGCGGCACCTTGGCCGCACCCATCGACTGCTCCACCCCAAATCCTCCTCACTGCGACTTCGTCACGTTGTCCTCCCACCGCCGTCAATCCATCCTCCCCATCGCGTCCTCGTCCTCGTCCCTGACCTTCGACCCTCGGTCCACGCGCCTCACCGTGCCTGCGACTCACTCCCGCCTCGGTTCCCTGCCGCATCTAACGCCAGGGGCGGAGTAGGGGGTGGAGGCTGACAGTGCGGCATGAGCATGTGCAGCGAGGGTGCAGGTGCGGCACCAGCATTAATGAGCATGGGCTCACATGTGGACGCTGCGCGCGCGGATCTACGTATCGAAGTCATCACACGCACCCGCACTGGAGGATTCGACATCTAGTTCAGCGTGGGGTGCGGGTGCGCGGTGACTGGGTGCCCTGGACGGCGGCTGTGGATGAGGGTCGCAGGAGTACAAAGACGCGGCTGATTCGTCCGCGGGTTTCGTGGCGCGGTGGCGGTTACGTGCGACACGGCGGTGCTGGCGCGCGCACGACGCAGTCTCGGCTTGGAGCAATAAGGTCAAGGTCGCTTGCGAGCAAGGTACGGGTCTGCGAGGGGCAGAGGGGCCGTGTGGTTTAGTACGGGCGCCGTGCACTGGAAAAAAATTAGCCGGGCCCTCTCCGAGAAGCAGTGGGCGTGGGCACCCCTGCGGAACCTGTGCCGCATCCGTATCAATCCCGTAGTTTCTCGCTCCACCGAGAAAATTCCATGGCGCATGGCCCAATGCACCTACCCCTCTACTTACATCTTCCCCATCCTCCCATACGCTTACGATCACGAGTCCTCCCTGGTTCATATACGGTTCGCCTCTGACGCGCGCCCGCCTCCATGATCGTTTCTTCCTTGGCTACAGTACCGTTCCCTAGGCCCCGCGCCACCCTATTCCTCTCGCCCTCCACGTTGCGGACGATACTTTCGGGCGTTCTCGCATTAATTCAAATATGAGGCGATGTTTTGCTCCTTGCCGCTGTATCACTCACCTCATACGCACGTCTCCCCCCCCCTCGACTCCGCAGCCCGCGAGGCGACGCGTTGCGCATGCGTTATCGTCAACGGCTCGGAAGCCCTTCCCGCTAGACGTGTCACCGACGCCGAGGCCGCACGCTCGTAATTTTCGATGCAGCCACAGGGGAGGCTCGGGTACATGTCGCCGCAGACGGAGGGCAGGACGCGGGTGGGCTGGAATGAGGAAGTGGACATTGCATCCAGACCACGGACTTTGAGGGACACCTCTCGAGCCTCTTGCCTTGGATCTTCTATGTCTTGTATCTTTGTCCTCGTGAGGGAATTCGGCGGCTATTGGCGTTGATCGCCAACATCACCACGACTGGTTTTCCCTGCCACCACCCACGCCCTTTTGAAAGAATTGTTTCCCACTGGTCTGAATCTCCGTTTCGAACCCTCGTGTTTGGTCCATTCAGGGAGGGGTCTCGAACGTCGCTGGATTATCCAAGTTCTCACTTGGTACGTATCCCAGTAATTATACTGCACAACTCCATTCAATTTCCCGCGAGCTGGGTTGTGGCGTCGTGCCTCAAACCTTCGGACTCATCCCGCTGCCTGTAGCTCGGGCTCGGTCATTCTACTGCGTCGACCCACGTCGACCCACAATTAAATGCGCGCTTCACCCGTCCGAGTCTGCCCTGGTCTTGTATTCTTGTCTGCACTCAAAATTCGAAACCACCAATTTACGTGTCGTTCTACTCCGTCTATCTACCAGCTGGCTTCGACGGGCTGCCCTGATAACGCCAACCGTTCTCTCAACATCAGCTTTGTCCATCGCCTCCACGCCACGACCGCCTCTCGGCTAATCTCGACAATTTAACCTGCGGCAGCGGATTCAAAACCAAATCTCGGGGAACTCGTCCCGTGGTGCATTTCTGAATTGTTGCGTTCTTTCTTCACATCTTCATTTATTTCCCTTTCTCGATGTCCCAGGTGCTGAGTTACGATTTTCGCCGCGCTGTAATTCTTCTTCCCTTTTGAATTCGACTGTCACGGAATCTCTCCTGAAATTGAGTGTGGTTATTAACTTTAATCAGCCAGCAATAAAACATTTTCTTCCTTTTTACTGGCAGCCTGTTGTGTAGTACCGGCTCGTATCTGTACCAGTCCGATTCACCCCACCGTGACGGTTCCATCCCTGCGAGAGTGCTCGCATGGGATCAAGCAAGGAGGGCGGTTCCGGTATGCTTCTTATCCCTTGTTCTCTCTTTAATTCGCGCTCTGGACCTTGATTCAAAATCAACCTACCGATTAATTCTGGGCCCTCTCGGATAGTGGTTGCTTTCTATGATTGGTTCTATAACCCGGTCTTTCTGTCCTGCCAGTGTGCCATTCTGCCGAGGAAATAAATCCATTCGTCTCAGTGTGCTGTCGGCAAAGTCAGCTTTCTATCGCAGTAGGGTTCTGTTGGCCTTGGTACGTAGTTATTTCATAAATGTGTTTCCAACCTTTCTGCTCTGCTGCCCTTCCTCAAACTTTGCACCAGGCAAGTGCAAATTCCAAATCGATCGTGTTCTCCCTTCAGTATTTTTTGAGGAACATTGTGCATCCTTTCGTATTTACAATTCTCCGCGGACGCGGACGTCGTTGGCCCATGTTTCTGCCCCCAGGCAATTGATTTGGGGCTGGGGCAATGTTTGATTCTGTACGGTGCGAGTGACCTTTGCGTCGTCTGAAATTCTGTTCTACGTGGGTTTTCTCTCAGAGTACTCAGTGTCGCCTATTAGGCCAAGCTCGATTCTCGCACACCCGAGCTCCGATGCCCACTTTCGATGCGGATTCTTCAGTGTGCCTCTGAAATTCCCCACAGATGTGACAAAGGGCAAATCGTTTGCATTGCGGACTTGTGTACCTGCTTGTGGAAAATATTTTCCCGCTCACTGTGACTGGGTTGGACTTCAGTGTTGGCAATCACGACTTGTCTCGGTAATATGACATCGCTTCCTCACGTCGAGCCTGGGCCATGTTTCTTCAAGAATCAAATGTCATTATTTTTCAAAAATGCCTTGTCGATACGATACAAGTGCGGATGTGGGGGGAATGGCTTACTCACCCGTGCTGAATTTGAATTTGATACAACAAAGGCTCACAAAATTGCGTGCAGCATTTTTCCTCCCCCCGTGGCTTTTCCCCACCGCGCCCCAATCCACCAGCCCATCCCAAGATGAACTTCTACATATGTGTGGCACTACGTGATAACTGAACCTTTTCAATAGCTTCCTCCTCCAGAGGACGAATCATGGCGCATGTTTTCTTTCCCTTGCTTTGCCGTCCGTCACGATTGTCAACCGAGAATGTCCGTTCTTCTGCTTCGTGTATGTGGTTTATGGCTGCTGGTATCTGAAGAAAATTTACATGCCGAGGCAAACAACCCGAACGCAACCACAAAGAAGCTGCCGAGCACGACTCATAGAGCACTGAACCTGTGTTGTGCGTTTGGTGCAGGTTCGGATCCCGGGGACTCGTGGGTTTCGAGGTGAGTGTGAGAGATGGTGTAGGAGAAGAGGGAGAGCAGGTGTTGCATTGGATGCGAAGCTGGTGCGCATCTGCTTCTGCCACAGCGCTCATAGCTTTGATGTATTATTATCAGGCACACTAGCTGTTGAAAGTGAAAATAAATTACACGCGATAAATAATATTCTGCGAGTGAGCAAGTCCTCAAGATCCGCCACTCCCCTTCCATCGTGTGCTCTCGTGCATTTATACCATTTATGTATGTCTTCCTCCGTCAAAGCTGTCGACTTGCTGCAAAGGAGAACACAGCAAACCCGTGTCTAACCACCTTCTCTGGCAGTCCGAGGTTCAATGGTTGCTTGGGAGCTTTTTGATTGGTGCATTCATGATAATTGTATTCAATATTAAAATCAGTATCCCACCACTGTTTCCTGGCCTTTGGTTTGTATGTCGGTCCAAATCTGCCTTTGCCATAACACCAGCAAGCATATAGTGTATGCCCCACTTGGGATCTGATTTTGTGTGAGCCTCTCGACTGTACAGAACCACTCCTCGGCAGGAGTCGGAAAATAAAGAGTGGTTTGTAGTACCTGAGCAACTGTAGGTGAAAAACACCTTCCTCGTATCGACAGCTTCTTGCAAATGTGGACAACAAGCTTCGCAATTAATTGTGTTTTTATTATTATTTTTGCCTAGGAAGGAACACGTGATGAGAACGCGCTTGCACATGGCACCAAACAGAGTCAAAGTACGCTTCATTTTCCGAATCTCTGGATGTTGTCCGAATACCTATGAATTTATGCGCTCAGTGGAATGGTGTTATAGTGAAACCTCAGCCATCCAATCACCTGAATTGTAGATACTACAGAGGGAAACCAAACTCTCCCAGTGTACTAGTAGTACTGGGTACAGTGTTGCGTGTTAAGGTGTAAGGGTTAATTGAGCGTTAGGCTTAATTTGGCCTTGACGAAGTGAGAGATCTCCTTAACCCTTAATAACCCTGAGGAAATCATGTGATTGCCATCACCGTGCCGTAGATCTTCTTGACATTTCGTTTTCATTCTCGCCCTTCGCCGGTCATTTCGGCCGAGGAACAGATAGAGAATGAGAAGCAAGTTGCCGACACATTCTTGCATTATATTGAGGAATGGATGATTTTGCCCTGTGGCAGGAGCAGAAAGAAAAATTTGAAGCAAGACATGTAAGCCGCCCAGTGTATCTGTTTGTCGTGAAATAGAACTGACGACTCACAGGGAAATCACCTCATCTTGGTGTGGCAGCAATTTAAATGCTGCAGTGCTGTGGCGAAGCTCACATACTTCGCTATTCTACTGCTTGATCTAGTTATGAACCAAGCCTCCAATGAACACTCTTTCTCAGACATTAAAATCAAGAAGACACGCCTCCGTAATCGCCTTGGCATTCCTAAGCTGGAGAAGATGCCAAAGGTCAGGATTCAGGCGACGAGTACGAGGATTAAACACGCTTAACCCACGGCTGTCCGAATTAGGAAATTTTGATTAAGGTCTTATTAAGGCTGCCCTTATTAACCCCATTTTAAGGGCCCTAAGGCCTTAACAATCAAAGTAGCCCTTATTAAGGACTTAATATGCAACACTGAGTCCTGGGTAGGCGCAGCCCCAGTTCCCGATCATTTCGTTCCCACAATCCCCATCAACTCGAAACCTTCGTTCGTCTGATGCATACTCGTAGTGGCCCTCGGAGCCCACTCGGCACGATGTATTTAAACTTTTCTACAATACTAGACTGCTGTATGCTATTTTACAATTATCCTACAATGTATTCGTAAAAATCTCGCTCCGAGTCATACCCATCCTCTCCCTCCAAGTCATCAAGTGTAATCTTTCCACTCGGATCCTCGTCCACACACTCCGCTTCTGTCAAAACTGCGTAAAAACGCGCTTTCAGAGTGTTCGTGGCCAGTGCGGATGGTGGTGATTAAGAGCGAATACATTGTTTTTTAATGTTTACAAGCACCTTCGCCTGGCAAAATTTACCTCCGCCCTCTGTGAGCGAAATATTCCAGTGACACCTCAACAATGCTTGATAAATATACTTCTTTGTAACCCTCGGAGGAAATTTCTGTCTGGAAAGAGAGAGCCGAGATATGGGGGCAGCACAGATGTCTGATGACCTGAACCTCCGCAATGGGGCCAATTCTGCAAAATTCCTCCGACAGTTACAAATTAATGAATATTTAGACCTTATCTAGCTAAACTCCGAGATCAGATGCCTACTGTGGACCAAAACAATACTTTTGCCTGGCATCACCACCAGATCAGGATGCTGTTGATGGCCGGTTTGGCGGGCGGCTGCAACCACCTAAGTATAGTGGCACCGGACCTCCTGGAGGTCATCATTTTGAAACCGAGAAGCATCTTTGAGAGAAAACAGAGCTTGGGGTGAGTCAAATCAGCTGGCTCTGCTTGAAAAATCGAAAACTCTAGAAACACGGAACGCAGATGCTCGCCGGGGCGACAAGCCTTCTTATCATAACTTCAAGTAAGGAAAGTGATCTAAGTGAGATGGGATACCTTTAACCTCAAGAAGTTCAAGTTCCACAGGCTAGCAGAAAACAAACGACTGACCTAGTTTCGGCCCAAGACAGCAAGCTTATTTTACTAAAAGGACTTGTCCAAAAGAACAGGTGTCGCGTACCAAGCCCATGGCTGGTGCTTGAGTTGAACAAGCTGTGTCTACTGGAAAATATTTGGATCAATAGCTATCAGATGCAAATCCCCACCGAGGGTGACAAAGTGTGCAAGATCGTTAGCTTCCCACAGAAATTCTGCAATGAATCAAAGTTAAACCTGCTCATTGATGTTACTCTGGATCTGTAGACATACCTTTATTGAACGAGTTGGCGAGTTCGCAGAACCGATTCAGCAGTATGGGACGCACTCAATCTAGAGCTCAGACCTGAGTCGAACGGCTGAAGGCAGCTTGAATTCCCACCGGTCATCGCCGAATATGTAGTAGTAGACACGGACCCTTCCGCTCCGAGCCTCGAAAACCCTGCGTGCGACACGGGAGATGGGTTTCCCCTTCCTGGCTGATGCTCTGTACTGATGCAGAGCATTCATTCCTGGATACAGGCTCGATGGGAATGGATTCACCAGCACACTCTAGGTTCCTGGGGTGGGGCTCGTGAGGGTTGGGCAAGTTTTTACCACTCAATTCGGCACAGCGATTTATCGACATACGAGCGACCCAAGGGAAAGACAAAAGAAACGATAAATTCGGACCCCTCTGGACCGAGTGGAATCGGAAAGGTCTGCTTGAATACCCGTGGCGATATTACCCACCCGTGGGCGACAAATATCGACCCCTCCACTCTAAGCCGGCATTGTAGAGAAGGGTTAATTAATGGCAAGAGCTCAAAAGGAATCGAATCACCAACAAAGGAAGAAAAGGGAGGAAAAACCCATGAACCCACGGCTCAGACCCGAGTCAAACGAGCAAACTCTGCATGACCACGAGCGCCACCAGGTACAGCACATTCAGAGAAGATGCGAACCACTCCCCTCCGAGCCTTGTAATAACCTGGGGACGAGACGGTAGAAGAGAATAGCTTGTTCAACTCAGGTGGGCGAATATCTTTTTTGAAAATACAACTTTACAGACGGAGGCAAGATTTTCCTTGTTGGCTGGTGCCCTGCATTAATCAACACAAAGAATGGATTAATTACAGACCCACCGACAACCGACACGAGCAAAGAAGAAAAACGGCCTGCAACATCACTCATAGCTCAAACCCGAGTCGAATGGGTAAAGTCTGTTTAAGATACGTACCACTCCGCTCCGAGCCTTGAAATCCCTCGGTGCGAACCTGTATGAAGTGTTAATTGGAGTGAGCAAGAAATAGCTTTCCCATGCGTTTGTATTTCCAGGCACAGTAATATAAAATAATATGATATTCTCGAGAGACCGCTGCGCAAAGACAGGTCGGGCCAATCACCTCCGAAAGTGTATACGGCTCGCGTGTGGCGCTTCATGCCCACGCTCTGGGGTCGAAAATGAGATTGGCACCCGCGGCTACTACGCAGAATGCGGGGTACGGATACGTACCGGCGTCCTGGCCACCGAGGTCTCCTCCACTCCGCACGGGCTCGCATCGAACAAGCTCTGTAATTATGAAGCACGATCAGGACACGCGCATGAAAAGGAAGCGGGAGGCCTACCGTCTACGTACTTGAGATCTGCGAATCCAGCCCCTCGCTGCCCGGGGAAACGTCCGGCGTGTGCGGCTGTATGAGGTACGGTGTTTGCATACGCAATGCTAGTCGCCGCAAAGATACGATTCTGCCAGCAAATTTGTGAGCAGCGGTGGGCGATTTCCTTTCTTGTACTTCGCAACGAGGAGGAAGGGACAGTAGGGAACGGGAAAGGCCGACATACGCATGAACAATAGCCAAAGTCTTCATTGTCCAACCCGAGCCAGAAGTCTGCTTGGCCAGTTCTCGTCCTCGTCCGTGTCTGCCCCCTCCGTTTCCCCACTCCGATTCGCAGAGCCAGTTGAAATGGAGGGAAAGGGGTCAAGAGTCCGGAAAACAGTGGGAGGAAGAGAAAAGCTTCGTGAGTCTTTAGATGGCGTCGGCACCAGCAAAGCGCGTGTCTATGGGCAACAATGGAATCGTCAGCGTCACCCTCGAGGCAACATCGGGACGGAGGAAGTGGACAAACGAAGGCGGAGGAGAAAGGCGGGCGGAGAAAGGGAAGGAGGTAAGGGAGAGGGAAGAGAAAAGCAGACAACGAAAGCGCACGTACCAACAAGTCCCGGGAGCCGTACTTGCGCCATTGCGGAGTGGGAGAGCTGAGGAAGGTCGGCTTCGAGCCGCTACCCCCCGTCGCCGATAAGGAATACGAGGAAGATGTCCTGCAGGACACAGGACCCGCGAGGAGACCAGTCAGCAGCGCGAAAACAGCGATACGAAGGAACGGAGATTTAAGGATGGAGGGGACAGGAGAGAAGGGTAGTGAGGGATAGAAAAACAGGCGTAATCACCCGTTGAGGAGCGCGCATGCTATCGCTTCTCTGGACCGCGGGATGCTGCGGGCGGCCGCCACGTCCAGTCGCGCCTCGGCACCGGGGTGATAAGATTCAGAAGAAAGGGCGAAGGCAGGCATCGGGAGTCGAAGAGCCTGGGCCGAATTACAGCTGTGTCGCGCGTTGAAAGTCCACCAAGCGTGGAGTAAGTGGAGTGCCCGACGTAAGGTGTGGAGAGTGGAGGCATAGCCATAGCTGAGCGTCGAACGCGCGCGTTTAGTCGAGAGCTGAGGGTCAAGCGGTAGGAGTGAGGTGTCGAGCTGACGGTGTAGCAACCCTTGCAGAGTCGCAGCGAACAAAGAGGGAACAAGTATGTCAGCACGCAAAGCAAGAAGCCAAATCCCACTCACGCTGCTTCATTGGCCGCACACGGGGAGCGGCCAGGCGTCCGACAGAGATTAAAACCGTAAATGAGTCTAGGCGGTGGCGAGCGATAGGCCGTCGAATTGCAAACCATGGGTCAACTCTTGAGCTTGATCGTCGAGGAGCGGCGCCAAGTGTGTGGACGGAGGTAAACCTAGATTTGATCCGGCCTAAATCAAAATGAAGCCGGCATTATAAACGGCATCGCCGCCGATCCGGTTGAAAAGGCACGGGGAACCCAATGACAAGTCTTCGCTGTCAGTGCGAAATGAAAGCAGGCTGTCCTTGTCTGGCGCCGCTCTCACGTAAGTACGGCATCCGAACAATGCAGCGACTACGCAACATCGTCAAGCGCACACTTCAGAAACTGTGGCTACTATTCTCCGGCTCGGCGACACAGTGCTCAACCCCCAACTGATCTGCGTTTCGACCAAGGCTACCGCACTTCATTCGGGAGCAATATCGAAGCTGTCAGCTACCTGTCATCGCCCAAGCGCCACATCAATCTAAGTTCGTAAGTACTGCACGCGACTTCACAGCCTTCTGTCCAATTTAAAAGCGCAACGTGTCCCATGCATGTTTCTCCGCACTTCCTCTTAACCGTGCCTGTGCTTCAAGACATTCTCCGTGCTACCACCCGCAAGTCGACTGCAGCAATACATCCTTTGGTCAGTTATGTCGCTGATGTGACCTTTGGCACTGGCTGATATACTGTTGCTGTTCATCCATAAGATTTACATTTTCTCAGAATAGCCATGGATTCGTTCTCCAGCGGACATCACACAACAATCCTCGGTGCGAATAATATCAGTTGTCAATTGTATCTAACTCTTCTGCAGGGGGTATTGGAGGGTCAGGTGGACAAGGCGTAGGGCGTGGCATTGGGGGTGCAGGTGGCAATGCCGAAGGCCCTCAGTTCAATGTGTCAGGAGCCAAAAATTGGAATGTCATGGTGCAAGGGGGTAAATCACTGTAATATAATGTCAAAAACTTTTATTGATAGCACACACCAGATCTTCATGTGAACCCAGAAGCTAGGAATGAATCATTGCACACTATGAGGCACAAGCTTTGCCCTTTACCAGTGTCTTCATTCACAGGACGAGGAGATATTCTTCAGGAGATGTGCCAACACTTTGACTGTGATCAAGGATCTCGCCACATCTTTGTCTTGCATGGGCTCGGGGGTGCTGGAAAAAGTCAGCTTGCATTCAAGTTTTTGCAAGACTCTCAAGCCAACCATCGGTATGAATAGATCTCATGTTTTTTGCAAATGTTTCACACCAATTTCTAGCTTCTCTGAAATATTCTATATTGATGCCACAAATGAACAGACACTTGAAACAGATCTGAAGATGATTGCCCCTGCAGAGGCAGGTGAATCAGTTGAAGCGAATCTACACTGGCTTGCAGGCAAACACGAAGAGTGGCTTCTCTTCTTTGATAATGCAGATGATGTCCAGTTGGATCTTTCGAAATTCTTCCCTCGCTGCACCTTTGGAAACATTTTGATCACAACTCGCAACCAGGAACTTTGCATTCATGCTAGTGCAAGCTCAAGGGTGTCAGATATGGAACCTGATGATGCAAAAGACTTACTCTTGCGGTTGGCTTTCCAAGGCAGGAGTGATAAGCAAGAGAAACTCAGCAGTAACGAGCGGGAGAAACTGGCAGTAGCCATTGTGAAGGTTAGTTCTTTCAAGTTCTCTTTATGATCCAATTCGAACTGAAGCATAACACAGGAACTCCACTACTTTGCTTTGGCAGTTTCCCAAGCAGGTGGTTGTATTCATGCCCGTGGCAAACTCAGCAGGTATCTGAAACTCTATCAAAACCATCGGGATGAGCTGCTGCAACGAGCAGAGATCCAACAACAGAATCAATATGGTCTAGCTGTCTATGCAACATGGGATTTAAGCTACAAGAGGCTTAGCTCTGCTGGAAGAACAATGCTGCAGATTTGCTCCAGTCTACATCATGAGGGCATCTTGGAAGAAATATTTGAAAAAGCAGCAGTGTCTCAGGCAAAGCTTGATGATTCTGAGCTGCAGAGGGAAGTGGGTCGGTTTTTGACTGAGCTTGGGAAGTGTGATACAACCTGGAATTCTTTGGTCTTCGAAAGAGTGATGGGGGAACTTGAATCATATTCCCTCATTGAACGGGATAGACAAGATGACTCATATCGCATTCATCCCCTGGTCCAGCACTGGAGTGGCACCACCATAGAAACAAATAGATATCATATGCAGAAATGTGTGCTTGCTATGATTGGTTTGTCAATTTCTTGGAGTTTTGGAGTTCAGGACTACAAATATCGACGCAAACTCTTACAGCATGTTACCAGGAGTATTGACTCCCTAAACCGGGAAGAGATCTGTGTGCTTGTTGCAACTCATATTGGACGTGTGTGTTACCAGGAGTATTGACTCCCTAAAGCAGGATGAGATCTGTGCACTTGTTGCAACTCGTATTGAACTTGTGTATTCTGAAGGGGGCCGTTGGAAGGATGCAGAGGTGCTTGACATGGTGGTCATGGAGAGGAGGAAGCATGTAATGGGAGAGGAGCATCCAGACACCTTGATGAGCATGGGAAATGTTGCATCCACATATCGGGATCAGGGGCGCTGGAAGGATGCAGAGGTGCTCGAGGTGGTGGTCATGGAGAAGAGGAAGCGAGTACTGGGAGAGGAGCATCTAGACACCTTGTTGAGCATGGGAAACCTTGCACATGTATATTGGAACCAGGGCCGCTGGAAGGATGCAGAGGCACTTGAGGTGGTGGTCATGGAGATGAGGAAGTGTGTGCTGGGAGAGGAGCATCCAGACACCTTGACAAGCATGGCCAATCTTGCATGCACTTATCGGGATCAGGGCCGCTGGAAGGATGCAGAGGCACTCGAGGTGGTGGTCATGGAGAAAAGGAAGCGGAATCTGGGAGAGGAGCATCCAGAAACCTTGAGGAGCATGGCCAATCTTGCGGGCACATATCGAAACCAGGGCCGCTGGAAGAATGCAGAGGCACTTGAGGTGGTGGTCTTGGAGATGAGGAAGTGTGTGCTGGGAGAAGAGCATCCAGACACCTTGACAAGCATGGGAAATCTTGCTTGCACATATCGGGATCAGGGCCGCTGGAAGGATGCAGAAGTGCTCCAGGTAGTAGCCATGGAGATGATGAAGTGTGTACTGGGAGAGGAGCATCCAGACACCTTGAGGAGCATGGCCAATCTTGCTTGCACATATAGGAACCAGGGCCGCTGGATGGATGCAGAGGCACTTGAGGTGATGGTCTTGGAGATGAGGAAACATGTGCTGGGAGAGGAGCATCCAGACACCTTGACGAGCATGGCCAATCTTGTGTCAACATATCAGAACCAGGGCCACTGGAATGATGCAGATGTGCTTCCTGACCTAAAGGAATGTAAGCACAAAGCTGAGGAGAACAGCACCCAGGCACGAAGCAAACACTGCTGCATCACAAGTCAAGGTGTGCCTAACATAGATGAGGGGAGCGACCCCCAGCCAGAGGAAGAGAAGGATGACAGTGAGAATGAAGGGTATGTTCATATTGATCTATACCTGCTTCTTCTGATCCACATGCTACCCACTAGCAACTGAGTTATGCATAGGCTGTTCAAATCATAGTAAGTGCATTGTACCACAATTGGTGAGGCTGGGTAGTGATAAGAATTTTCAGTGGTGCATGCAATTGTGTCAGCTCCTTATTAGCATAAATTAAACTGCCATGTACTGCTGCCTTTATCTGCTTCTCCCTGAGCCCCCAAGTATGTGCTCTTTCTGAATTATGGTACAAGTTTATTTGACCAGTTACACAGGTGAAATGATTAGGACATCAATTGAGTGAAAGCTAGGCTCATGACCAGCCTGCCTACAGGATACCAACCCAGTGTGGTGGGCATGGTTGCTGAAGACAGGCTGGGACATCTCGGGGCACTCCAAAGGGCTGCCCCAGAGTTTGAATTTAAGTAGTCTCCCATGCTAATGTTCAGAACAATTGTTGATTCCCAATCCAATTTTGGACCAATTCTTTCAGGTCAAGCTCTGGTTACAACCAACAGATTTATCCCGTCAATTCTGTTTCCTCAGAGCTGCATTTCGGCTCACAGAAATTCCACAAATTTTCAAGGTAGTTTTGGAGTGAAGTGAGCATGGGAACTCACTTTGCAGTTGATGTTCAATTCTTCAACCAAACTGTGTGTTTCAACACTTCGCCCACAGATTTGTCAGTAATCCGGAGGTATGCAACATCACCTGCACTTTCTCGAGAAGTGTGCAATTGAGTCTCTCAGTGACTCCATTGTGCTCAGAGCTGTCGTGAACAGTGAGGCAGTGCTGAATGCCCCTCTTCAAAAGGTATTTGTCAAATGAATGGAGAATTTTGACTCAGATCCCATGTTCAGTATCCCATCATGTGTCAACATTTTTTGTCAAATGAATGGCTTTTGTACTCGCTGCCATTGTCAGAATGGAGAATTTTGATTCAGATCCCATGTTCAGTATCCCATCATGTGTCAACACTTTCGAACACCTCCAACCTCTTGTCCTTTGAGTGCATTAGCACTACGACCATGTAGCGTGACACTTCATCCATAAACAACAAGTAATACCACTTGTGTTGTGGTGTCTCAATTGTTGCCAGTCCCCACACACTCATCCCCTATGTTGCCACTCGCTTCACACTCTGCAGGCTTTGAGATTGGTTTTCGGGTCATCCTGCCATGCAAGCAGGACTTGCAGTCGTCCACCGCAGTACATTCCATCTCATCAACTTGGATGCCCTCCACCAAATTGTTTTTCACCACTTTCTTTGCTGCTTCAATGGGTAAATGTCCCATTAGTTTGTGCAGTTCATCCGCAGTCACTACAAGTGGTCCAGGGTCTGCTAGATGTGCATGCAGCGAGGGCAGTGCCACTTACACACGATAAGGTCCATGTACAGAGGAATGGTGCTGATACACTGATTCTTGCCATCAAATATGCGACATTCTGACTCATGGAATTGTACAGCATAGCCAGCTTTTGTGATGCATGCAATGGATAAGAGGGTGACACTGAGTGCCAGTGCATATAAAATGTCCTTCACAAGGACTCTTGATGGCCAATTTGTGCCGTTGGGACTTTAACATGCATATCACCCATTCCAGCTGGGTTGAGCTTGTTGTTGTCTGCGATGGTGATTCCACATGGCTGAATAGCCCGATAATTTGTCAAGCAATGCTGAGCGGGTGTCATGTGTCGTGTAGCGCCCAAGTCATAGATCATGTATTCAGGAGTGGTGGTAATGGTGGGGTAAGAAGTAAGTGAAATTGCCCCAATTGGCTCTCCTTCATCTTGTCCGTTCCAAGCTCCTCTTCATCAAGTTCATTGAACTTGATGTCGTCCTCCAACCATTTCGGCATTGCCATCCAAGCACAATCGAGATCCTTGTCTGCCTTTGCGGTGTTCGCATGGCCACCTCCCTTTTCATGCGGGTTCTGACCTTCCTTTCCTCCTCCCTTTGCCCAACAATCTTTTGACATATGTCCTTTCTTGTGACAATTATAGCACTCTATTGTCTTACCACCATTCCCGTAGAACACACCCTCTTTCTCACCCTTTCTGGAATTCCTGGCCACTTTGTGGTCCGATTCATCACTGATGCCTTGGAGTTGTGTTGGGGTCGAGTTCTTTGCCAAGAAGTGTGGCCACCTGTGAGTGGTGAAAGATAGGTTTTTTATGCCGTGGGGAGAGAGCTGGCAACGAAATTCTCATCTCCTACGTTGGCGCCCATAGCAATCAAGTCCACACGTATCGTTTGTAGCTTGTGGAGGTGAGGCTTTACATCTCCACCATCTGCACACTGCTCATCTTGGAGCTTGCGGCACAGATCAACCGTGACCATCATTGATTTTTTCTCACATTCATCTTTCACCCTCTCCCACATCCCTTTGCCATCTCCCCCCCCCACCTCCCTTGACCTTGAGGAAAAGTACATCTGGGATAACGGAAGCCAGGCCCTGTTTTATCACAGCCTACTCCGACTTCCAGAATCACCTCCAGGCCAAATAATCTGTGTTTGTTTTTACCTTGTCTGCCATGGGCACCACAGCATTGGCGACCTTCGGTGCAATGGGCATGACAGCAGTGGTGGCAAAGTGATCACTTAGCCAGGCCGCGTCCAGCATGAACAGGAAGCGGTCATGGAAAAAGACCCAGTTTTTGCTGTCAGCCTTGCAGGAGGGAAGTTCGGCAACGTATTCACCCAGTTTAGCAGTAGAGGACAAAGTGTTTGTTGAAATAGTTGTGTTGCATTTGGGGAGAATTTAGAATTTGTAGATTGTAGAAGTAAGCAGTAGGTTTAAGCATGGGGGCCAATAACCTGTGAGAATGTAGATTCCATCAGAGAGAAACCAAGAAGATATGATAATTTATTCACAAAGTCTCGAGGGTGTTTATACCCCAAGAACAATTTAAATAAGACATACAAACTCCGCCCATTGAACATGTATACACAATAAGTACACATCGACAGTTGGTGGTATCCTTTCACCTTCCTGTGCTGGGCTGTGCGAGGCTGTGTCTCCATGCACAGTTCAACATATCGGCTTGCTGAGATATTCCAACAGTACTTCCAGCTTATTTCCTTGTGCAGAAATAACACCAGAAATAGTCCCTTCAGAGGGTTGTGGGCCACACCCTCCTCTACAGTTTGCAAGGTAAGCACTGCCAGGCCACAGGGTAGTCACCTACCCTTTGTACTCATTACTCTGTGATCATGACCCAGCCAGCTATACCAAGACTGTATACTGGCTCTCAGAAATAAGACTCTACTGTAATTAGAGTATTCCAAAACATGCAAAAAGCGCAGTATTTATGTATAGTTCAATTCCAGACAGTTCACTGGCGACCTCCACCAAGTATCACCCACAAACTGATGGTCAAACCCAGCACATCAACCCGAAAATCAAGCAGTTTGTCTGGATCTTTACAAATTACAAGCAGGATGACTGGGATGAGCTTCTCCTGGCTGCCAAATTCATGTACAACAACCACATCCACTCTTCAATGCAGCAGGTCCCATTCATGACTGACACCAGCTGGCTCCCCTGCATGGGTCGGAGATGGGGTATTCCCAAAAGGGAATGTAGTAGAATCCAAAAGAGGATATGGGTGATGCTGAGTTGGGGTGATTCATGACACTGGTGGAAACTGTGATTTTTCCAAAGAAATGCTATTACATAGTCCCATCAAAAAAGGCTGTACTTGATCCTCTGCACATTTTCTATGCAACTCAAACTCATCTATTCTCAAGGAAATCTGATCAAAACTGAGCCCGTCGCAGCTGTTCTAGTCAAAACTTTTGAAAACAAAAAAAAATGATGTGCCTTATGTACCGCAAATTGCTGCAATGCGAATCCAACAAGCTGAATTCAACAAAGAAGTGCACTCCAGTTCAATATTCACAAATCTCTAAAACAACAACCAACCAAACTCCACAAGTGATTCCAGATACAATCTCAGAGAATGCAACCAACTATGGGTCTTTGTGTACCGATAATTGATACATGGGAACAGTTGTTTTAAACTTTGCAGACCGCACCAAGCAAATCCAAGGATTGTCCACAGACAATGTTCAATTTATAGTTTTTCAACTCTGGTCACCCACTCTAACCTCGTAAGACAGGAGCAGTGAACCAATTTGACATGTAGCATGCAACAAATCTGGAACACGTAGGACATTTAGAACACACACAAACACATGTAGGATACACACATGTACATGCACAAGCACAAGTAATCGACACACACACCTACATGCACATACAAGGGAATATCCTGAATATAAGCTGATAGATTGATGATAACAACCACATCCAATTGGAATATTCTCAATGAATCAAGCCAGAGGTTCCACCCTTTTGTACTCACTGGAGCCGACTGCTAGTCTCTCCACCTTTTGCATCAGGGTAGGATTCCGTGACTTCTTCCTACAAGTTGTCCTCCTTATATACTGTACAACTATAAATAACTCTAAAAACACAATATATTAGCCACCGGTATATCCATGTCTGTAACCTAGGCATATGAAATAATGATTGCCAAGCTTGCTGACTGATTAACCTAGATCCTTGCATCTGTATTGGGGCCTGGGGCAAGAAACAAACGGGGTAATGGGGGAATGGAAAGAAAAAAATAGACCATGGTCCCTATGCGATGGCTCAGGCCCGAGTCAAACAGGTGGGGTCTGCTTTAGTGCAGTTTCAGTATGAGGTCAATGCTCAAGCAGCAGAGTTTAATTCGTGGCCGGAGACATCCCAGCACTCCACCCAACAGTCGAGTTCACCGGTCATGGGCAGCAGATGCGGACTGCCCCGCTCCGAGCCTTGCAAACACCATGTTGTGAATCTGCACAGGACTGAGCAATTTCGGAGTGCTGGACTACACGTACTTTTGAAAAAGAAAGGTTGAACTTATCTCATTTCTCAGGAGGACAGGTTTCTGCATCCCAGCTAGTGCTCTGTATTGCAGAGTGTGATTCAGATTCATCATGACCAAAAATCGAGAGGAATTGTCTGTAAAACAAACAAACCAGACACAGAAACAAAAAGCCTGAGAAAGTCAGACAATGATATTGGCTCGGCCCGAGTTGAACGGGCAAGGTCTGCGAAACATTTATGAAAGGCGATGACGGCAGCATGCAGTAGATGCGGTCCCTCTGCTCTGAGCCTTGAACTTCCTTGGCTCGGACCAGAGCAAGGGGGGTAGGGCAGGTGATTTTGCAGTTTTCATTAATCACACTCATCCTGTAAAAATATAAAATTCCTGGCTGGCGCACTGTAATGGCATTGAAACAAATAGATTTGGCCACTGGTGGAGATAGAAAAGAATGCATTCACACCTACTTGGCACACAGATGTGCAAAGCCAAAAGCAATGTGCCAAAATTGTATGGCTCAGGCCCAAATCAAATGGGCGAGGTCTGCGAAACATTTATGAAAGGTGTTAATGGCGACATGCAGCAGATGCGGACCCTCCGCTCCGAGCCTTGAATTTCCTAGGTCCGAATGTACTATAAATTAGTGTTGCCACGACTCCCGACTCCGACCCGTCAAGTCGACTTGATGCAGTCGACTTGACTCGGCTCAAGTCGAGTCCGTACAACCGACTTGAGGTCAACTTGAGTGACTCAAGTCGGTTCCTAAGTGGTTGCATATTTTCACCAGAGGAAGCAAATTAGGGACATCAGAAAAAATTGTGACATCTGTGATGTTGTGACAAGTGCTTGAGACTGATGTGACACTCTGTGACAGATTAAATATCATTTTTTACTTATCAAGTTTTTACAAGGTCTGGAGGTCGTAGGAAGGTTTTGGAATTTTTTTGTGAAATGAGTCGACTCTAAGGCTCCAACCATTTCCGTGTGTAACCGGTTATACACGGTAAAAACCGTATATGTGTGCGTGTAGTGTACAGACTTGCGTACACGGTATACTACACGTATACACACAGTTTACACGGTTAATAGACGCACAGTAAACAACAGGCGACCACTTCGAAGCCGGCAAGGACTTCGAGCGCATTCCAAGATGATGTATCAATGATGGACATTGACGAGGATGCCTCCATCCCACAGGAGCCTGAATTCAAGCGCTTTTACATTACTGCTCGGAAATATGGTCGGGGCAAGCCAATTGATCCTTTGGTGTGGTGGAAGGCATGTCATTATATATCTCCGGCATGATTACCCAACCTGATGATTTATTTGCCTGCGTAGGAACACGAACACGATTTCCCAGTCATCGCCGCCATGGCTCGGGACGTTCTTGCAATCCCGGGTACAAGTGTGTCCGTCGAGCGCCTCTTCTCCAAATCGCGCGACCTGTGTCATGAGACTTGCTCGTCTATGCACACCAACACCATCATGGTTGCGATGCTCACAAAGATGTGGACAAAGGCTGGGCTTTTGAAGTTTTAGGCACTCAGTTTGGACATGGTATGAATGTAGCAAATCATGTTTTTGCCTCAAAAATTACCGTGTATACCCGTGTATAACCGGTTATACACCGTGTATGAACCGTATCCGTGTAGTGTATGGGAATTCATACACGTATACTACACAGTTGGAGCCTTAGTCGACTCCAAGTCACCAAGTCGACTCTGCGGAGTCGACTTCGTGAGTCGTGACTCGACTTTCTGAGTCATGGCAACACTACTATAGATAAGGGAATGATTTCGCAGCCACGCTTAGTGAAAATGTAAATTTTGTAGTGTGACATTCAAGGCCGGTGTGCTGTAATGGCATTGAAACGAATAGATTTGGCTGCCACGCTTCGAGCGTTTTGATCCGATCAAACGCACGTGACAACGCCACACGTGCCCCACATGAGATCCAAAAAGGAGCTGATCGCTCAAAAGCCTTATCAAGTGGATCATAAGCTAGATAAGAAGAAGTCTATATCTGAACAAGAGATAAAGATTTAAAAGACATGTCATATCTTGGGCAAGGTATAATGCGCAGTCCAACCATGCACGCCGCTGAATGGGATGTATCAGTGCGCCTGGAAATGTACCTGACACTAAGAGTGTCAGGGAGCGAATCATAGCGACTGAAATTGTACCAGACACTCAGAAGATAAGTTGCGCTGACCTTGAGCCTGACACGGATCATGTCGGAGGCAGGATCAGCTGTCCCGACATTACCTGTGTCAGGCGTGAAATCTTTGTGACTGACTCTGCTCCTGTCACTGGACGTGTCAGGAGCAGTATCAGGTGCACTGACACGGGGGCGTGACAGTGTCAGGTGCACCGACACGGGGGTGTGACAGTGTCAGGTACACCGAAATGGGGGCGTGACAGTGTCAGGGCCACCAACACGGGCCGTGTCTGGAGCCCCGAAACAGCTCCTGACAATAAGAAAATCAGGAGCTGTTTCGGAGCTACTGACACGGGTAATGTCGGGACAGCTGATCCTGCCTCCGACATACTTCGTGTCAGGCTCAAATCCAGTGCAACTTATTCTTCGAGTGTCAGGTACCATTCCAGTCACTATGATTCGCTCTCTGACACTCTTGGTGTCAGGTACGTTTCCGGGCGCACAGAAACATCCCATTTGGCGGCGTGATGGCAACCGTAGACTAGGGAAACACGTCTGGATACACCGTCACGGTTTGGACAAGATTCATCAAGCGCGACCCAACAAGAAGGAAGTTCGTAGTCGGATTCAACAATCCAAGTTGTGCAATACAAGAAGACAAGTATAGCACAAGAAGCACAACGACATTATGTTAACGACGGCAGGATAACACAAGGACTGCTCGAGACACGAGGAAGTAGTGCATACCCCGACACATCCACGAAACACGAGACGTAGAAGGAAGTACCAATCATAGACGATCATGTCATAGATTGAAGAAGCATCATAAACATGAGGTGTTTACGAAGACATTGATAAAGGGGTCGATTGATGAAGAAGAAAGGCCCACACACCTTAGAAGAACAACGACCACAAGGCAGACACACACCTAGGTTGTTCCAATCAAGCCATGCTCGAAGACATTACCCCAAGATCGCTCCACAGCTCTATTAACGGCATAGCCGGGCTTGGTCAAGATAGGTGGTTGCAAGGAACGTAACATGACACGTTGGAACATGACAGTCGAGGAAAAGGGCGCTACACACGCTGTGGCTCAATCCTAATACATGAGGAGGAAGCGCTGGAAGAGATCGAGTCTATGATCTCAATACATTCATTATGACATGGGAACTTGGCGCCATACATGCAGCACATGTTCTTAGTAACGGACACATGCTTATTATTCACAACACTCAGTCGCGGCACCGAAGAAGGATGTTTATTGTCGACTTAACGTTGACATGGGAAGAAGAAGCTACGCCTCACGTGAAGGCAACAGTTGACGCACGGAACACTGACGGTTACAAGAACAATAGTGTGTGGTAACCACCGGAACAATAGTAGTAGTATGATTAGTAGTCAGTATCACACGGTTGCACCTACAGTATTTAACAGTAGCTAAGACGTAGAATATTCTGTACCTCTCCTAGTGTTTTATTTGACTTCATTGACGATTCCCCAAAAGCCACTTCCCAATCCCGCTTAGTAATAAGTCGGGACGGCTGAGTAAGGGTTCTTCTTGTAACATTGGCCGCTGGTGAAGATTGAACGAAAAGAATGTGTGCATTCACCACTTGGCACCGGGATGTGCAAAACCAAAACCAAAAGCACATGTGCGAAAAGAGCATGACTCGGGTCCGAGTCGAACAGGCGATGTCTGCTTGAACTTTGAGGTTGCAATGTTACGTGCAGCAGATGCGGATCCCTCCGCTCCGAGCCTTGAAATTCCGAGTTGTGAACCTGCACAATGGGAGTGATTTCAGAGCTTTCAATTCACCATCGACTTGCTTTGTGGATATACCTGGCTGGTGCACTGTGTCGATGCAAAGCATAGATTCAACAATTTGGTAGAGCCCGAAAAGCATGCATTCACACTCACAGTTGGCAGCACAGGTGTTCAAAACAAATGAAAAGCACATGTGTGCAAACTGTATGGCTCAGGCCCAAGTTGAACGGGCGACGTCTGCTTAATAGAAGTGTTCTGGCACGATGATATACAGCAGATGCGGACCCCTCTGCTCCGAGCCTTGAAAGTCCTGTGTATGAACTTGAGCAAGGGGAGTAATTTTTCGCAGTGTTGAACTCACCAGGTGGAAATAGAATTTTGCAATGTGCCATTCCTTCCTGGCTGGTGCGCTATATTGAGGAAAAACGTAGATTGAACAATTTGGTAGAGTTCGAGCGGTATGCATTCACACCAAAAAGCATTGCGCCTAGTAGTTCGGCATGGCTCAGGCCCGAGTCGAACAGGCGAAGTCTGCTAGAGTAGAACCAGACCCTTGGGCATCAAATGTGGCAGCCGCGGACCCCTCCGCTCTGAGCCTTGAAAAGACTATAGCTCAGGGTTCGTTGATGGTGTCTGAAATATTCTGTTTGGTTCGGCCGTGCCACTGATTCACTGCACCGCTAGAAGTAAGTTGAGTACGTATACTATACATTACCTTTTGGGAATGACTTTACTTGTTCGTATCCCGACGGCCAGAACACAGTCTCGGCATGCGCATAAGGATGTCGGAATTTACATAAACGCCTTACGCGCCGTGCGGGCCCGAGCAGGGCCGCTTGCAAGTAATCCCATCTCGAGAAATGGAGCAGCCATTCCAGCACCAGTTGCAGACCCAGTCGAACAGAGAAGGGAACGCGGAGTTAGAGCAGCGTTGTGGGCGCACGCATGACGGTTGCGGTTAAGATTAGGCGCTAACAGTTCGGGTACTGTACAATTTCATTCAATTTGGCAGTCACGTGTCACGCACCCCCTGTGCCGCGACGAATTTTCGTCTCGGTCATGGGTCACAGCACCCAGTGCCGAATGTAAAATTAATGACACCCGGGCCAAATCTCTCTTGGAGCTGCAAAAAAGGCAGAATTTCGAAAATTTTCTGTCTTGAATGCCGGAATTTTGTAGGCGTCACGCCAAATTTTGTTAGGTGCCGAAGTGCCAAATTGATGTTTTCGGTCACGGGTTACACCCTATGCCGAATTGAATGAAATTCTACCGTAGTATACCCAAATCAGGACTAGCCATCAGCATCACGTAAACCGTGCCATTCTCGTTCTCCCCGTCCCTGTCCTCTTCGTTTTCCCCCTTCTTCAGTAGGATTTAGTAGGAGAGCGGAGGAGAGAAGGAGACAAGGATGTCCACCACGTAGACCTACACCATGCGCTCTCCCCTCCCGACACCCACCTCGGGCTCAGGCTCCATCACCCTCTCTCCGTCTCTGGCTACGGCGACCTCGCTATCCACCTCTTCCTCCATGGCCTCTCCCTCGATATCTACCTCTACCAGTACCTCCACGGCCCCTCGAGTCCGCTTCGAGGCCGAATGCGTCCTCATCCCGGAGCTTGGGTCTTTTAATCCGAAACGGCCGCGGATGGTGACCAAGAGCTATTCGCTGCCTCTGTGGAAGAAGAATACAAGAGACGAGGAGGACGAGCAGCATGTGGTGCTCAAGGTCGCGTTGCCTAGGTGGGTCATGCCTTCTTTTTTTGTTCTCGTCTTCATTTTCGTTTCTGGTTTCTTGTTTCCTCCCTTCCTACGGGCTGCGCTCCTCCACGTCCTGCTCTCCCCACCCGCACGGGGACCTCGCCCCCGCCCCTTCTTTTGTGTTCCTCGCTCGCATGACACCACTTGCCATGCATGGCGCCATGCCATACGAGTGCCTGCATGGGGATAACAGTGCCTGTTGGCAGCGGCGCACAGCTTTGCGGGGTACGGAGTGGGCTTTCGCCGTTCGGGCGCGTTGGTGTATTCTTACTTCGCGCGGCGACGGGATGGCTCGGGCAGTGGGGCTCTCGGCGACCGTGCCTCCGAACCGCACGCGTATTCCGCACATGGCGCATCGGGTTCTCGGATTCTCCATCCCCGAGACCGAGACCCCGACATCGACGAACAATGTCGCCAGCCAGCTAGAGGTACAGCGGCGCGAAATCTTTCCTTTGCCTTTTCCTTTCCTGCGGAGTCGGTGCCTGTGCTAGCGGGGTATCGAGCTCAGGGCGAGATGCCGCAATCGCAATCAGGCTCAGGGGGTGAGATGTATTTGTTTTTTTATGCGCCGCAGGGCAGGAACAAATTGGTTACGTTGCCGGCGTTGGCGCTCGCGAGTTCTCATTCCCATTGTGACCCTCTTTTACACCGCAGGCTGCGCGGACAAATTGGTCTTTTAAAAAAAAAAATTTTTGGGGAGGGGCTTTTCGTTTTCGCGTGGTCGTGTCCTGTACTGCACGAGTCATTCATTCTCTCTTATATTCGTCCCTTCATCTTCCCGCGTGCGATTGACTAAACAACTGACGATTCTTTCCTGTGTCTCTTGTAGGTGAGTATCTGTCTCGTCTCGTCTTGCCTTTGCCCTTGTGCGACGCGACGCCCGACTATCTGGATTAGATTGGTCGAGGATGCATGTTGATTGGCCGTCCGAGGCTGCATCTGGTTTGGTCGCGAATTGGGATTGGCGCCCACAGGCATTCTTGGAGACCATGCAACGGTGGAGGTTTCGTTTCTCTGCTCTGCTCCGCTGGTTCTGTTTTCTTTCCCGTGTTTTGGTGGGTGGGACGAGGGATCTTATTTCACGTGGCGACGGGATAGCTCGGGCTCTGAACCGCACGCGTATTCCGCACATGGCGCATTGGGTTCTCAAATTCTCCATCCCCGAGACCCCGAGACCCTGAGACCCCGACACCGACACGCACAACGATGCCTGCCAGCTGGGGTACAGCGGCGCAAACCAAGTCTTTCCTTTACCTTTTCTTGCGGAGTCGGTGCCTGCGCCAGCGGGATGTCGAACTCAGGGCGAGATGCCGCAATCACAATCAGGCCAAGGGAGTGACATGCTTGTTTTTTTGCGCCGCAAGAACAAATTGGTTACTGGTAACGTCGCCGGTGTTGGCGCTTGCGCGTTCTCATTCCCATTATTGGTCTTGGGGGTTTTATTTTGGTTCTGTTTTATGGCACATATACTGTATAATAGGGGAAGTCAAAGCGAATTTTGAGGTGGATTCTGAAGTGGATTCTGACTGGATTCTGATGTGGATTCTGATGTGGATTCTGAGACTCAAATCCATCAAGATCAGTGCAAGTGGATCTTGATGTGGATTGTGAAGTGGATTCTGAGTGGATTCTGACACTGTTACAACTCTGGAGTTGAAACAGAGACTCAGGTGGATTCTGGGTGGATTCTGAGTGGATTCAGATGTCAGAATCAACATCAGAATCCACTTCAGAATCCAATCAGAATCCACTCTAGAATCCACCTCGGAATTCGCTTTGACTTCCCCTAAATAAATCAAAAAACACGTTGTAGTATGAATTTTGATGGTTTTGCCACAATCAGTGTTGAACTTCAAGAATAAAACGCGAGATTGATGGATTTGAGTTCAGAAAAACATAATGCAAAATGCGTTGAGAAAATTCAACGGGATGAGCTATAAGAGCAACAAGAAAAACAACATGGAGCATGTTAAAACAAAAACCCAATATTGATGGGATGAAAAAAACACAATGCTCAAAGAAAAACACGGTATGAACTTGTGCTCAAGGTTGGGCTCAAATCAACCATGACCAATTATGTCTGACTCAGTACAAAATCACGAATCAATAATCTTGAGTCACTGTTACGATTACATCCTTGATGATTGTGTGCCTTTCCTCGACATGGACACCAACGCCAACAATGAAATCGGCATACTGAGTAGCACAGCAGCCAACTGGGGAGACTATGGGGGCAGGGAGAAAGAAAGTGCAGCCAGAACCACGGCAACAAGCTTGGTAATCATGTGAAATTTTCCATCACGGGCCGGCTGATGACATTGGCAGTGATCCCCCGACCTGTGAAGAGCTCAAGTCCTCATTGTGTTTTTTGTGTGTGAACTCCTCATTGTGTTTTTCTGTGTTTTGTAATTATTGTGTTCGTGCGCGAAAACATGATTGCGTCAAACCTCTCATCTTTGCGTTTTTTGGACCCACCCTCATAGGACGTGTTTTTTCTTTGGGGGGGGAAAACATGTTTTTTGATTTATTAGACAATAGGGGAAGTCAAAGCGAATTCCGAGGTGGATTCTAGAATGGATTCTGATTGGATTCTGATGTGGATTCTGATGTTGATTCTGACATCTGAATCCACTCAGAATCCACCCAGAATCCATCTGAGTCTCTGTTTCAACTCCAGAGTTGCATCAGTACTAGGGTTGTTCACAGTAGCCATTTTTGCTTCCTTTTCTTCCTCCTTTTTCTCTCCTTTTCGATGTTCCCGTCCTTTTTTGTTGGTTTTTTTTTCCCTTTTCCAATTACACATTCAAAAAGGCCTGAAAGCCAAAAGGACAAGTTTTTAGGTACAAAACTGACCGAGATCCTTGGAAAAATGAGCGGAAAAGGAGACAAAAATGGGTTACTGTGAACAACTAAGCAATGGGTTTCAGCAAAAAAGGAAGAAAAAGGCAGACATGATTATGGGCTACAGTGCATACTATTAACCACTAGTTCTGGACTCTATGTAGGCTGTATTAGAGGGGATTATCCCTGTCAATCCCATCCAGAATCAGCCCGAATGGGAAAGGCACCGCGGAAAAGGGTAAAAAGAAGGAAGCCAAAAAGGAGGATTTTCCGAAAAATGAGCCGCCTCCTTCCTTTTTGTGTTCTTTTTTGGATTCATTTTTGGGTTCCTCTTTGTAAAATGAGACAAAGAGGAAGGCAAAAAGGAGCATAAAAAGGAAGCAAAAAGGGCTACTGTGAACAACCTTAGTGTCAGAATCCACTCAGAATCCACTTCAGAATCCACATCAAGATCCATTTGCACTGATCTTGACGGATTTGAGTCTCAGAATCCACATCAGAATCCACATCAGAATCCAGTCAGAATCCACTTTAGAATCCACCTCAAAATTTGCTTTGACTTCCCCTAATATATTGCCCATGCTGTTTCTTTCCCGTGTTTCGGTGGGTGGGACGGCTCGGAGGCGGGTGGAGAAAGGGTGCCGCGTTTTCTCGCTGCTCCTCTCGCTCTAATTTTTCCGTTTGGATAATTCGGAATCGGACGCACACGATCTGCCGCGATGGTTTCTTTTCGACTTCACCCTCGCCGGTGGATGGGAGGGAACAAGGCGCGACTCCGCGCCGTTTCGCTGGAATGAAGCGCGCGGGCAGTAGCTCTTCCCTTCGTCGTCACTCCGGGACGGATCTTTTTTCGCTTTATGTCTTGGTTTGTGCGAGTCGAGACCTCGCACCGCAGGTTCTACGTGGCGAGATGGAACCCGTTCGTCTGCTCATCTATGTTAGATTCCCCTTACTGGTCGCACTCATCCGCCGTCTTTTGTCTCGTTTCCGTGATCTATCTTCGTTCTTTTTCATTCCTTCGTCGCTCGCGCACTACTAACGATTTCCTTCTTTCTTTCTGTGCAGCTTCAAATCCAGAAAATCCTCCTCACGCTCGCGCGAACGCAATGCCTCGCGCTCCCCCCCAACCACCTCCCCGCCGCTCCCGTCCTGCCTGCGCTTGCCCTCCATCACCTCTGTGTCCGCGGCCATCTCCTCTCCGCCCGAAGCGACACCCTTCCCTGCGGCGTCCTTCGGCTCCTCGGCGCAGGGAACACGCCGCCTACATCTGCGGCCAGGTCGACATCGCCACCAAACGCCAGCGACGCCTCCTCCCCAACGCCAACACCATCCTGCGACGCCTCCCTTGCCTCTCCCCTCTCCTCCCCGAACGCCGATCTCTCCGGGGTAGGGGAAGAGCAGTAGCCACTTTCGTGTGGCGAGCGCGTCCGCAGGTGGGTCTCCGACGTCTTCGTCCTTCAAATCCAGTATGAGTCCGGCTCCGCCAACGCCCACAATATCTACATCGACGAGCGCGCACGTGGGACGCGCAAATTCCGCGTCGACGTCGTCGCCGACCAGCCCCGACAGCGCCTCCTCCATCCACACCCCCGGTCGTAGCGGCACCGGCGCTTGGCGGCCAAATGCCCGCCCGCGTATCGTCCCTTAAGGGGAAGAGGACGCGCTTGTCTTCGTCCTCGTCAGCGAGCAAGAGCAGGGGCCAGGTGTTTGGCGCGCTGGCGGATGTACTCAAGGGCGTGACGTCGATAAGTAGCGCGCGCGGAAGCGGTTTGAGCGCGTGAGATGTCTTATGAGTGACGGTGCTCGGCAGTGTATCTTCCTTTGGAGTCTGATGGCGACTTTTTCTCCAGAATCTTACTCTCGCCCCGGCCGACAGACGCCTTCCAGCCTGTCTTGCGTGTCCCTATTTTTCTTGCATCTCCCCATCTTCGCTAGCATATACTCCCTCTCTAGTTTATCTAAATCCTAAATCCTCGCTATCCGTCCCGTCCACTCGTCCCCTCTCGAAATGCATTGCCACCCCGTGAGTTGGCTCTGCCCTCAACGAGCTCTGCTCATACGGAATCTATCCTTTCTTTTCCCCACCCTCTCCTGCCGGCAATCCCCTCCCTCATCATTCATCGTCTTCCACCATCTCGGACACCATCTAGCCCATCACAAGGCTTCAATACTCACCGCTTGTTTCGTTGCCATCGCGCCCCCACAAGGCTTCAAGTCTCCGAGGTCGGTGCTCTCCGGATCCATATTTGCCTTACAATCGCAACAAATATCAGCTCCATGCGTGAGCTTCTCCTTCTCGACCGGTCACAAGCATTTCAACCTGCCACCTACCATCGATCTGCGGAATTGCCTGATAGCCACATTTCACTATGTCAACACTCAGTTGCACCAACATTCAAATATTCTGCAAGTGATCCAGTCCTCAAGATCCCTCCCCTTCCATTGTGCTCTCGCGCATTTCTACTCTGTCAAAGCTGTCAATGCAAACGGACAACATTGCAAAACCCGTGACTATCCACCTTCTCTGGCAGTCTGAGGTTCCATTGGGCGCTTCGCGGGGTGTCGGAGTTCCATGATAGTTATTAGAGAGTTTGTGCAAGCCACCTGATGAAATTTTAAACTTGATTTATCTCTATATCCACAGGCCCATTCACAAAGACCTAAGCCACCTAGGACACCTTCCACTTGGACCTATCCTAGGTGGCTTAGGTTCTGGTAGCTGGGCTAAAGGGTGTGGAGAGAAATGGCATTCAAAAATTCATCAGGTGGCTTTCACAAACTCTCTATTATGTTAATATCTGTTTACTTCAATATTAAATTCCAACTATACCACCGCTGTTTCCTAGTGTTTGTTTTCTATTTCGGCCCAAATTTGCCTTTCCAATACCACCTGCCCTACTCGGGATCGGAGTTGGTGCTGTGTGAGCTTGACCACTGGTGGGCAGGCAGTCGGAAAAGAGAGAGTAATTTGTACTAGCCGAGTAAATGTAGGTGAAAAACATCTTCCTCATATCGAGACAGCTCTTTGTAAATGTGGGCAACAAGCTTCGCAATTTATTAAGCATTCCGCGCCGTT
Source organism: Mycena galopus ATCC 62051 (assembly GCA_014925785.1). Taxonomy (NCBI): domain Eukaryota; kingdom Fungi; phylum Basidiomycota; class Agaricomycetes; order Agaricales; family Mycenaceae; genus Mycena; species Mycena galopus. Next base: position 157,241 of record WIQG01000115.1, on the reverse strand, counting down.
TTTGATTTTTTTTTTTTGCGTAGCAGGAGACCACGTGATGAGAACGTGCTTTCTAATGGCACCAAACAGAACCAAAGTAAGGTTCAATTTCCGAACCTCTGAATGTTGACCGAGCACTTATGAGTTTATTTGCTCAGGAGAAAGGTGTTGTATTTAAACCTCAGCCCTCAGCGCTCAGCCCTCAAGTAGATAGCAGATGGGTCAAATACTGCATGAGGGCGAGAAAATTCGATCATTTCCGCCGGACCTGCTGAAGGTGATCATTTTGTTGAATTTTGAGACCGTGTTGGAGAGAAATTATATTCCAGGCTACAGGGAGTTGCGGCCATTGTCCAGCGCTGAATTCTTCTTTTTTTCTCGTGTCGCAATTTGTTTTGTTGTTCTTGATATGATATCGTAGTGTCTCGACTCGACCGCCGCTGATTCGCTGGCAGACTTACCGGAGGGCTCGATTCCTGACCAGTACAAGTCAGATTCCATGTCCCCGCGCGGGATTGCATCCACTTCGGCCGCCTCTTGGTGAAGGAGCAGCAACGACTAGGGATCGGCGGTGGCACCTCGCAGGTAACTCTACGAGTAGAAACCATGTGAATAAGTAAAGGCAGAAAAAAAAATGGGTGGATGCCGTAGCGGGAGACCAATCCGTCGGTGAGCGAGACGAACACGGAGCTAGGTACTTGTCCGTTCAAAAAAGTGTGAAGCTTTGAGTCCTCCAAGTGTGCCGCTACCCACATTTCCTGATGATACACTGATTTCTCGAACCGGGGAGCCGTGGCAGGGTCACAGAACAGACACATGTGCAAACTCGCATCCAAAAACCAAATCTGCGCAAACTGCATGGCTCAGGCCCCAGTCGAATGGGCGAAGTCTGCTTGAATACACCTTGGCGGGGCTGGAGCTACACGCAGCAGCTGTGGACCCCTCCACTCCAAGCCTTTCGAAGATGTGGGGTGAACCTGGGTAAGGGGAGTGATTTTGCAGCATTCATCTCACTGAGACTTGCTTTGTGAGAGTAGAAATTGCATCTCTTCCATGCTGGTGCACTGTATTGGTATTAATGCAAAGAATGGATTCAATAATGCATGGTAGAGCTCGACAAGAATGTTTTCACACTCACACTTTGGATAGATGTCCAGAACAAAAAGCAAATGTGCACACTACATGGCTGAGGCCAGAGTCGAACGGGCGAAGTCCGCTTGAATACCATGACCACGCTGCCGGCATTGGCAGCAGATGAGGACCACTCCGCTCCCAAGCCTTTCAGAGAACTGGGTGTGCAACTGGGCAAGGGGAATAATTTTGCAGTGTTCAACTCACTAGGCTGAAGTGCTCACAGGGAGAAAGAAGTACAGCCTGAGAGTAGCCGGTGGGGTGGAGGACGATGACTTGATGACATCAGGAAACTGTAAATGGTTTAGTTGCAGACAGCCAGTGCGATCTACTCCTGGTAGTTTCTTTGTGTTTACTTCTCCGATCTTTGTGCTTTCTTCCTGGGGAAGTAAACACAAAGAAAGGTACATTCTGCAAGAAATTGGCTAGCTTACACTTGGCGCATTTTGGTCTGTTGAGTGAAAAGAGAAAAAACCTAACCAACAGCTGGAAAACGGCTTAGGCTCGAGTCGAACGAGCAATGTCTGCTGCAAGGGACTCACTGCAAATCTTGGCGCTTATCAAATGCAGATGCCCACCAAGGGCGACCAAGCCTTTCATGGGGTGTATCTCCACCTGTGAAAATGTTAGTCTCTTAGTGACCCTTGAGTGAAAAAGTTGTCGAACGAGCAGTAAGTATAACATATATTTTAGGGAAATGTGGCTTGATTATGAGATCAAAGGGCTTGTGCTTGAGTCGAACGAGCTGTGTCGGCTGTCAGGAATCTGTGTTCATCAAATGCAGATACCCCCGGGGCAACCAAGCCTTCCCAGGGCTACATCCGTACGCGCCATACACATGCTGGGGAAATTTGGTTAGGCTGATGGATCAAAGTATTCGAATTCGAATACATACGTACCTGGGTTCGCCAACGTTGACAATTTTGAGCCCTTTGCTTGGCATCTCTATTGGGGAGACAAACAAGCGGGGAATGCAAATAAAACATTAGCGTAATGGGAGAACTTGAATGCGAAGAAAAGAAAACAGACGGTGTTATGGCTCAGGCCCGAGTCGAACGGGCAGGGTCTACTTGACTCATGTCAGAAAATTTGGATATACACAGCAGATGCGGACCACTCCGCTCAGAGCCTTGCAAAGTTCTCGTCGCAAACCTGCACAGGAGTGAGTGATTTCGGAATGCTGGACTGGGCCAAGTATGGGCACTGCATACTTTTGAAAATGAAAAGTCGAAGTTGTTTCACAAGGGGAAAGGGTTCCGCTGGGAATCGCAGCTGGTGCTTTGTATTGTATTGCACAGAGGAATCAGATCCATCGACGATGAGAACTTGATGGGAATCGTCGATATTTAATAGCAAAATCAACCAGGCAAGACGCAGAAAACAAAACCAACTCCGTACGCTTGCATGGCTCGGGCCCGAGTCGAACGAGCGAGATCTGCGAAATATTTATGACCTACAGTAACAGCAGCCTGAACATGTAGGAGACGCGGACCCCTCCGCTCCGAGCCTTGTAATCCCTGGATGTGAGGCTCATCAAGGGAGTGTGTTTTGAGATATTCTTCCAAAGTCAACGTTGCTACTGATTCATTGTTCCGCTAGAATACTAGAGTGGAATAAGTAAATATTGCCTTTGGAGTGTTGACATGGACAAGTCGAATGACTTTGCTTTGTCCTGGGCATGCCGACGGCCAGAACGCAGTTGCGTTGGGGATGACGGAATTCACTTACGGGCCTGCAGGCCCGAGCGGGGCCGTCCTCAAGGAAGCCCGTCCCGAGAAATCGAGCAGTGCACCAGCCATTCCAGCACTGGTTGCAGACCCAGTCGAACGTTAACGTAAAAGTTAGCTGCTGAAAGTTTGGGTATGCCCAAATTGGGACTAGCCATCAGCATCATCACGTAAATCGTGCCATTCGCGTTCCGTTCTCTCTGTCTTCGTTCTCCCCTTCCGCAGGATTTAGTAGGAGAGAGAAGGGGACCAGGATGTCCACCACGCAACCCGCCTCGGGCTCGATCGCCCTCTCTCCGTCTTCGGCTCCCTCGCTGTCCACCTCTTCCTCCATGGCCTCTCCCTCAATATCTACCTTTGCCAGTACCTCTACGACGGCCCGCGTGCGCTCCGACGCCGAATGCGACTCGAATCCGAAAAGGCCGCAGATAGTGAGGAAGAGCTACTCGCTGCTGTTGTAGAGGAAGAACACGCGATACGAGGAGGACGAGCAGCATGTGGTGCTGAAGATCGTGTTGCCGAGGTGGGTGTTTTTTTTGCCGTACCTATATTATTGGCTTTTGCTTTCGCATTCGCTCCCTGGCTTTGCGACGGCTTCGTTCCTATTTCCTCTCGAATCTCTTGCCTTCCTCCTGAGTCGACGTGCCAGACGGCTTGAATTAAATTCTCGTCCTCCGCTTCTCCGACTTGCTCACTCTTCATCTTTTGTTTGGCGAGTGTCTTGCCACACCCTAACAATTCTTCCGAGCCCGTTCTGCTTTTGGTCTTCCCTGAACTTTTCTTCGGGCCTTTGGCTTTCGCCCGACGCCAGCAGTGCAGAACGGAGGCAGACATTTGGCGTCCAGCTGGCACACCGATAATCCACGCGCGGTCGTACGAAACCGCGATGCCTGTCCGCGCATCCGCATATGTATCCGCGCCCGCCCTCCTCCCGCTCCCGAATACATCAAGGCGCGGATGGTCTTTGTGACGTTGGTGCCGAGTTCGTGCGGGTCTTGGGACGCCGCCGCTGCGGCGCTTTCAGTGCGGCGTGGATATGGTGGATACGCCGATACGGATTTCTGGACGTTTGGAGGGATGCGGCACCTTGGCCGCGCCCATCGACTTCTCCACCCCACATCCTCCTCACTGCGACTTCGTCACGTTGTCCTCCCACCGCCGTCAATCCATCCTCCCCATCCCGTCCTCGTCCTCTTCCTCGTCCCTGACCTTCGACCCTCGGTTCACGGGTCTCACCGTACCTGCGACTCACTCCCCCCTCAGTTCCCTGCCCATCTGACGCCAGGGGCGAAGTAGGGGGTGGAGGCTTACGGTGCGGGCATGGGCATGTGCAGCGAGGGTGCAGGTGCGGCACCAGCATTCCCGAGCATGGGCTCACATGTGGATGCTGCGCGCGCGGATCTACATATCGAGATCATTGCGTGCACCCGCACCAGAGGAGTCGACATCTAGTTCAGCGCGGGGGCGGGTGCGCGGGAGCTGGGTGCCCTGGACGGCGGCTGTGGATGAGGGTCGCAGGATTACGAAGGCGCGACTCATTCGTCTGCGGGTTTCGTGGCGCGGCGGTGCTGGCGCGCGCGACGCATTCTCGGCTTGCAGCAATAAGGTCAAGGTCGCTTGCGAGCAGGGTACGGGCCTGCGAGGGGCAGAGGGCCGCGTTGTGTAGTGCGGCGGCGCTGTGCGCAGGAAAAGAATTAGCCGGGCGCTCTCGAGAACAAGTGGGCCTGCGGACCCCGTACCTGTAGCACCACTGCATCCGTATCGATCCTGCAGCGTCTCGCTCCATCGAGACAATTCCATGGCGCATGGCCCGATGCACCTATCCTCTACTTGCATCTTCCCCATCCTCCCATGATACCCTTACGATCACGAGTCCTCCCTGATTCATATACGGTTCGCCTCCGACGCGCGCCCACCTCCTGATCGTTTCTTGCTTGGCTACATACAGTACCGCTCCCTAGGTCCGGCACCACCCTATTCCTCTCGCCCTCCGCGTTGCAGACGATACTTTCGAGCGTTCTCGCACTAATTCAAATATGACGCGGCGTTTTGCTCCTTGCCTTGCCAGTGTATCAATCACCTCATACGCACGTCTCCCACCCCTCGACTCCGGAGCCCGCGAGGCGACGCGTTGCGCGTGCGGTATCGTCAACGGCTCGGAAGCGCTTCCCGCTCGACGTGTCATCGACACCGAGGCGGCACACTTGTAATTTTCGATGCAGCCACAGGGGAGGCTGGGGTACATGTCGCTGCAGACGGACGGTAGGACGCGGGTGGGCTGGGATGCGGGAAATTTCATCCAGACCACGGACTTTGAGGGCCACCTCTCGAGCCTCTTTACTTGTACCTCGTATGTCTCGTATGGGCGGCTATTAATATTGGCGTTGACCGCAAACATCGCCACTACTGGTTCCTTCTGCCACCACCCACGACGGATCTTTCTCATTCACCTGAATCTCCGGTTCGAACCCTCGTGTTAGGTCCATTCAGGGAGGGGTCTCGAACGTGGCGGGATTATTCAAGCTCCCACTTGGTACGTAGCCCCGCAATTATATTGTACAACTTCATTCAATTTTCCGCGGGCTAGGTTGTGGTGTCGTGCCTCAAACCTTCGGACTCGTCCCGCTGCCTGTGGCTCGGGCTCGGTCAATCTACTGCGTCAACCCACGTCGACCCACAATTAAGTCCGCGCTTCACCCGTCCGAATCTGCCCTGGGTTTGTATTCTCGTCTGCACTCAAAATTCAAAACCACCAATTTACGTGTCGTTCTACTCCGTCTATCTACCAGCTAGCTTCGATGAGCTCCCCTGATAACGCGCTCCCACTGTTCCCTCAACATCAGCTTTGTCCATCGCCTCCACGCCACGACCGCCTCTCGGCTAATTTCGACAATTTAACCTGCGGCAGTGAATTCAAAACCAAATCTCGGGGAACTCGTCCCGTGGTCCATTTCTGCTTTGAATTCTTGTCATTCTTTCTTCACATCTTCATTTATTTCCCTTGCTCGACGTCCCAGGTGCTGAGCTACGATCTTTGTCGCGCTGCAATTCTTCTTCCCTTCCGAATTCGACTGTCACGGAATCTCTCCTGAAATTGGGCGTGGTCATCAATAATCAAGCAGCAATCAAGCCCTTCTGTTTTGCTGGCAGCCTGTTATGTGGTATCGGCTCGCATCTCTCCCAGTCCGATTCACCCCACCGACGCTGCAATCCCTGTGGTAGTCATCAAGCGAGGAAGGTGGTTCCGGTATGCCTCTGATCCCTCATTCTCTCTTTAATTCGCGCTCCGGACCTTGATTCAAAATCAAGCTGCCGATTAATTCTGGGTCCTCTCGGATACTGGTTGCTTCCTATGGCTGGTTCTATAAACCGGTCTTTCTGTCCTGCCAGTGCTATTCTGCGAGGAAATAAATACACTCGTCTCAGTGTACTGTCGGCAAAGTCAGTTTCTTGGCCCTGGTACGGAGTTATCTCATGAATGTATTTCCAACCTTTCTGCTCTGCTGCTCTTCCTGAACCTTTCCTTCAACAATTTTTTTGAGGAACACGGTGCTTCCTTTACTGTTTCCGATTCTCCCCGGACGTCGTTGAACCGATGTTTCTGCCCACAGACAATTCATTTAGGACGGGGCAATTCATTCTGGTGCGCCTCTGCGATTCCCCACAGATGCATTGCGCACTTACGTACCTGCTCGTGGAAAATATTTTCCCATTCACTGTGACTGGGTTGGACTTCAGTGTTGGCAATCGCGGCTTGTGACGCCACCTCGGGGACCGTTAAAGACTGCATCAGGCTGAACAACTCAATCGTAACGCTGTCGTCGAGTCTCGAAAATTCCACGTCCGCCAGAGCCTCCATCGCTTCCTCGTCAATCTCGTCTCGTGTTAATTTGTGCACGGCCTTTCTCGAAAGGGCTCCAGCTGACATCGCTCGTTCACGGCGAGCCCGAGCCATGGTTCTTCAAGAATCAGGTGTCATTTGTTTTCGAAATACCTTGTGGATCCTATACAGGTGCGGATGTGAGTTTGGAATGGCGTACCGCCCGGCCGTGCTGAGCATCTGAATTTGATAGAACGAAGGCTCGTAAAATTGCTTGCAGCATTTTGCCTTTCTTTGTGGTTTTCTCTTCGTCGTTCAACTCACCAGCTCATCCCAGGATGAACTTCTACCTGTGTGTGGCACTACTTGATAACTGAGTCATTTCAATATCTTCTTCCAGAGGAACAATCATGGTTCATTAATGTTTTCTTTCCCTTGCCTTACCGTCCGTCGCTATCAACCAAGGATTGTTCTTCTGCTTCCTGTATGTGGTTTTTGGTTGCGAGTATCTGAAGAAGCACGCCCAAGCAAACAACCGAACTCAGCCAAAGAAGCTGCCGAGCACGACTCATAGAAGATTGAACCTGTGTTGCGCGTTTGATGCGGGTTCGAATTCCGGGGACTCATGGGTTCCGAGGTGAGTGTGAGATGGTGTAGGATAAGAGGGAGAGCAGGTGTTGTACGCGTAGGCAGTGCGCCTCTGCTTCTGCCACAGCGTTAATACATAGTTTCCCCATGTGTTCGTGTATTATCTAGCAGGCGCACTAACTGTCGAAAGTAATATAAAATAATACGTCGCCTTCAAGAGACCGCCGCGCAACCACAGGAGGACCAATCGCCTCCGAAAGTCTATACAGCTCGGGTGTGGCGCTTCGTGCCCACTCTCTGAGGTCAAAAATGAGATGCGCACCCGCGGCTACAACGCAGAATGTGGGGTACGGAGACGTACGGCGTGTCCTGGTGACTGAGGTGCCCCTCGACTCCGCACGGGGGCATCGAACAAGGTCTGTAATTATAAAGCACGATGAGGACACGCGCATGAAAAGGAAGCGGGGACGAGCCTACGGTTTACGTACTTGATATCTGCATCTGCGAATACACCCCCTCAACGTGCGGTGTGTGCTGCTGTATGAAGTACAGTGTTGCTATTGCTATTCGCCGCATACGATACGGGTCTGCGAGGAAAATCTAGGATCAGCGATATGCGATTTCCTTTTTCGAATCTTTTGTGGCCGCTCACCTCGCAAGGGAGGAAGAAGGGACAGTCAGGAAGGGAAAAAAGCTAACGTACGCGTTACGAATGACTAAAGTCCTTATTGGCTAGCCCGAGCCACAGGTCTGCTTCGCCAGTTCTCGTCCTCGCCGTGCCTGCCCCTACCTTTTCTCCACCCCGATTCGCAGAGCCAGTCGAAATGGGAAAAAGAGGACAAGAGTCAGAGGAGGAAGAGAAGCTCCGTGAGTCTTTAGGTGGCGTCAGCACCGGCAACGCGCGTCTCTGTCGGCAACAGTGGAAACGTCAGCGTCGGCCTCGACGAAAGATGAGGATAGAGGAAAAAGGGAAGGCAGAGAAAGGAGAAAGGATGAGGAAAAGGAGACAACAAAGGACGCACACACCAACAGGTCCCGACAGCCGTACTTGCGACATTGCGGGGTGGAAGAACTGAGAAGGACGGGCCTCGAGCGTCTGCTCCTCGTTGCCGATAAGGAATACGAGGAAGAGGTCCTGCAGGACGCAGGACCTGCGAGGAGACAAGTCAGCGGCGCGAAAAGAGCGATACGAAGGAACAGAGATGTGAGAATGGAGAGGACGGGAGGGGAGGGTGGCAGAAGGAGAGAAGAAGGGAATGAGGGACAGGAAGCCGTACTCACGCGCGTTAAGGCGCGGATGCTTTCGTGTCGCTGGACCGCGGGATGCTGTGGGGGCCTACGGTCGATACCGCCACGTCCAGTCGCGCCTCGGCACCGGGGTGATAAGATTCGGAAGGAGCGGTGAAGGCAGACATCGGGAATCGAAGAACCTGGGCCGAATTACAGCGGTGGCGAGCGTCGAACGTCCACCAAACGTCGGGTGGGGAGACGACGGCGAGGGAACGTGGAGCGACCGACGTAAGGTGTGGAGAGAGTGGAAGCATAACCATAGCCAAGGGTCGAACGCGCGCGGTTAGTCGAGAGATGAGGGTCAAGCGCTAGTAGTCGAGTGTCGAGCTGACGGTGTAGTAAGCGTTGCAGAGTCGCAGCGTAAAAAAAGCCCCCCACGCGACTCACACAACAACCCCGATCCAACTCTCTGAGCGGAAAGGGAAAGCGCAAAGTTCCCTCTGATGCCTTGAAGGGCGAATCAGGTTGAAGTCACGTCGTTTGACATCTTTATAATTGAGGTGAAGACCCAACCACCCAATCAAAGTTTAATCAGCGCATAGACATTTTTGTTCTTGGTGATTATGACATTGCGCCTACTTTACTTTTCGATGTAGATATGGAATAATTTGTAGCTCTGTACCCTCTTATTTATGCTGTTCCAAATGTCACATTATTCCTTTTGGGATTTTTTTTTTGGGAGGTGATTTTTTTTTTTTGGCCAAGTCTCAGATCACCTTTATACTACATACCTACATACTAGGGGAGTACAGTATGCTCAATCTCATAGGAATTGAGTGTCAAGTGCATGGATCAGGCTCAGAAAGCAACTTCGGCACAACCGGCTAAGCGATAGCCTATAGGAGTATCACTGTCACGGCACATGAGGTGTGACTGTACGTGGCCAAAAACACACCACTGTGGTGAGTTTTTGACCACGTACGGTCACACCCCCGTGTGCTGTGACAATGATGCTCCTATCTTATCTTATCGGATTTCTGACATCCTTACAGAAATGCCAAAGTTCTGTATTAAGGATGCCCTCAATTACTACAACACCTGAACTCTTAGCTGCTATTGTCAGCCCTAAGGTCTGCAGCTGTTGATATATGTACTACCACAAAAAAAAAAAAAAAAAAAAGCCACAGTAGCTCTCATCTTTGTCTATGGGTAATTAATATTGATCTCTGGTCCTCCCTCCTACTTGCATCTACCTGTCTGAGCAGGGCAACTAAAAGGGTGTTGAGTTGAAAGCAAAAGAGGTTTCAGACAGGACTGAGTGGCTGTGCACAGTCAGCTGGTTGGGCCGAAGTTGCTTTCTGAGCCTGATCCATGCACTTGACACTCAATTCCTATGAGGTTGAGCAAACTGTACTCCCCTAGTATGTAGGTATGTAGTATAAAGGTGATCTGAGACTTAGCCAAAAAATATTTCACCTCCCAAAAAAAAAAAATCCCAAAAGGAATAATGTGACGTTTGGAACAGCATACTTATTGTTGTTGGCTCCATATCCAGCAAAAAGAAATAAAAAACCGCGGAAAGCCCGGGCCTGGGCCCAGGCCCCGGGCTTCAGCCCGGCTTCCAAGGCTTGGGCTCAGGCTTGGGATATCTGAAGCCCAAGCCCGCTCAAGCCAGGCCCAAGCCCAGGCTTCCAGGCCAAGCCAGGCCCGTAACATCACTAGCTATGAGTATCAAGTATTCTCCGGCTCGGCGACACAGTGCTCAAAATCCAACTGATCTGTGCTTCGACTAGGACTACCGCACTTGTTGCGGGAGCAATATCGAGGCTGTCAGCTGGCTGTCGTCGCCGAAGCGCCACATCAATCTAAGTTCGCGCCACAGGTAAGTACCGCACGCGAACAATGCGGCCAACCACGTTCCTGGATCTGCCTCACAGCCTACTGTCCAATTTAAAGTACAACGTGTCCCATGCATGTTTCTCTGCACTTCCTCTTAACTGTGCCTGTGTTCCAATAGAATCTCCGTGCTACCACCCGCAAGTCTACTGCAGCAATATATCCTTTGGTCAGTGATGTCGCCTCTGTGACCTTTGGCACTGACTGATATATTGGTGTTGTCCATACATAAGATTTACACTTACTCAGAATAGCCATGGGTTTGGTTTCCAGCAGACACCACAGAACAATCCACGGTGCGAATTACATTAGATGTCAATTGCGTCTAACTCCTCTGCAGGAGGTATTGGAGGGTCGGGTGGACAAGGTCTCGGAGGTGGAATTGGGGGCACTGGCGGCACTGGGGAGGGCCCTCAGTTCAATGCGTCAGTCGCCAAAATTCGGAATCTCACGGTCTATGGTGGTAAATCATTGCAATATATGGTTCAAGGCTGATCTTGATAGTACACACCAGGTCTTCATGTCAACCCAAAAGCTAGGAAGCAATCATTGCCTGCTGTGAGGCAGAAGGACCCCAAGCTTTGTCCTTTGCCGGTGTCTTCATTTACAGGACGAAAAGATATTCTTCAGGAGATGCACCAACACTTTGCCTGTGATCGAGGATCTCAGCATATCTTTGTCTTGCATGGGCTCGGGGGTGCTGGAAAAAGTCAGCTCGCTTTCAAGTTTTTGCAAGACTCTCAAGCCAACCATCGGTATGAATAAATCTCATGTTTTTTGCAAATGTTTCACACCCAATTCCTAGCTTCTCTGAAATATTCTATATTGATGCCACAAATGAACAGACACTTGAAACAGATCTGAAGATGGTTGCCCCTGCAGGCAAATCAGCTGAAGCGACTCTACACTGGCTTGCAGGAAAACATGAAGAGTGGCTTCTCTTCTTTGATAATGCCGATGATGTCCAGTTGGATATTTCAAGATTCTTCCCTCCCTGCACCTTTGGAAATATTGTGATCACAACTCGCAACCAAGAACTTTGCATTCTTGCTAGTGCAGCCTCAAGGGTTTCAGATATGGAACCTGAAGATGCAAAAGATTTGCTCTTACAGTTGGCTTTCCAAGGCAGGAGTGATAAGTAAGAGAAACTCAGCAGTAACGAGCGGGAGAAACTGGCAGTAGCCATTGTGAAGGTTGGTTCTTTCAGGTTCTCTTTATGATCCAATTCAAACTGAAACATAACACAGGGACTCCATTACTTTGCTTTGGCTGTTTCCCAAGCTGGTGGTTACATCCATGCCCGTGGCAAACTCAGCAGGTATCTGAAGCTCTATCAAAGCCATCGTGACCAGCTGCTGCAACATGCAGAGATCCAAGGACAGAATCAATATGGCCTAGCTGTATATGCAACATGGAATTTAAGCTACAAGAGGCTCAGCTCCTCTGGGAGAACCATGCTGCAGATTTGCTCCAGTCTACATCACGAGGGCATCTTTGAACAAATATTTGAAAAAGCAGCAATATCTCAGAAGGAGCTGGATGATTCTGAGCTGCAGATGGAAGTGATCCGGCTTTTGACTGAGCTTAGGAAGCGGGATGTGACTTGGGATTCTTTTGTCTTTGAAAGTGTGATGGAGGAACTTGAATCATATTCCCTCATTGAACGGGATAGACAAGATAACTTGTATCGAATTCATCCCCTCTTACAGCACTGGAGTGGCACCACTATCGAAACAAACAGATATCACATGCAGAAATGTGTGCTTGCTATGATTGGCTTGTCAATTTCTTGGGGTATGAAAGATGAGGACTACAAATATCGACGCAAACTCTTACAGCATGTTACCAGGATACGGTCGGCGGGATGGTCGCGGATGGTTTCGACATTTGAGTTTTGATTTTTGATCTTCGCTTATGGATGTACCGAGTTCCGAGATTGATGCGGTAGTACACGAACACGTGAGGACCGTCTCGCACAGTTTGGAGCGCGACCTAACCACAAAACATATTGAAGAAATATTGCCCAGAAAGTGAGCAGGGAGTGCTGTGTGATTCGGCAGGAAATTGATCTGCAATCATTCTTCATTGTAGATCAATTTCATGGGCATTACTAAAGGTAGGATTTCTACATAGCACGAGCATTCATTTCCTGGCGAACCAATGGAGCCATCACATTGAAAATAGCCCACCCAGAAAGAACCTCCAACTTGGGAGAACCTAAACTTGTATATATATCATTTGCAACCACCGTAAAGTCTTCCGACACCCAATGCAGGGCGTCCTCTCGGGGAGTGTCAATCAAGGCACGGAGTTCATCAATAGCCTCTTGCGTGACAGGGATGGCCAGATCTTCCAGTCCGTAGTCACCGGGCATGTCAAACACAACATTGGGAGCAACACCAGAAGGTAAAATCCGGTTGTGCTGCTTCCGAGTCCTCTTGTTGTTGAAATAGTCGACAAACTCGTCAAGTCCTATCTGAACAATTTTTGGCCAAAACCATCGAGAAAGATTTCTAGAAAGTGTCACTGAAAACGCCTTGATATAGATGTAACAACGTATGTGTGCACAACATCACCGGGAACAAGATGAATACGACCTTCCTCTAAGACTTCACGGATTGAACGGCCATTGAATTCCGGTCATAAGACGAGGTGGACTCAATCGGTATGTTGCTCGAGCTTTGGACAGCGACCACAGGCTTCCACTCCTCTGGTGAAAGCTCAGGGGCAAAGATTTCTCTGAAGTTAAGTATTTCAGTACAAGCGAGCACTTTGAAAGGGAGAAACAAACCTCAAGGCCATCTGGAATGCTGCCAACCAACCCAGTTCACTACCACCATCAAAGGTAACTTGTACCGAAATTGCAAACATCCATTCAAAATCGTGGCCAATACCATCGCAACACTTGGAAAGATGCCCCAATATCAACGAGTCTGGCATTCGCGCACAAAACTCCACGGTACATATCACTGGTACTAGTATAGCAACCCTCAGGAGCAATAACTTGGCGAGTAATGAATGCCTTGTATTTATTTTGGAGCCATTTGTTGGTACAAAGCCTTGCACATACTTGTCTACTTTCGAAGTCTATTGAGGCTCATATTGAACTGGCCAAGGTATGTTCCATGATTGAAAACATACCCGGCAACAAGGGCAAGTCCAAGTTTGTGTTCAAGGTGTGTTATTTTCCAGCTGGAGTGTCTTGTGATTTTCACATTCAAAAAGGTGGTTTACAACAAATTGCTGTATGTAGCTAAGCGGTGCTACACCTTGGGCAATGGTACACCAGTATCCATTATTGCAAACCGTAGCGAGCTTATCAAAGAGGCAACAACCCTCGGGCGTGCAAAATTCTTCCTCACCAACTTCAAGGACGAATGTGAGTATCAAGATATCAACATTTCAGGCAAGCCTATTCTGTCTTTTAAAATGTGGCAGCTTTAAATTAGGTTTCACAGATTTCGACGTCACTGACTTCATAATTGCCCGTGAGGGTGTGCGCCGTGTGCTGGAAAATCCAGATAAATCTTCATTTGCACCTTCCCCTGCATCCGGCATCAAGGTCTCTGAATATGAGGCACTCACCGACAGCGAGAAGGACGAGCTTGTGATCAATGATGATTTGGTGTCCTCTGTGACCTGGCTTCTTGAGCGTGAACGAGGAAATGTGGATTTTCGGAAGTATTCTGGCAAACTTGAACATCCGCGTCACACGGACAAACAAGGCGCGACAATCAACGCTTTTCAATACTTTACCTACCTCAACTCAAACAAAAGTCTTCTCGCCGATATTCAATGTGGGTTTATCTGCTATTCTTGTAATCCAATGATCTGAAGAACCACATCACAGCTTCCGAGAGCTATGATCCATCCACCAAAGCATCAATCTTGTTTGATCTGATGTCGCATACCTTGTCCGGGTTGTTGTCACCTAATATTGGCAGTGCATCCCATCTCATTTTTTCGCAGTGACAGTGGGGCTGGTGATCACGGTGAAGATGGGATTCAGACATTTGTTGATGCAAACAACTGGGACTAGAGCAGTTGGTCCAGCCTGAGGTGGATGATGATTAGTTGCTGTTCATGTACTCTTGCCTACTCTTGCCGATTTCTGGACCTCTGGATATGTTTTGGGGTTGGGTCGCGCTCCAAACTGTGCTAGATGGTCCTCACGTGTTCGGGTACTACCGCATCAATCTCGGAACTCGGTATATACATAAGCGAAGATCAAAAATCAAAAAGTCAAAACCATCCGCGACCATCCCGCCGACCGTATACCAGGAGTATTGACTCCCTAAACCTGGAAGAGATTTCTGCACTTGTTGCAACTAGTATTGGACGTGTGTATTTTGAAGGAGGCCACTGGAAGGATGCAGAGGCGCTTAACATGGTGGTCATGGAGAGAAGGAAGCGTGTACTGGGAGAGGAGCATCCAGAAACCTTGGCGAGCATGGGAAATCTTGCATCCACATATCGGAACCAAGGCCGCTGGAAGGATGCAGAGGTGCTCCAGGTGGTGGTCATGGAGATGAGGAAGCATGTGCTGGGAGAGGAGCATCCAGACACCTTGATAAGCATGGCCAATCTTGCACACACATATCGGGATCAGGGCCGCTGGAAGGATGCAGAGGCGCTCGAGGTGGGGGTCATGGAGATGAGGAAGCGTGTGCTGGGAGAGGAGCATCCAGACACCTTGAGGAGCATGGCCAATCCTGCATCCACATATTGGGATCAGGGCCGTTGGAAGGATGCAGAGGTGCTCGAGGTGGTGGTCTTGGAGATGAGGAAGTGTGTGCTGGGAGAGGAGCATCCAGACACCTTGTGGAGCATGGCCAATCTTGCATGCACATATGGGAACCAGGGCCGCTGGAAGGATGCAGAGGCACTTGAGGTGGTGGTCATAGAGATGAGGAAGTGTGTTCTGGGAGAGGAGCATCCAGACACCTTGATGAGCATGGCCAATCTTGCAGATACATATAAGACCCAGGGTTGCTGGGAAGATGCAGAGGCACTCGAGGTGGTGGTCACGGAGATCAGCAAGCCGGTGCTAGGAGAAAGCCATCCAGACATCTTGAGGAGCATGGGCAATCTTGCATCCACATATCAGAATCAGGGCTGCTGGAAGGATGCAGAGGCGCTCGAGGTAGTGGTCATAGAGATGAGGAAGCGTGTACTGGGAGAGGAACATTCAGACACCTTGATGAGCATGGCCAATCTTGCATCCACATATCAGAACCCACGCCACTGGAAGGATGCAGAGGTGCTTCCTAACCAAAAGGAACGTAAGCGCAAAGCTGAGGAGAACACCACCCAGGCCCGAAGCAAGTGCCGCCGCATCACAGGTCAAGGTGTGCCTCACACAGATGAGGGGGAGGACGAACCCCAGCCAGTGGAAGAGGAGGATGACAGTGAGAATGAAGAGTAGGTTCATATTGATTGATATCTGCTTCTCTTCTGATCTGCCCACTACCCACTAGCAACTGAGTTACGCACTGGCTGTTTAAATCATAGTAAGTACATTGTGTCACAATTAGTGAGGCTGGGTAGTGATAAGAATTTTCAGTGGTGCATTCAATTGTGTCAGCTCCTATTTCCTGTATTATTATCATAGATTCAACTGTTATGTACTGCTACCTTTACCTGTTTCTCCCTGAGCCTGCAGCCATGCGATCTTTCTGAATTATCGGACAAGTTTATTTGACTAGTTACACAGGTGAAAATCAAATGAGTGAAAGCTAGGCTCATGAGCAGCCTGCCTAAGGGATACCAACCCAATGCGGTCACTGCAGTGAGCATGATTGCCATAGACAGGCTGGGATATCTTGGGGCGCTCCAATGGGCTGACCCAGAGTTTGAATTTAACTAGTTTCCCATGCTAACTTTCAGAAAGATTATTGATTCCCAATCCAATTTGAACCAATTTTTTCGGGTTAAGCTCAGGTTACAAACAATAGATTTATTCTGTCAATTTTGTGTCCTCAGAGTTGCATTTTGGCTCACAGAAATCCCAGAAATTTGAAGGTAGTTTTGGAGGGAAGTGAGCATGGGAACTGTCAGGGGGACTCGCTTTCCACTAGCCTCCAGCTTTGCTGTGCTGGCTTCCAGCATACCCTCAACCCGTCGATCTCTGTCAGGGGAACCCTCACTTTCCACCACTCTGCCATTCTTCCGACCTCTTGCCCACCCCCGGCCTCCAGCTTTGCTCCCAGCATAGCCCTGGCCTCCAGCTTACCATTGGCCACCAGCATAGCCTGCACCAAACTCTGGTCACATTGGGATGTGTTATGCGGCCACGCCCAGGAGGACTGTCAATCACTCTGGACAGGTGCTATTGGCTAGCTGTACATTATTATAAAGCTTCAACTAGTATGGGAATCCTTATCCTTTCTCTTCGAATTATCCCTCGCTAGGTGTGTATTATTCCTACTCCTGTATTAGTACTATCAATTAAGCTTTGGATTCTCCCTCGCTAGTCTCTGCTGAGCCTCGACGTTGCCCTTACACTTTGTGTGAGTAGAAATTGCATCCATTCCTGGCTAATGCAGGGTGTCAATGCAATGAATAGATTGAATAATTCAAGATAGAGGTTGAAATGAATGTGTTCACTCTCACACTCACAGATGTCCAGAACAAAAAGCAAATGTGCACACTGCCTGGCTTGGCTCCGAGTCTAACAGGGGAACAGTGCTTGCCTTCTCAAGATGCTACACTATATACAGCAGATGTGGAGAACAGACATATATGAGAAAGTCTCTTGAATTCTCGGGAGATTTCAGGAGACTTGGGAGATTTGAGAATGTTGGGAGACAGTCAGAGACTTTCCCACAAGCTAATTACATCAGTAAACCTGAATTAATCCACCTACCAAATCCGGATATGTCACACAGCATTATGTCCCCACTTGTTCCTGCCTGTGTATGTGCCCATAACTCCTCATGTGAATCCCCACCTAGTGCCAACAATGGCCATACTGACCCAGCACCTCTACAGAATAGATATGTCAGCACCCTCCGTATTCCTACACCAACAACGACACCATGAACCATGAATTAACCTCTTCCCGGTGAAACGTGTGCCGGCGGTCTATGGGTGAAATCCACTACAATGCAAATCCAACGGGCTGAATGCAATGAAGAAGTGCGCTCTAGTTCAGGATTCACAAATCCTGAAACCAATACAAATCCCTAAAACAACAACCAACCAAACTCCACTAGTGATTCCAGATGCAATCCCAGAGAGTGCGACCGAGTACAGGTCTTTGTGTACCGATAGAAGATACATGGGAACAGTTGTTTAATATTTGCGGATTGCAGCAAGCAAATCCAGGATCGTCCGCAGACAATGGTTCAATTATAGTTTTGCAACTCTGGGTCACCCACTCTAACCTCGTCAGACAGGAGCAGTGAACCAATTTGACACACAACACGCAACAAATCCGGAACACACGTAGGGCACGCAAAACACGTAGGACACATACAAGCAACACACAGAACACACAGGACACGTACACGTACACGCAGGATCACGTAGAACACACACACATGTACATGCAGAACACGCAAGGGAATATCCCGAAAAAGCTGATAGATTGATAATAACTCGAAAATACAAGCACGTCCCCAAGGACAGCCTCGATGAATCAAGCTGGTGGTTCTGCCTTTCTGTACTCGCTGGAGCAGACCGCTAGCCTCTCCGCTTTACGTTTCCGGGTAGGAGTCCGTACCTTCTCCCTACAAGCTGCCCACCTTATATACTGTACATCTAAAAATAACTCTGCAAACATAATACATTAATCATCGGTGTAACCATGTCCGTGACTCGAGAATATGAAATAACGATCGCCAAGCTTGCTGACTGATTATTTTAGATCCTGAAAATGTTAGTTCTGGATTAGTCCCTCAAGACATTGTGGTTGGATTGGATAGCCCTTCAAAATGCCTCTTTATAGACACCCTGAACTTGTGTATAACCCAAGAGCTACCCTAGACCGTTTACCCGTCGAGGTGGAACATGGTTGAGCAGGCTCCCTATTTGTCTGATTTATTTCTGACGCGATCGGGGCCCTGACTTGGCACCCGAGTGGTCCTAGTATTCTGGATTTCTTGGGCGCACTACTTGTGCCCCTCGAAGGATTCTTGGAAATCCAGAACCTTGGGTCTTTTGCCTACAATTAGACACCCTGGTCCCCTTCATAGCTCAAGTAAGGACCTTCTTCCTAAATTGGGTTCGAACTCGGTTGCCATATTAAGCCGATCGATATTTGATGGGTGTATGACACCGCATCCGGATCCGGCCCGTTCCGGTCTTGAAAGGTTCTGGGTCATCAAGTGATCGAACACGTCGCCTCATTGGTACAAGCACGGGCAAACAATGTTGAAACTCATTCAAGATGCATTTGCTTTGAGTCCCACAAATAGGCACAGAATGGATGTTTTATTCCCCAACGTTTGTTTGGACTATCCACAACCTCCTGCCCATAGTACGACAGTAGGATCCAGAACCAGTGGCATATTAGTCGGAGGCACCCAGTATGTGTGTTTTCTGGATACTCATCCGCAACCGGTTCCAGATTTGGTTTCTAGCGTGTAGTTCCAGGTCTACTGACTCGGGACTTGTCATAGACCCAGATGCGCATGTATCCGCAATGGAAATCCAGAAAACGTTAATTTTCAGGTGTTGGCGAATTCATGGTTTATCACTGGTCATGCCTCCACTGTTCCAGCCATGTCCTCTCCCCGCACCATTCTTGCAAAGGCCCAGAATTCATTTGTCCTCAAGGCCTCAGGGCTGCCCTGCGCTTCCGGTACTGTCAAGAAATCCCCAGGCATGAAGGAGCTCGTCAACAAGTACCACCGGAACTGGGCAGCCACCGACTCGGGCCACCATGTGTTCCCTGCCACATCCCAGAAGTGCAAGTTCCCGCACTGCAGCTATGTTGTGTTTACACCAAGCCTCAAGATGTTCCAGTCAATGCTGCTTGCACACCCATCCAACCCACTGTCACCATGCTCTGCCTCGTTGTCCATCATCAACTCTTTCTTGCCGCATTAGTCAACATCACCCATCATTGACCTGTCCTCGCCACCACCCGGTACCCTTGCTGAACAGCTGAAGGATTTGTTCATGGAGGACATTGTGATGTGCATAGCCGGAAAGGTACTCTCAGATTTTATGCGGCAGGATGGTGGTAAATTACTTAGCCTTCAAAGACATGACTTGGTCAGCATGACGTGTTCTGATGGTCTCGGATGTGAGGCCAAATAGAGAATTAAATTTATTTTTTATGCTTATATAAATTGTCTCCGAACTCTCCCAAAGTCTCCCAAGTAGTGTTGCCGCGACTCGTTAAGTCGGAAGTCGACTTGGCTAAGTCGACTTACGGCAACTTTCGACTCGACTTGACTTGACTTGGTTAGTGCAAGTCACTTGAAGTCACTTGAAGTCGACTTAAGTCGGCCAAATCTCCGCTATTTATTCACATGTCTGGAGGGCCCTTGGTACACGAATCTGGACATTAAATAACAGGTGAAGATACAAATTCAACTACTCATCGCTCTCCTCTCAGATATACCGAGTGCAAACCATGCTCAGTTTGCCGTGGAACTCTCCAGTCCCAAATAAGATCTTTGAGTCACTTGACAGTGTATGGTCAAAATGTTTAAAAGTCCAGGAACTGGACCGCAGGAGACAATGTCCCAACAAAATTCACCCTCCGATGCTGTTGCCCATTTTGAACGCATCCCTCGCCCTTTGTCTGCTCCATCCGTAAATGTGCAATTTGATTCATGGATGCCAGCCAATCATTTGTTTTCGGTACATGTTAATGAGCATATTTCCGGCAGGCACTCGCACTAATCTTGCTCCACAGATGGCTCTAGTTTTCCTCAAGAACCCGCAGGTTGGTACTTCTACCTCCAATCACAATAATATCACTCAAACATTGGGGGAAGTCAAAGCGGTCAAAACGACCGATTCTGGAACCGATTCTGATGTCGATTCTGGAACCGATTTTGAGGCCAGAATCGGATCCAGAATCGATCAAAAATCAGAATGGGTGAGAATTGGTGTTGCTACTCTCAAGTAGCAACTCGTCAGAATCGGTTTCAGAATCGGTTTAAGAACCGGTACCCACCCTAAACTCCTCTTCTCTCTGGCGCCTTTAACTTACCCATACTAGTGATTTTTCCCCTTAACATATCGGCGGCGGTATTTTCAACTTGTTGCCAAGATCTTCAAATTCAAGTGTTGGCACTAGGAGATAAATATGCTCCTTTGTCAGAGGTTATCCACAGATTTCATTCTCACCCATAATATTCACCATGGATCAGAATAGTGCCTAAAATCCAAGAAGAATCACTCTCAGAATCGGTGTTGAAAGATGGGTGGGTCAAAGTTGATTCCGATTCCTCGTCGTTTCTGGCGCGAGAATCGGGCCAGTGTAAGGGCAACCTCAGCTCGGTGCGGGAGTGCGGGAGACTAGCGGGAGAATCCGAAGCAACTCAATTGACGGTACTAAATACAGGTTTCTAGAATACGCACCTAGCGGGAGAATCCGAAGAGAAGAAAGGATAAGGATTCCCACGCTAGGCGAGGTTTTTATAGGTACTAGCCAGTAGCACGTGTCCGGATCGATCGGCAGTGGTCTCGAGCTTGATCACATAGCACGTGCCAGTGGGAGCGACCGGACGCGGGGGGTCGGAGGGGGTCGGAGTCCGGAGGGACGGAGGGCGACGTTCCAGATGGAGGCGTAGGCTGGGGCATAGGACCGAAGGCCGGATGGACGGACGAGGCCGGACGAAGGATCGGACGAGGAAGTGGGGCGGTGCGATGGGCCGGAGCCGGACGGACGGACGGACGGACGGACGGACGGACGGACGGACGGACGGACGGGCGGGTGGTTCCCCTGACATCACCCCCCCCTTGGAATGCGGCGTCCCGACGCATGAATCGGACATGGGCGTCGCGCCTCCGGAACGAGAGCGAGTCGAAAGCGGCCGAGGCAATCCGGCGCGGGGCGTTAGGGTAGCGGCGATAGTAGGCATCGATGGCGTCTTGGGCGAAGACGTCGGAGTGCTTTACCCATTTATTGTGTTCCGGGCCGTAGCCTTTCCACCGCACCATGTACCAGAGGCTGCCATAACGGACCTTCGCTTCTAGGATCTCCTCGACTTCCCATTGAACGTCGTGGTCCGTCTGAAGGACGGGCTGGGGTTCGTCGTTCCGGGGGCGTCCGGGGAACGGATCCGGTTCCGCGAGCTGGAGTTTCACCACCGGGAAGACCGGGTGGAGCTGGGAGTACCGGGGGGGGAGCTCGAGTTTGTACGCCCCCTTTCCGACGACCTTCGCGACTTTGAAGGGGCCGAGGCGTTTGTCCGCAAATTTGACGGACGGACGGGTCGTACGGATGTCGGAGGCGTCCAGCCAGACTCGGTCGCCTACCTTGATCTCTGGGGCGGGCGTGCGCCTTCGATCATAGTACAGCTTGAACTCGTCCTTGGCTTTAACGAGCGCGGCTTTGGCTTCCTAAACTCCGGACGCGATCCGGTCTCGGAACTCGTTCGCGGACTCCACTTTCGAGCGTAGTCCGTTGGGCTCGAACCCCATCCGGGGGAGCCTTCCGGTGTCCGTCATAAACGGGACTTGCTGCGTCGAGGAGTGGACGTGGTTGTTGTACGCGAACTCCGCGGCCGGGAGAAGCTCGTCCCAGTCGTCTTGTTTGTAGTTCGTGAAGATCCGGACGAACTGCTCGAGTTCCTGATTGACGCGCTCGGTCTGGCCGTCGGTCTGCGGGTGGTAGGCGGTGGAGGTCGCTGGTTCTATCCCGATGAGGCGCCACAGTTCCGTAGTGAATTCCGCGACGAACTGCGGCCCGCGGTCGGAGATATATTTCCGGGGGGTTCCGTGGTGCCTCCAGACGTTCCGGTAATAGAGCCGAGCGGCTCCGACCGCGCCAAGGCCGGTGTGGCACTCGTTGAAATGGGCCCGCTTACCCAGGACGTCGACCACGACCATAACGGCGTCGAAGCCATGCGCGTCCGGGAGCTCGACGATGAAGTCCACCGAGACGGTGTCCCAGCGTTCTTCCGGAATCTCGGTCGGGTGGAGCTCTCCGTGGGGTAACTTCCGGAGTGCCTTCGTCCGGTTGCACGGGTCGCAGGTTCGGACGTATTGGCCGACGTGACGGGATAGCTGGGGCCACCAGTAATTCCGGGAGATGAGCTCGAGGGTTTTGAAGCGTCCGGCGTGTCCGGCGACTCGGGTATCGTGGTGCAGGGCGATGATCCGGCGTCGGAGGTCCTTATTCCGCGGTACGACGATCTTACCGCGGTAGTAGAGGAGCCCTTCTGCGACACGCCACTCGGACGACCGGGGGGGGGCGGACGTTCCGGTTCTTGAGGAGCTCTCGCGCGACAAGCGCGACGGGGTCCTCAAGGTCCGGTTCACCCGCGAAGGCCTCCCGGACGTCACGGAGGAGGGGGACTTCGGGTCCGGCCACCACGACGCCTTCTAGCGCACGGACGTGGAACAAGTCTGGGCGAAGAAGGGTAATGTCCGTGTTGTCCGAGCCTACCCCGTGGTCCGGGCGACGGGACAGCGCGTCCGGACGGCCCATGAGGCGTCCGGGCTGGTGGTGGAGCGCGAAGTCAAACCGGGACAGGTACAGGGACCACCGCGCCTGCCTCCGGTTCAAGTTCTGTGCCTTCCGGAAGTACTCCAGGTTTTTGTGATCCGTCCAGATCTCGACTGGATGCTGCGTACCTTCGAGGAAGTGTCGCCACTCCTCTAGGGCTCGGATAATCGCGAGCATCTCTTTGTCCTGGATCTCGTAGTTGCGCTGGACGTCACTCAGACTTTTGGAGTAGAACGCGACCGGGTGCCACTTTCCGTTCGCGTCCGGTTGGGACAGGACGGCCCCGGTAGCGTAGTCGGAGCTGTCCGCCTCGACCCGGTACGGACGCGACTCGTCGGGTAGGACCAAGACGGGCTCCGCGGTCACCGCGTCCTTGAGGGCTTGGAAGGCGGCGGCCGCGGCAGCGGTCCAGGTCCAAGCGACGCTCTTCTTTGTGAGGTCGAAGAGGGGCCGCGCGATGTCCGAGAACGCCCGGATGAACCTCCGGTAGAAGTTCGTGAAGCCAAGGAACTGCTGCACGTCCTTCTTGTTCTCCGGAGCAGGCCAGGCTGCGACTCCGGCGACCTTGACCGGGTCCATCTCGACGTGGTTGTGCGAGATGATGACGCCGAGGTACTCGATCGACGACTTCTCGAATTCGCACTTCTCCGGCCGGAGGTAAAGCTTGTGCGCTCGGAGCCGCCGGAGGACTTCTCGGACGATCTCTCGGTGGCGCGCGAGATCGGAGTGAGCGATGAGGATGTCGTCAAGGTATACCATGACATCTCCGGACAGGATGAGGTCTTGGAAGATGTCGTTCATCATCGTCTGGAACGTGGCCGGAGAGTTGGTGAGGCCGAAGTACATCACCAGGGGCTCGAAGAGCCCTCGGTTGGTACGGAACGCGGCCTTCCACTCGTCGCCTCCCCGAATTCGGACGTTGTTGATGCCCCACCGGACGTCGAGTTTCGTGAAGAACCGGGCTCCCTTAAGGCGGTTGATGAGATCGTTAATCAGCGGGAGCGGATACCGGTTCTTTACGGTCATCGTGTTGAGCGCCCGATAGTCCTGGACGAACCGGAGGCTTCCGTCCTTCTTTTTGATGAAGAAGACCGGAGATGCCATCGGGGATTTGGACGGGCGGATCCGGCCGGTGCTCAACCCATCCTCGATGAACGCGTCGAGTTCCTTCTGCTCGAGGGGGGAGATCGGGTAGACCTTGCAGTTGGCCGGTTTCGCATCCGGGACGAGTTCGATGGCGTGGTCCCACGTCCGACGTTCCGGCAACGCGTCGAACGACTCCTTATCGAAAACGTCGGAGAAATCCTCTACCCAGGCCGGAACCGAGGTCCCGGGCGGGGCCGAGTTCCGGGCGTAGGCCTCTGCGAGCCTCTGAGAGACGGTGCTGCCCGCACGGATTTCTTCAGCCGGAGCGAACGCGGTGTAGAGAATCCGGTCGCCGTCCTCGAGCTCGTCGTCTCCGTCACCGTCATCGTCGTCCGGGTCCGGAGTGAGGTCCGGGAAGTCGTCTCCGTCGTCGTCCGGATCGTACCCGTCATCTCCGCACCACTCCTCCGAGTCAATGGCGCAGATAGACGGGACGGGACCTTCGCGGAGCTGCCGGAGGATCGCGGCGGAGATCTTCGCGTTGCGACGGACGGCGCGGAGCTCCTCTCGGCAAGTGCTGCAGCTGGTCGGACAGCGGGTCATCCGGACTTCCTTGGTCTCCCAGTCGATCTCCGGGTTGTGCTTCTGAAGCCAGGAGTAACCGAGGATGACGTGCTGCTTTCCGAGCCGCGTTACCGCGAGTTGGATGCGTTCGGAGTGTCCTTTGTAGTTGACGACCATATCAACTACGCCGGAAATGCCTCCGGACGCATTGGGCGTGCCGTCGACGTTGAGGACCGGAATTGGCTGGGAGAGCTTCCGGACGGGAAGGTTGCGGGAGATCACGTACTCCGAGTCGATGAAGTCTCCGGTCGCTCCGCAGTCAACCAGACCCTTCACGGACATCGTAGCCGCGGTCTCTACCGATTGCATCTCCAACGGAATGTGCAGGGAGTTCCGGCCCTCTACGGAATCAATAACGTACCGCCGGGGTAGTTTGCGTTCCCACCTCGGACGGCAGACGCGGGGAAGGGAAGGGGGAAGTTCAGTCTTGGCCTCCGGGGCGGGAATAGGGGGTGCGCCTTTCGTATCAACTGCTGATTTATTGGGTATATCTTTGTACAAGCAGGAGTAACGATTGGGGGACGCGACCGAGGGCGCACCGCTCACTCGGCCAGGTCCGGAAAACCCTCTGGCTCCGCGTCTCCGGCGTCCGGCTCGGCCGGAAGCCCAGCGGTGGTAGAGAGGCGCGCGAAGAGTTCTCCGAGGAGGTCGTCACCGAGTTGACGGACGACCTCGTCCATGATGTCCGCATGCCGGACATCCGAGGGAGTCGGGCAGTCTCGAGCGAGGTGTCCGGCCGCGCCGCAACGGAAGCAAGTGCGCGGCGTGAAGCGTGCGCGGGTCCGGTCGACATCCATTGGAATGCCAGGTGGAAGGGCGGGCGCCGGCGCGGCTTTGGGAGCAGGCGTGAAGGAGGGGACTGGGAGGAACGTCCCAGTGCGAGGGCGTGCGGCCGGAGCCGGGGCGCGAGTCGGAGGTGCTCCCGCTCGGACGTGGGCGAGGGCGTCGTACTGGCGGAAGGCGCGGAGGCGCCATCCGGCGTAGTCTAGCAGCGCCGGAGCGGTCCCGGACGTGGTGATCGCCGCGTTAATCCGCGGGTCGAGCCCTGCGCGATACTTGGTGACGCGGACGAGCGGGTCCGTGTACCCGGCCGTGGCGGCGAGTTCCTCGAAGTCGTCCGTGTACCGGTAAACGTCGCGGGAGCCCTGGTAGTAGCTATGGGTCTCCAACCGGAGGAGAGCTTGGTCTTGCTCGTTTTCCTCCACGAACCGGAGCCGGCACTCGGACTCGAATTCCGCCCAGGACGGGAATGGGAACGGAACGATTGCGGACTGTCGTTCGGCCCATCGCCCGGCCGCGTCTCGCGCCATAAAGGACATGGCGTACCGCACGAGTTTTTCCTCGACGACCTGTCCGTGGACCATGAAGGCTTCCGGAACTAGTCGGAGGTATGTGAGGACGGAGTGGAGGAACATCCGTCCTTGAGTCCGGTCGCCGTCGAAAACGGCTGGGGGGTTCGGTCGGAGAACCGATCTTGCTGCAGGGGTGAGGGTGGTGAAGTCTGGACCCACCGCCGGAGCCGGAGCAGCAGGGACGGGGGCAATCGCGGGTGGATTTTGGTTGTTGTGTAAAACGCGGAGGAGTAGGGTTTCGATGTTCGCGAGAGAGCTTTCTACCGCTGTCAGCCGGGATTTGGGGTCGGCAGCCGGCTCCGGGATGTAAACATCCGGGAGCTCGGGTGGCGCGGACTCGTTTCCGGGCGTCGGGGCGTCCATCAAGGAGGAGGGGTCGAGATTGGAAGTGGGGGAGGCCGGAGCGCTAGCGTAGCGGTCCGAGTCCGAGTCTACGCCGAACTTCGCAATCTTGACCGGTTGATCCCTTAGATCCTTTCTTCTGCTGTAAGGGCAACCTCAGCTCGGCGCGGGAGCGCGGGAGACTAGCGGGAGAATCCGAAGCAACTCAATTGACGGTACTAAATACAGGTTTCTAGAATACGCACCTAGCGGGAGAATCCGAAGAGAAGAAAGGATAAGGATTCCCACGCTAGGCGAGGTTTTTATAGGTACTAGCCAGTAGCACGTGTCCGGATCGATCGGCAGTGGTCTCGAGCTTGATCACATAGCACGTGCCAGTGAGAGCGACCGGACGCGGGGGGTCGGAGGGGGTCGGAGTCCGGAGGGACGGAGGGCGACGTTCCAGACGGAGGCGTAGGCTGGGGCATAGGACCGAAGGCCGGATGGACGGACGAGGCCGGACGAAGGATCGGACGAGGAAGTGGGGCGGTGCGATGGGCCGGAGCCGGACGGACGGACGGACGGACGGACGGGCGGGTGGTTCCCCTGACAGCCAGAATCGATGTCAAAATCGGTCCAGAATGGGTCTCAAGGTCCAAAATTCGGCATCTTCGCAAATCAATGTGCATATTCGATTTACCACTTTCCTTCCAATTGGCTCTTGTTTTCTCACACTTTTAGATGTCCACTGGAGAACTGGGAACACTTATTCGAGCCAGGCAAGCATTCAAATTACCCATTAACTCCCAGACTGAACTCCTGTAAAGGCTGTAAATTGAATATCATTGCACCGCCCATGTATCCATAAATCTCTTTCATTATGTGCATTTCACTGTTAGGGCTGTAAGGTCATTTGGGGTGTAGGTTTATTTTTCTCTATTGCTTTTTGCCTTCACTCACCTTTCGTGTTTCTCGACTGTTAGTCATTGGATTCTGAGATTCCGAGTGATTCTAGGCTCTTTAGGGTCAGTGTTCACAATGTGGGAATTTCACCCAGAGAACCCCACCGGTTGTGAAAATTCTCGGCCGCGGTCTACGAGCGCGGGTTTTATTTCGCGTATTTCTCGACCACCTAGCGTTATATTCGCGAGATTTTGAGTGTCCCTCGGACATCTGAAGTGACTCCCCACATTGTGTGATTTTCACGCGGTCATATCCTCAGGTCGTCGACTTCGTTACGGCGGTCCTCGAGCACCTGAGTTTTCTTTCGCGTGCTTCTCAACCGTTAATGATTAGATTTCTGAGATTCCGAGTGATTCTGGGCCCTCTGGGGTCAATGTCCACGATGGGTGAATTCCACCCAGAGAACACCACCGGTTGTGAAAATTCTCGGCCGCGGTCCTCGAGCGTGGCCCTTGCTTTCATGTGTTTCTCAACCAACTGGCGTTTATTTGCGAGATTCTGGACATCTGAAGTGACTGCCATCATTGCAAAACTCAGAAGTGTGGATAGATGCATGAATTTCTTTCATTGTTACAGAGATCGAAGTTTGAGGGTGTTTGATCT
Organism: Mycena galopus ATCC 62051; assembly: GCA_014925785.1. NCBI lineage: Eukaryota > Fungi > Basidiomycota > Agaricomycetes > Agaricales > Mycenaceae > Mycena > Mycena galopus. The sequence continues at coordinate 129,290 of WIQG01000115.1, read as the reverse complement.
CTAAAACCGCGCTCCATCACATTAAAACTGTGGTGCTTCATGCCTCCAGTTTCAGGGTGATTCATACCTTTCCTAAGTGCTCTTAAAACTTTCTGAGGTATGTCTACCATTACCGAAGTACCCCCATAACCCTCGCGAAGACAATGATGTGAACATTGGATCTTTTGATCCCAAAGCCGAACTCCGCCATGTTAAAATGTGTGGCATTTCGGGCAGTCAATTTCAGGGCATTCTATACCTGTTCCTGGCTGTTCCCAGTTTTTTTCAAGGTATGTTAACCATTTACAAAGCACCCTGACACCGTTGGATCGGCCATCACTATGAAATTACTCGAATGGCCATCCTCGGTTGCAAATGCGGCGCATTTTGCTGCTGTAGATTGGCTATAGAGTTAGTATGAGGTTCTAGGAGATTCTCAGTTCTGAGACCCGACTTAAGTCTACTCGAGTGACTCCAAGTCGATTTGCACCGACTTGCAAGTCAAGTCAAGTCTCAATTCCGACTTGACTTGACTTGACTTAAGTCGCATCAGCCAAGTCGACTTAAGGGACGCCAAGTCTAAGTCGCGGCAACACTACTCCCAAGTCTCACACTCTTGGTAGACTTTCTGAGCCACGGTTTTTCTGCAGATGGAGGCCCCTCTGCTCCAAGCCTTGAATATCCTAGGTGTGAACCTGGGCGGGAGCAAGTAACTTGGGGCTGCTCAATCTGCCAAAGGGATATGTAATTTCGCATGAGTACCTGTTCCTGAATTATTGCTGGAATCACTCAATCGCTGGCAAGGTGCACACAGGTAGAAGGAAGTTCATCTGAGAATCAAGATTAGCTGGTGGGGTGGAGGACGATGAGAAGAAAATACAGAGAAAGGCATGAAATTTCGTTTTATCAAATTCAGATGCTCAGCACAAGCCAGTAAGCTTACTTCATATTCCCGCCCGCGAAAAAATGTGATATGCTCAGTGAACGGGGGAAAAGTCCGCCGGACGACTCAAGTATGGCCTGGGCTCGAATTGAACAAGCAATATCTGCCGCAGTTTGTACAAATCCAACCTTTATCAGATGCAGATGCCTACCAAGGGTGACCAAGCCTTTCCTCGGTCGAATCGGTACAAGTATAAGTTGGTTTAATTTCGGTAGCTTAGATGTGTATGGAGGACAGCTAATGTGGATAAGTTTCAACAAACTCACGACCAAACTTTGACTCGTCTGCGAATTTCGAGTTGAGGTCTTCATTTGTACTACATAGTTTAACTAGCAACTATAATATAGGACTCGAGAAGGGATTTAATGAAAAAACACAAAGAAAAAGGCAGACCACCTCAACTATGGCTCAGGCCCGAGTCGAACGGGCGAGGTCTGTGTGAATGCACCTTGAACCCAGGAACGTCACGCGCAGCAGATGCGGTCACTTCTGCTTCGAGCTTTGAGTTCCCTTGGTGTGAACCCGAGCAAGGGGGTAAGTGGGTGATTTCACGGTGTTCAACTCGCCAGATGAAAATAGCAAATTTACCGTGATCCATTCCATTCCTGCTGATGTGCTATAAAGAACCTAATGTTAGAGCTCGGAAAGAAATGCATTCACACTCGCACTCACAGATGTCCAAAACAAAAGCACATGTGTGCCAACTGTTCATGGCTCAGGTCCGAGTTGAATGGGCGAAGTCGGCTAGAGTCGAACTGCCTTTTACTACCACGTGTTGCAGATGCGGACCACATCACTCCGAGCCTTGAAAGTCCGTTTCGTGGACCTGATCAGGAGTCACATATAGAAATAAGTTCATCCTGGGATTAGCTCGTTGGTGGAGGATGAATCAATAATAAGAACACACAGAGAAAGGCATCAAATTTCGTTTCATCAAATTCAGGTGCTCAGCACACGCGAGCAAGCCATTGATTCCAGCCTCATATCCACACCTGCGAAAAATCAGCATTTTAGTATGTTCAGAGAAAAGGCAAAAGAATCAAACCAACAACCGAGTACGGCTTGGGCTCAAGTTGAACAGGCAAAGTCTGCTGCAAGCAATTTGGGAATTGTTGCTTTTATCGAACGCAGATGCCCATTCAGGGTCACCAAGCCTTTGTGGGGCTACGTCTGTACGTCTGTACGTCTGTATGCATATGAGCTGGGTGAATTCGGTTAGTTTGATGTTTGATTAAAGTATCTGAATCCGAATACATACGGATCTGAGGCTGGGTTGACCAACGTCAACAATTTTGAGTCCGCATCTGTATTGGGGCCGGGGCAAGAAACAAACGGGGTAGTGGAGGGAATGGAAAGAACAAAATAGACCCTCGTTCCTATGCGATGGCTTGGGCCTGAGTCGAACAGGTGGGATCTGCTTGAGTGTACTCGAGTAGTTTCAATATGCAGTCAACACTCAAGCAGCAGAGTTTAATTCGTGGTTGGAGACGTCCCAGCACTCCACCCAACAGCTGACTTCACCAGTCACAGGCAGTAGATGCGGACCGTTCTGCTCCGAGCCTTGCAAACTCCGTGTTGCGAACCTGCACAGGACTGAGTGATTTCGGAGTGCTGGACTACGCTACCGTACTGACACTAAGCAGCTGGCCAAGTTTGTGGACTGCAGAAAAAGAAAGGTTGAACTTATCTCATTTCACAAGAGGAAAGGTTTCTGCGTCCCAGCTAGTGCTCTGTATTACAGAGTGTGATCCAGATTCATCGACGATGAAAACTCGAGAGGACTTGTCTGCAAAACATACAAACCGAGACACAGAAAAAAAGCGCCTGAGAAAGTCAGACAATGATCATGGCTCGGCCCGAGTCAAACGGACGAGGTCTGCGAAACATTTATGAAAGGTGTTAACGGCGACATGCAGCAGATGCGGACCCCCCACTCCGAGCTTTGAAATCCCTTGGTGCGAACATGAGCAAGAGAGTAAGTGGGTGATTTCGCAGTTTCCATCCATCACGCTCATCTAGTAAAAAAGGAAATTTGGCAGTGTTGCATTCCTGGCTGGTGTGTTGTCATGGAATTGAAACAAATAGATTTGGCCACTGATGGAGATTGAAAAGAATGCATTCACACTCACTTGGCACATGGATGTGCAAAACAAAAACTAAAAGTATATGTGCAGAAATCACATAGCTCGGGCTCGAGTTCAATGCGCAATGTCTGCTTGAACCTCGAGGTTGCGATGTTACGTGCAGCAGATGCGGACCCTCTGCTCCAACCCTTGAGTTTTCGAGGCGCGACCCTGCACAACAGGAGTGATTTCACAGCTTTCAACTCACCACGGACATGCTTTGTGGATATAACTGGCTGGTGCACTGTGTTGATGCAAAGCATAGATAGATTCAACAATTTGGTAGAGCCTGAAAAGCATGGATTCACACTCACACTTGGCATAGATGTTCAAAACAAAAGGCACTTGGTTCAAACTGGATGGCTCGGGCCCGAGTCGAACAGGCAACATCTGCTTTATAGAAGTGTTCTGGCATGATTATATACAGCAGATGCGGACCCCTCCGCTCCGAGCCTTGAAAGTCCTGTGTACGAACCTGAGCAAGGGGAGTAATTTTTCGCAGTGTTGAACTCACTAGGTGGAAATAGAATTTCGCAGTGTGCCATTCCTTCCTGGCTGGTGCGTTGTATTGAGGGAAAGCATAGACTGAACAATTTGGTAGAGCTCGAACAGTGTGCATTCACACCAAAAAGTATTGTGTCCGCATGGCTCAGGCCCGAGTCAAACAGGTGAAGTCTGCGAGAGTAGAACCAGACCCTTGGGCATCAAATGTGGCAGCCGCGGACCGCTCCGCTCCGAGCCTTGCAAAATTCATAGCTCAGCGCTCAGGGTTCGTTGAGGGTGTCTGAAATATTCTGTTTGGTTCGGGGGTGCCACTGATTCATTGCGCCGCTAGAAGGAAAGTGGAGTACGCATTACCTTTTGGGAATGACTTTACTTGTTCGTCCTAGTCGTATCCCGACGGCCAGAACTCAATAAACGTCTCACGCGCCGTGCGGGCCCGAGCGGGGCCGTTTGCAAGTAATCCCACCTCGAGAAATAGAGCATTTCAGCAGCCATTCCAGCATTAGTTGCAGACCCAGTCGAACGTTAACTGAGAAGGGAACTTGGAGGTAGAGCGGCGGGCTTGTACGCACACGCATGATGGTTGCGGTTAAGGTTAGGCGCTAACAGTTCGGGTATGCCCAAATCAGGACTAGCCATCAGCATCACGTAAATCGTGCCATTCGTTCCTCCGTTCTCCCTTTCTTTCGTTCTCCCCCTTCTTCAGCAGGATTCAGTAGGAGAGCGGAGGAGAGAAGGAGACAAGGATGTGCACTACGCAGACCTATACCATGCGCTCTCCTCTCCCGACACCCACCTCGGGCTCGGGCTCAATCACCCTCTCCCCGTCTCTGGCTACCTCTACCTCGCTATCCACCTCGTTTGGATAATCCGGAATCGGAATCGGCTGGGTCTTTCTCTGCCGCAACGCCGAGGGCAGCGGTTTCTTTCCCTCGACGGCGGATGGGAGGGAATAAGGCTCGACTGCTCGCGCGGGTAGCGGCTCTTCCCTCCGTCGTCACCACGGGTCTTTTTTGTCTTTGTGTCTTGGTCTGTGCGAGTCGAGACCTTGCACCGCAGCTTCTGCGTGGAGATGGAACTGGCTCGTCTGCCCATTTCTTTTGGGTTCCCTTTACTTGTCGCACTCGTCCGCCGTCTTTTGCTCGTTTCCGTGTTCTTTCTTCGTTCTTTTTCATTCCCTCGTCCCACGCACACCGCTAACGATTCGCTTCTTTCCTTCTTTCTGTGCAGCTTCAAATCCAGAAAATCCTCCTCACGCTCGCGCGAACGCAACACCTTGCGCTCCCCGCCAGCCGCCTCTCCACTGCTCTTGTCCTGCCTGCGCTCGCCCTCCATCAGTTCTGCGTCCGCGGCCCTCTCTTCACCCTCCCCTGCGGCGTCCTTCGACTCCCTCGGCGCAGGGAACACGCCACCTACATCTGCGGCTACATCTACGTCGCCACCGAACATCAGCGACGCCTCATCGACCCGAAACTCTGACCCTAGCGCCATTGCCTCTCGATGTCCGCAACACGGCCTCCCCTCGAAGTCTCCGAGGTCGTCAATCCCTGCTCCCTTCCTCGACGTCATGTCCTTCCGGATCCATCCGCAACAAATATCAACTCCAAGTGCCAGCTGCTTCTTCTCGACCGGTCGCAAGCATGTCAACCTCCCACATTACTGTCGATCTGCGGGATCGCCTGATAGCCACATCTCACCGTGTCAACACTTAGCTGCACCAACTGCACCAACATTCAAATATTCTGCTAACAAGCAAGTCCTCAAGATCCGCCACTCATGCTCTGGCGCATTTCTACCATTTAGATATGTCTTCTCTCCCATCAAAGCTGTCAACTTGCTGCAAACGGAGAACACTTCGAAATCCGTGTCTATCCACCTTCTTTCCCAGTCTGAGGTTCAATGATTGCTTGGGCGCGTGCGGTCTCGGAGTTTCATAATAGTCGCATTATGTGGTATATATTTACTTCAATATTAAATTCCGACTATACCATCGCTGTTTCCCGGCTTTTGGGTTGTATTTCGGTCCAAATGTACCTTAAAGCGTGTTTGAGAGTAGAAACACGGAACGCATATGCCCGCCGGGGTGAGCAAGCCTTCTCTATCATAACTTTAAGTCAGAAAAGTGATCCAAGTGAGATGGGATATCTTTAACATCAATAAGTTCAAGTTCAGCAGGTCAGCAGAAAGCAAACGACTGATCTAGTTTCGCCCAAGACAGAGAGCGTATTCTACCGAAAGGACTTGACCAAAAGAACAGGTGTCGCATACCAAGCCTTCACGTTCCCTTGCAGTGTCTATTGGAAAATATCTGAGTCGATAGCTATCAGATACGAATGCCCACCGAGGCTCGAGGGTAACCAAGCCGGCCCGCCCTCATATTCGCACCTGCGGAAGATTGTTAGCTTCCCATGGAAATTCTGCAATGAATCAAAGTTGAACCCGCTCACTGTTCGGATGTTACTCTGGAACTGTAGACGTTTGTTGAAAGAGTTGATGAGTTCGCAGAACCGATTCAACAATGTGAAACACACTCAATCTAGGGCTCAGGCCTGAGTCGAACGGCTGAAGGCAGCTAGTAGACGCGGACCCTTCCGCTCCAAACATCGGAAACCCTGCGTACCACACGGGAGACGGTTTCCCTTTCCCGGCTGGTACTATGTACTGATGCACAGCATTCATTCACGGATACAGGCTCGATGGGAATGGATTCACCAACACGCTCTAGGTTCCTGGGGTGGGGCTCGGAAGGGTTAGGAATTTTTTTTTACCATTCAATTTTGTACATTGTAGCGACCCCAAGGGAAAGACAAAAGAAACAACAAATTCGGACCCCTAGATCTGGACCGAGGGGAATCGGAAAGGTCTGCTGGCGATATTACCCACCCGTGGGCAACAAATGTCGACCCCTTCACTCTAAGCCGGCATTGTAGAGAAGGGTTAATTAATGGCAAGAGCGCGAAAGGAATCGAATCACCAACCAAGGAACAAAAGGGAAGAAAAAACCCATGAACCCACAGTTCAGACCCGAGTCGAACGAGCAAAATCTGCATGACCACGAGCGCCACCAGGTACAGCACATTCAGAGAAGATGCGGACCACTCCTCTCCGAGCCTTGTAATGACCACGGTGGGTTTGTTCAACTCAGGTGGGCGAGTATCTTTTTTGAAAATACAATTTTACAGACGGAGGCAAGATTTTTCTTGCTGGCCGGGGCCCTGCATTAATCAACGCAAATAATGGATTAATCACGGACCCACCGACACGAGTAAAGAAGAAAAACGGCCTGCAACATCACTCATAGCTCACACCCGAGTCGAACGGGCGAAGTCTGTTTAAGATACATACCACTCCGCTCCGAGTCTTGAAATCTCTCGGTGCGAACCTGTTTGAAGTGTGAATCGGAGTGAGCAAGAAATAGCTTTCTCATGCGTTCTTATTTCCTGGCACAGTAATATAAAATAATACGATATTATGGAGAGACCGCCGCGCAACGACAGGTAGGACGAATCGCCTCTGAAAGCCCATACAGCTCGCGTGCGGCGCTTCATGCCCACGCTGTGGGGTCAAAAATGAGATGGGCTGGCCACCCGCGGCTGCAACGCAAAATGAGAGGGTACGGATACGTACGGCGCGTCCTGGTCACCAAGGTACCCCGCCACTCAGCACGGGCTCGCATCGAACAAGGTCTGTAAAGGACGATAAGGACATGCACATGAAAAGGAAGCGGGGCCGAAGCCTAGTCTACGTACTTGGTATGGCCCCTCGCTGCCCGGGGCAGCGTGCGGTGTGTGCTACGGTTTTGCACATGCAATGCTAGTCGCCGCATACCATATGAGTCTGCGACGAAAATTGAGGATCAGCGATGTGCGATTTCCTTTTCCGAATTTTTTGGGGCAGCTTACCTCTGAAGGGAGGAAGAAGGGACAGCAGGGAAGGGAAAAAACCAACGTACGCGTTAAGAATGGCCAAAGTCCTTCTTGGCTAGCCCGAGCCACACGTCTGCTTGGCCGGTTCTCGTCCTCGTCCGTGTCTCCCCCCTCCATTTCCCCACTCCGATTCGTCGCAGAGCCAGTCGAAATGGAGAGAAAGAGGTCAAAAGTCGGGAAGACCGCGGAGGAGGAGAGAAGCTTGGTGAGTCTTTAGTGGCCTCAGCACCGGCAAAGCGCGTGTCTGTCGGCAAGAATGAAATCGTCAATGTCAGCTTTGAAGCAAGATCAAGACAGAGGAAGTGGACAAAAGAAGACGGAGGAGAAGGACGGGGGGAGAAAGGGAGGGAGGGAAAGGAGAGGGAAGAGAAAAGCAGACAACGAAGGACTCACACGGTCCCGACGGCCTTACTTGCGACACTGCGGAGTGGAAGAACTGAGGCTCGAGCGTCTACTCCCCGTCGCCGATATCCCGAAGGACGCAGGACCTTCGAGGAGACAAGTCAGCAGCGCGAAAAGGGCGATATGAAGAAACGGAGATGTGAGCATGGAGGGGACAGAAGGGGAGGGTGGCGGAGGGAGAGAAGGAGGGAGTGAGGAACGGAAAGCAGGCGTACTTAGGCATTAGGGAGCGCGCATGCTATCGCGTCGCTGGACCGCGGGATGCTACGGGCGGTCTATAGTCGGTATCGCCACGTCCAGTCGCACCGGGGGTTATAAGATTCAGTGGTGAAGGCAGGCATCGGGAATCGAAGAACCTTGGCCGAATTACAGCTGTGTCGAGCGTCGAACGTCCACGGCGGCGAAGGAACGTAGAGCGACCGACGTGAGGTGCGGGGAGTAGTCGCGTTTAGTCAACAGCTGAGGCTCAAGCGTAGGATTGTAAAGGTCACTCCAGCGACATGGTGGCTGAAATCAACGATTCGTCGTGGGAATTACAGGTCACGTTTTACTAAACATCACAACGCTTTTGTCCCCGACGCCCATGTCACCCGCCCCGTCGCGGCGGAGTTCGGTGGTCCTCGTCGGAGCTGTGATAATTTTAGCTATCTATAAACTCGCCGGCTTCTCGCTTGCCCCGGTATCATTCACGGCGCACGCTGGGGAGCTCACTGGATCGACATAGAGTAGGAGACTCGGAAGTCTTGCCTGTGCCTTCCAGGATATATGTGATCTCTCTGCCTCGGCGAACAGTCCTTTATCAAGACATGGCGTGACTGCGCACTCGCCTTGGCCTCCGATGGACTTGCGCTGTCGCTGAAGACTCTCAAAGTCCCTTGGTCGCTGTAATCATGTCCCAGGTACCGTCCCTACGCCAAGAAGCACTCGGAAAGGCAGAGCACCCGCCGAATATCACTGTCAAACTTCCGTTTAAGTGGTCGAGCTCAGATATCGCCCCCACATCTTTCGGAGAAACTACAGCGCCTGTGCCTGTGCCCGCCTCTGATTTCAAACCTCCTCTGACATGCGCGACGCAAAACTTCACCCTCTCGCCGTACTCTCCCCGCCGTCCCGAATACAAGATTTTATCACGCAGTCGGATCGCCTGCTGGCAGTCGCACCTACTTATCTGCCATTCAGCGCGCGCCGACCCACGAGCGAGACAAAGCCGCACTTATTTTGGAAGACGATGTCGAGCGGCTTTCTTCTATCTGGAGCCTGCTTCCGTCTGACTGGGACATTGTATTTTTGAGTGAGTAATTCACGGGTTGGCGTGCAATGACAAGGCTAACATTGAACAAACTTCGCGTGGTACTGGTCGAATGAATCGCACTATCCGCCTCTGGGCTATGCATCCGAGCTGTCGCACGATTTCGATTTACCTTCATCCACCTCAACCACGCTTCTCCACCCGTCGCACGGCCCGCTCTGCACACACGCATACGCACTCTCCCCCGCTGGCACCAAGCGCCTTCTCTCGCATCTCATGCACCCGCCCTTCGCCTGCTCGCGTGCAATTGACCACGCGCGGGCGTGGCTCGTGCGGAGCGCCTGGCTGAATAGCTTTTCCGTCGTTCCCAGTGTCGTCGTGCAGCGAAAGGTCGGGAAGAGCGATGTGATGCCAATCCCTGGGAAGGGGAAAGGGAGCAGGTGGAGGGATCGTCTGGTCCACGGCGTGCTTGCGGATTCGGATGCTACACCGTCGTAGTCTGCATCCGAGCATATTACGCAGTACAAGACACGGCTGCGCGGCACCGCTGGAAACCGCTCCTCAATTTGATGCTTTGGTGAACATTCCGATAAGCACAAATCACCAGATTTGCTGGGCGATGCGCGACCGCCCTGTTGACTGCTCTTTGTCAAAAATCATTCAGCTGGGTGAAATGGGCCGAGTCACATGGCATGTAAAAACCGCCGGCGCTCAGCCATCTCTTTTCCCAAGCTCTGTCTGGCTGTCTAACTGTCTCCCACAAGCATCTGCATCTGTCCGCACCATCTGTCGGTACTGCCGTGCACCTTGTGAGAGCTTTGAGCAATAGGGGAGCCCGGTGAAGGGATTCAAAGAGCCGTTGATTCCCGCTAATTCGTACTCAGAATGGTTTTATTTCCTGGATGTTTGACATGGCGCAAAGTAAACAGCGAGCGGCACTTCCACTCATTCTGCGTATAGTATCAATCAACATGGCGGCAATTCATACATCCTCCATGGTGAGTACCTCGCTGTCGAATGAAGCCAGGGTGTGGATATATCTGCCCGATAGCCCTTCACTCAGGCATTCTTCGACTTCGACCTAACAACACACCCCGAGTACCTATTACCCATGCGAGAAGAAGTGGAACGCATTGTCAGTGTGGAGGGGTGGACCAAAGCTGCACTCAATATCATGGTGAAGATCAATAGTTTTCTGCGGGAGTCGCAATGTCTCAATAACAACGGACCAGGTTTGCACCTGTTCAAGCGTCATGTTGCCGGTGAATAATAATGATGAACAGTGGGCATGTTACGCCAAATTCTCGCGAAGGACGGCTTCCGGTTCTCCAATGGTACGGTACTACCAAGCGGCGCGTATGTGTGCGTCGCCGCGCGACGGATACATTACGATGAGTGTAATGTATTTCCTTGCATCCATCCCGGCAATGATTCACTTTCCAAATTTTCTTCCAGCGAACTACGAGAATGCCGCCACCTTCGACGGGTTCCGCTTTGCCCGAGAGCGCGCGGAACACACGGCACACCACGATTACAATGATGAGCAAGACATCTTCAAACGTCAGATGATTTCCACCGCTGTGGACCATCTGCCGTTTTCTGCCCTTTGGTACAGGAAAGCATGCGTATCCTGTAGGCATCTGCTTAGATTTGAGATTGAATGATTCCCATAGACCTGCTTTTTCGCGGTGACGGAACTGAAGGCCATGATGACGCATTTTGGTAATGGACTACGATGTCAAGGCGGAGGTGGAGGGAGTGCGACCGGCGGATGACGTTTTTGGTACGAGGATGACTCCCAATCCGACTGGGAAGGTCCAAATCCGGAAGAGGCAGTGAACGGACCTGATGTACAATCCATGTATCTCTCTCTACCATTTGTGATGGGTCCATAATGAACCTTGATGTTGTCTTTCTCTTCTGTGTTATCTTTCCGCATAAATTTTTAGATGAAACTTTACCTTCAAACATACATAACTTACGAAGTGTGCTACAGGTCTGGGTATGGCGGTTGAACATGACCGAGAAGCCCGAATACAAAATGTTGGTTGCTCTTAGGGAATGTGGGCAAAGCAGAAAGAACACGGAGCCTCGTAGAACTCTCCGATACAAGATGTGAGGCTTCAGCATGTCAAGCCCAGCTAGTGCCATTGATGGAGCTATGACGCGACTTCCTCGGGAATCTCCTTGATCATCGGGATTGTCAGGAGGGCGGTATCACGTGGGTCATGTATGGTGTTGTCATGTGCATTGATCGAATCAAAACGCTCGAAACATGACAGACATGCGAAAAGAAGGGCAGAGATCACAAGGCCAGGGCGCATGGCTCATGGCCATTGATTGCCGAAACTTGTAAGTTGAAGTAAATTTCGATTCTTCATTCTTGGAAGGTATAAAAGGGATACCAGTTCTGTGAATAGAAAAAACATGGCTGTTTCGCTATTGGTCGGATTTTGCGAAACACTAAAGGTTGAAACTTTGGTTATGTTGGCTGATGAAGACAATGGCTTGGACCGGCACTGGCCGGTATCGAGAAGCAGGGGGGAAATACAAAAATTGGACTCGGAGCCATAGCAGGTTGTGAGCGTGAATTCAGAGGAAGAAAATCAATCCATGGGAAGGAGCTTAGAGGGAGAGTGCAAGTAGGAGGCGGTTTACGTCGCTGACTACCAGTACATGACACATACTTTCTTTGTCCTTATTCGTTCCATTGGACCAATTCAAGTTACTGTACCCAGGAACAGCTGCATAGCAGTGCATAGTCAATGCTGCACAGAGCCATAGTGCTGCATAGTGTCTGGTGTGTAACCACATAGTACTATGAAATGCTATGGAGCACTACTAGTAGCCTGGCACTATGGCTCGGTTATGGTTTTCCAGATGTATGTCTGCTCATTGGACTATTTATACCATACACTTACTTATTATTTACTTGGCTTGTACTGACTGGGTTGTAGAGATCTCCAGTGTTCACAAGTTGCCTCAAGTTTGGGCCTGCAGCACTTACTTCACGGGGTGGCCGGGTGGCTAGTATTTGGCCTTGTTGGTGATGCCACTGCAAAGAAATTCACTACACCGCCATTTGCGAGACATGTAGCCGCCAGGTGCAGCCGGCATGTGTGCCACATGTCGCCGACGAGTGGCGGCCATGTGCCGATGAACTGACCGCTAGGTTCAGGTTCCAATAGCGGCATCATGCCGTCACTCCTGCGTGGTGGCCAGCTGCCTAGTGCACAGTGACATTGCATTCATGTGTTAGTACACTTAACACGATTATTTTTCGGACTTTCGTGCGCATGAATCAGCAACTGCATTGAATTCTGGGCAAGATATCTACGAGGTACACATTCATTTCAGCTCATCTACGCACTCCCAGCCATCTACGCGTCACCGAACTGGTCTTGAGCGGACGTGGCCGCATCCATCGCGTCAATGTGCACGGTGTACCAAGGGTTACGAGGGACAGTCCGCTTGAGTATTGTATTTGAAAATTGAAGATAAGTTGACCTGAATTATCGAGACCAGTATGGTTGTCGTGCTTGACAAGCTTGAAATGTTCAAGTCTTGACAAACTTGAGGAGCTTGAGCTTCTGATGACGATTTTGTATCTTGAAGGAGGAATTTGGAAGGATTTGATGGGAGAGCGAATCTACTTGACGGCTCAACGGCTCAAGTGCGGCTTGATCGGGTTAGACGAGTAAACAACTAAGACTTGGGACTTGAGTGAGCTTGACAGCTTGGTACGCAATCTGGTTCGATTGGGTTCCGGAAGTTGCTTCACAACAAAAAAGTCAATACGGTTGATGAATGGCGTGGGAGTCAGAGCCAACGCCGAAGACAACAAGGGCGAAAATTCACGTAGCAGAGATAAAAAGAGTACTCAGAAGCGGTGCATTGCTATCGAGATCAGACGTCGGCGTCCGCACACACACACACTGCGCTGAGGGTCGACCAAGGAAAGCCACCGTGCCTTTGAGCTGGATTATGAGTGTGGGTTCTTGATGCTTATGGAGAGGTCGTTTGTAGGGCCGTGTATTGACGGCGGAGAGAGCGGGAAGGGAGGGGACACGAGAAAAGAGAGAACCAGTGGTGAGAGTGGTACGACGGTCACCGTCGAGCGAGTCTGGTGACGGTCGGCCCACGTTGCGCCGGCTGTCGAAAGTTTGTGCCATTCGAACGAAGTGGCCATCCTCGTACCGAGGTGGTACGGAAGAAGCCCTTGAGGATGGGAAACACGTCCTTGAACTGGGTGGGAGGTCGAAAAAGGTATGCTAAGGGGACGTGAGGTGTGAAATAGAGGCAGACCGGCAGAAAGATGAGCAGAGGAGACAAGAAGGACACCATCAACTAACACGTGATCTGTCAACAAATTACGCAATCGCGCACGGACGTTCAAAATAATTGGGCCATATTCTCGTTCGTAGTGATAAAACCCCCAGAAAATTCACTTTCAAGTTGCCTTCAAGTTAATTATGATACTGATTGATTCAGATACAAGTTAGGGCCATATGGAATATTATTATTGAGAAGTTGAAGACAGCTGGTGCGGATTGAACACGCCCAACACATGGCGGGCCAGGTGGCAGTAAGCTGCAAAACCAGCTACACTTGACAGCTGGTGGCCACGAAACTACCAGCTGTGGACATGTTTCGCCGCATGTGTCTGCGCAGTGACTGTGCCAGCTGCTCCTAACGTGGGGGCACTTTGGTGGTGTAGTCTATCACCACTTCGTGTCAATTCGAGAAAATGGTCTTGAAGCATTCACAGGATACCTGCCTTCATTTCACCGCACAGAGTGGATGGGATATGGACAGCATGGCCCTCGAGAACTAGCCACAAATGCTAAGGTGGTCGGATAGCCAGTCGGAAATAGTATAGCCAATTGACATGGATTGAACTCTGACGACCTTGCCAACTGTCCAACCACCGGCTGACTACAATGGATCCAAATGCGGATTGCACGGTTATGTTTGGTTTGAACAGTTTCGATGATCTCAGAGTTGTCGGCGGCATGCCCAGAATGATTCTTCTCAAGTAGATTCTCGTATTTTGCTTGGTTTTGGAGACGCATCAAAGCATTTCCGGACGAAATCGGACACAGCAGCCATCCTACAACTACCGATATGGTAAAGTTGCTCGTGTACGTACACAGAGCCGAGTTAGTTATGACGAAGCTAAAGCGCGTCCGCAGTTGCGTCCAGCACCAACTGCATTATATTCCCAGTTCGTGGGTCCACCTGGCAGGTGAAGGGAACAGGACGTCTACAAGTTCTTGAGAAATGGACCTAAGTATATGCATGTGAACGTACACTATCATCCCATCCGTCGTGTCGGCCACGGGATCAATTTCCTTCCCATCGCCGCCGACAGAACGTCTGATTTTCAGGCCTGCAACCGCTTTCGCCACGTTTATCCAGACAGAGACATCTGCTAGGTGCGTGCCTGCGAGCAGAGGGATAAATAATGACGATGTGCACATAATGAATGCAACACTCACCGGGGTAGACGCTGAATGCAAGATAGCGATCATTGTTCAAAACAATCCTAGAAGGGAATCTTACCGACGGCCGTATCCAAAGACCATATCCTTAGGTTCGGGTGCAGGGTTTGGGCCCATGAAACGATCGGGATTGAAGGTGAAGGGGTCTGCGTACACCTTGGGGTCGTGCAGAAACTTCCTGCGGTGCGAGTTGGCTGCAGCAAGGGTGGGTGAGATGATACACACCATATATTAGCAATGACAAGAGTGTCCTTGGGGATAAAGTAGCTCTCATACACATCGTCGGCCATTGCGCGATGAGTTATGCCTGGAGAAATCTCAGGAGCTTTGGAGCTTGACAAAGGCGAATGAAATACTTAGCGGGACGATGGGCATCCACCGGTAAAGCTCCTTGCAGATTGCCTCGATATATGGCAGAGAATCTCTGTCCTCGAACGTCGGAAGACGATTCTGGCCCACCACAGCATCGATCTCGGCCTGAGCTCTGGATTGTACCTCTGGATACTTGGCGGCAGCCAGAAAATATGCGGTGACAACGGAGACAGTCTTGTATTAACCAAACTTGTGAGCCCGGACGGGACTACCGCCTACTATAAGTAGAACTTACCGTGTCGGCGCCGGCTATACCAAAAGAAAGAGAAGAAACAGGGTCAGCAGAAAGAGGGTAATACAGAAGTGTTTTGCCTACCACCGTAGAATGAGGCGGCAGACCATTTAATTTCCTCCAGGCGCTCCGTAGATATATCTTTCTCTTGAAGCAGATCCGAGGCATAACACGGGTTCTCCCGTCCGTGGGCCTGGGATCGTGAGATGAAAGCTCATGCGATGATATCAAAACTCGCCATTTGTTCCTGCACATATGCCAGAGGGACGTCCGCCAATTCATCACACGACTTGGTGTACTCCTTCGCGAGCCTTTTAAAGCCGGCGCCGGGAAACCTACGAGGTCCAAGATGGAACACGAAATGACCCTAGGAAATATTCAAGGAACCTACCAGGATGGAACATATTTCACTGAGGAAGACATGAGAAGTAAACCAGAAATAAGTGACTGCGAGACGAACAGATGGGCATTATGTCAACAAGAAAAAATGCCCCGGGACGTGTGATGTCAGAGAACTCTAAGATGGCCTGCGTACAAGATAGATCCACCGAGGGTCGACATATTTACGGAAGAGCACAAAATACCTTGTCGGCAAGATCAACCAAGGGGTCGTTCCCCTCTTCTTTGATTTTATACCCGTAGGTTAAATGGAGCACCATCGCCCCTGCAGTTCTGGCAATCACCGCGTCAAAAAAATAACAAATAAAGGAGGATTTCATCAGAACTCACTTTCTGGTAGCCTGTTCAACCAAATTGCATCAATGAAGGTGCTCCGAAGATAGATATACATTGATATTCACTGCATCAAATGCCTTTGGGTCGTTGAGGACCTGTTTCAGGAACATGTTCGCTTGGTAATCTTCCAGCGAATTGTATTTCGCCATGGCTGCTCGAGTACCGATTACTTTGCCGATTAGCTTGCGGTATTCTCTGAACCTAGCCAGAGATATATTCATGGCAAACAATAGAGCAGAATTTGACCTACCGCTGACCATATCTAGCGCTGGCTAAGACACGGTCCCAACCGCTCATGTTGGCCATCTCGAGAGTAGGACGATCGGCATAGAGATTTCCTCTCTTTTCCAGAAGTTCCGTAGCAATAGCCGGGTCGTTCAATATCACGAATGGCTGGCCCAGCAGGGTAACGGACATTATCCCACCTGAAGAGATCCTAGTCAGATCATGGAGTGTCTGTCTGCTGGACTATTCACCATAAATATCTCCCCATTGTGCAAAGGTCTTCCACGCATGACTCTTTGGCATATCGAGCACATTCCCAATGAGTGGGATCCCTTTTGGCCCGGGCGGAAGAGGAAGGGTGTTTGTACGTCGGTAAAGCCGATAGCAGATATACAGCCCTGCCGCTGTGAGAATTCCGTCGGTGGTAGTCGGGACAAACATATTGTCGGGTAGGTAGGTCAAGGAGAGGATTCGGAGAATAAGTAACGGACCAGATCACGACGTATGTGTACAGCTCCATATATATATATCTCGTATTACTCATATTACTCATATCTTAAGCAGATGCGTGTCTGTTTGCATTCTTCTTTTTCTCCCACACCGCGCTATTTCCCGAGTTGTAACTATTTGTCTTCGACGGAGCGCTCGATGGCGCTCAAAATCTGAGTTTCGGAACACTTGATGGGCTGTGCTCACGTTAACTCCCGCGCTCAACGTCCGCTCAAAAGAAAATGTCCCACGTTGACGCGGTTTCTCCCTGCCACCGCATCCCATTCTCCTGTATCAAGCGCTGAATCCTCGTCTCTCTGCGTACTCAAGCCTGATGAGATGCCCTGATTTTGGATGCACATATTTTCTTCCTTCATAATTTGCGGCCCCCTTCCCAAATTCCGTTGTTTCGGTTGCGTCAAAGTTTTCTTTTAGAATCTTTCCCACATCCAATTTTGAACATCACGAAGTAACTTCAGCTTTCCCTTTTCCGTGCTGCCGGCCGCTCCAAGGGTGTGTGTTTTGAGATAATCTTCCAAAGTTAACGTTGCCACTGATTTATTGTTCCGCGAGAATAGAGTGGAGTAAGTAACTATTGCCTTTTGAGTGTTGACATGGACAAGTCAAATGACTTTGCCTTGTCTTGGGCGTGCCCCGACGGCCAGAACGCAGTCGCGCATAACATTGCGTTGGGGATGACGGATCCACTTACAGCCCTGCGGGCCTGAACGAGGCCGTCCTCAAGTAAAGCCCATCTCGAGAAATGGAGCAGCTCACCAGCCATTCCAACACTGGTTGCAGACCCAGTCGAACGAGAACGTAAAGGTTAATCGCTGAAAATTTGGGTATACCCTAATTGGGACTCGCCATCATCATCACGTAAATCGTGCCATTCTCGTCCCTCCGTTCTCCCTGTCTTTTCGGTCTCCCCATCCGCAGGATTTAGTAGGAGGAGAAGGAGAGAAGGATGTCCACCATGCAACCCGCCTCGGGCTCGATCGCCCTCTCTCCGTCTTTGGCTCCCTCGCTGTCCACCTCTTCAGTACCTCTTCCTCCATGGCCTCTCCCTCAATATCTACCTCTGCCAGTACCTCTACGACGGCCCGCGTGCGCTCCGACGCCGAATGCGTCCCGAATCCGAAAAGGCCGCAGATAGTGACGAAGGGCTACTTGCTGCTGTTGTAGAGGAAGAACACGCGAGACGAGGAGGACGAGCAGCATGTAATGCTCAAGGTCGTGTTGCCGAGGTGGGTGTTGTTTTTGCCGTACCTATGTTATTGGCTTTTGCTTTCGCATTCGCTCCCTGGCTTTGCGACGGCTTCGTTCCGATTTCCTCTCGAATCTCTTGCCTTCCTCCTGAGTCGACGTGCCAGACGGCTTGAATTAAATTCTCGTCCTCCGCTTCTCCGACTTGGTCACACTCTTTATATTTTCTTTACCACGCCCTAACAATTCTTCCGAATCCTTTCTGCTTTTGCTCTTCCCTGGACTTTGCTTCGGGCCTTTCGCTTTCGCCCGACGCCAGCAGTGCAAAGCGGAGGCAGACATTTGGCGTGCAGGTGGCACGCCGATAATCCACGCGCGGTCGTACGAAGCAGCGATGCCTCTCCGCGCATCGCACATGTATCCGCCCCCCGCCCTGCTCTCGCTCCCGAATACATCAAGGCGCGGATGGTGCTTCATATCTTTATGACATTGGTGCCGAGTTCGTGCGGGTCTTGGGACGCCGCCGCTACGGCGCTTTCTGTGCGGCGTGGATGCGGTGGATACGGATTCCTGGACGTTTGGAGGTATGTGGCACCTTGGCCGCACCCATCGACTTCTCCACCCCAAATCCTCCTCACTGCGACTTCGTCACGTTGTCCTCCCACCGCCGTCAATCCATCCCCCCATCCCGTCCTCGTCCCTGACCTCCGACCCTCGGTCGACGCGCCTCACCGTACCTGCGATTCGCTCCCGCCTCGGTTCCCTGCCCCATCTGAAGCCAGAGGCGAAGTAGAGGGGTGGAGGCTTACGGTGCGGCATGAGCATGTGCAGCGAGGGTGTAGGTGTGGTGTGGCACCAGCGGTCGCGAGCATAGGTTCGCTTGTGCACGCTGCGCGCGCGGATCTACATATCGAGATCATTGCGTGCACCCGCACCAGAGGAGTCGACATGCAGTTCAGCGCGGGGGAGGGTGCGCGGTAGCTGGGTGCCCTGGACGGCGGCTGTGGATGAGGGTCGCAGGATTACGAAGGCGCGACTCATTCGTCTGCGGGTTTCGTGGCGCGGCGGTGCTGGCGCGCAGGCGGTGCAGTCTCGGCGTGGAGCAGTAAGGTCAAGGTCGCTTGCGAGCAGGGTACGGGTCTGCGAGGGTTAGAGGGGCCGCGTGGTTTAGTGCGGTGGCGCTGTGCGCAGGAAAAGAATTAGCCGGGTGCTCTCGAGAACAAGTGGGAGTGGGCACCCCTGCGGAACCCGCGCCGCATCAGGATCAATCCTGCAGTTTCTCGCTCCACCGATGCAGTTTCTCGCTCCACCGAGAAAATTCCATGGTGCATGGCCTCGCTGCACCTACCCTTCCACTTGCATATTTCCCATCCTCCCATGAAACTCTTCAATTTACATAGGTTCACGTCCGGCACGCGCCCACGCCCATGATCGTTTCTTGCTCGACTGCAGTACCGCCTCATAGGCACGTTTCTTCCCCTTATCCCGCGGCACCACCACGTCCCCGATGCCGATGCAATCCCCGCACCACCAGCAGCTTACGGCTCGAGACACCGTTTCCTCTTCCGGAGCTACGCGCACGCTCCATGCGCTATGTCGGTCGTGGTTCGCTGGTTTGCTTCTCCTTGGCTGCCATTGCTCCTGCCGGCGCGCATATCCCTCTCACCCTCCCAGTTCCGGACTATGCTCTGAGTTTTTCTCCCACTATTTCAAATATGACGCGCCCTTTTGCTCCTCGCCGCTGTATCACTCACCTCATACGCACGTCTCCCGCCCCTCGACTCCGCAGCCCGCGAGGCGATGCGCACGCGCGGTATCGCCAATGGCTCGGAACTTGGAACCTTTTCCCGCTCGACGCTTCACACCTGCCACCGACGTCGAGGCGGCACGCTCGGGTACATGTCGCCGCAGACGGAGGGTAGGACGCGGGTGGGCTGGAATGAGGAAATGGACATTGCATCCAGACCACGGACTTTGAGGGCCACCTCTCGAGCCCCTTGCCTCTTGCCTTGTACCTTCTATGTTTTCTATCTTCATGAGGGAATAGTTATGAGGATTCAAGAATTCGGCGGCTATTGGCGTTGATCGCCAACATCACCACTACTGGTTCTCTCTGCCACCACCCACGACTTTTTGAAAAGGTTCTTTCTCATTAATTCATTGGTCTAAATCTTCGTTTCGAACCCTCGTGCTTAGTCAACGTCCAGTCAACGAAGGTTCTCGAACACGGCGGGATTATTCAAGTTCTCATTTGGTACGTATCCCAGTAATTATACTGTGCAACTTCATTCAATTTCCCGCGGGCTGGGTTGTGGCGTCATCCCACCGCCTGTAGCTCAGGCTCAGTCAATCTACTGCGTCGACCCGCGTCAACCCACAATTAAATGCGCACTTCACCCGTCCGAGTCTGCCCTGGTTTTGTATTCTCGTCTGCACTCAAAATTCAAACCACCAATTTACGTGTCGTTCTACTTCGTCTGTGTACCAGCGAGCTTCGATGGGCGGCCCTGATAACGCACTCCCACTGTTCCCTCAACATCAGCCTTGTCCCGGATCACCTTTACGCCACGACCGCCTCTCGGCTAATTAATTTCAACATGTAACCTGCGGCAGCGAATTCAAAACCAAATCTCGGGGAATTCGTCCCGTGGTGCATTTCTGCTTTGAATTGTTGCCATTCTTTCTTCACATCTTCATTTATTTCCCTTCCTCGACGTCCCAGGTGCTGACCTACGATCTTTGTCGCGCTCCCTTCCGAATTCGACTGTCACGGAATCTCTCCTGAAATTGGGCGTGGTCATCAATAATCAAGCAGCAATCAAACCCTTTCTTCCTTTTTGCTGGCAGCCTGTTGTGTGGTACCGGCTCGCATCTCTCCCAGTCCGATTCACCCCACCGACGCTTCAATCCCTGTGGTAGTGCTCGCATGGTATCAAGCGAGGACGGCGGTTCCGGTGTGCCTCTTATTTGTGTCGTTCTTTCTTTAGTTCACTTAATTCAAAATCAACCTAGAGATTAATTCTGGGTCCTCTCGGATAGTGGGTTGCTTTCTATGGTTGGTTCTATAAACCGGTCTTTCTGTCCTACCAGTGTATTATTTTCTTGAGGAAAGAAATCCATCCCTCCCCGTGTGCTGTCGGCAAAGTCAGCTTTCGATCGCAGTAGGGTTTTGTTGGCCCTAGTACGTAGTTATCTCATGAATGCGTCACCAACCTTTCTGCTCTGCTCCCCTTCCTGAAACCTTTCACCAGGTAAGCGCAAATTCCAAATCTACCACATTATGCCTTGAGTAATTCTTTCGAGGAACATTGTGCTTCCTTCTGTATTTCCAATTTTCCCCGGACGTCGTTGAACCTATGTGACTTTTGCGTCATCTGAAATTCCGTTCTATGTGGGCTTTCTGAGTACTTGGTCTCACCTTTTAGGCCAAGCTCGATTCTCGCACACCCAAGCTCCGATCCCGACCTTCGATGCGGAATCTCCAAGGTTGCCTCTGCAATTGCCCACAGATATGATAAAGAGCAAATCGTTTGCGTTGAGGACTTGTGTACCTGTAGCTGAGTGTTTTCAATAGCTTCCTCCTCCAGGAAAACGATCATGGTTCATGTTTTCTGTCCCTTGCCTTGCCGTCCATCACCGGTTCGCCAACGGAGCATGGCTGTTCTTCTGCTTCTTGAATGTGGTTTTTGGTTGCTAGTATCAGAAGCACGCCGAGCAAACAACCGAACTCAACCAAAGAAGTCACCACTCAGAGGGTCAAACCTGTGCGTTTGGTGGTTCGAATCTCGGGAACTTGTGAGTTTCGAACTGAATTTGAGAGATGGTGTAGGAAAAGGGGGAGAGCCGGTGTTGCACGCGTAGGCGGTGCGCATCTGCTAGCGCTAATAGCTTTGGTATATTATTATCAGGCACTCTACCTGTCCAAAGTAATATAAAACAATATGATGTTCTCGAGAGACCGCCGCGCAACAACAGGTAGGGCTAATCGCCTCCGAAATTCCACGCGGCTCGCATGGGGGCGCTTCGTGCCCACGCTCAGAGGTCGCAAATGAAATGGGCTGGCCATCCACGGCTATAATGCAGAATGCGAGGTACGGATACGTACGTGTCCTGGTGACTGAGGTGCCCCTCCACTCCGCACGGGCTCGCATTGAACATGATCGTACGCAAGGACACCCCGGTAAAACGCGTAAAAAGGAGGGAATACACTCCCTCGCTGCCAGGGGCAGCATCCGGTAGGTGCTACTGTATGAAGCACGGTGCTTGGATACACAATAACAGTCGCCGCATACCATACGTCGGATACGAGTCTGCGAGCAGATTTGGGATTAGCGAGGGGCGATTTCCTTGTGTCGAATTTTTTGTGGGAGCTCACCTCGCAAGGGACGAAGAAGGGAAAACGCAGACGTACGCATGAACAATAGCCAAAATCTTCATTATCCAGCCCGAGCCACAGGTATGCTTGGACAGTCCTCGTCCTCGTCCTCTTCGCCGTGCCTGCCTCCAACCGTTTCCCCACTTCGATTCGTAGAGCCAGTCGGAATGGGAAGAAAGAGGTCAAGAGTCGGAGGAGGAAGAGAGAAGCTCCGTGAGTCTTTAGGTGGTGTCAGCACCGGCAAAGCGCGTCTCTGTCGGCAACAATGGAAACGTCGGCGTCGGCCTCGAGGAAAGATCAGGATGGAGGAAAAAGGGAAGGGAGAGGGAAGAGAAAGGATGAGGGAAAGCAGACAACGGAGGACGCACACACCAACAGGTCCCGACAGCCGTACTTGCGACATTGCGGGGTGGAAGAACTGAGAAGGACGGCACCAACAGGTCCCGACAGCCGTACTTGCGACATTACGGGGTGGAGGAACTAAGAAGGACGGGCCTCCAGCATCTGCTCTCCGTCGCCGATCAGGAATACGAGGAAGAGGTCCCGAAGGACGCAGGATCTGCGAGGAGACAAGTCAGTGGCGCGAAAAGGGCGATACCAAGTAACGGAGATGTGAGGAGGAAGGGGACAGGACAGAAGGGTAGTGAGGGATAGAAAGCAGGCGTACTCACCCGTTGAGGAGCGCGCATGCTATCGCTTCGCTGGACCGCGGGATGCTGCGGGCGGCCTACGGTCTATGCTGCCACGTCCAGTCGCGCCTCGGCACCGGGGTGCGTGGAGTGAGGAGACGACCGAGAGGGAACGTGGAGGGACCGACGTAAGGTGTGGAGAGTGGAAGCAAAGCCATAGCCGAGCGTCGAACGTGCGCGTTGAGTCGAGAGCTGAGGGTCAAGCGCTAGTAGTCGAGTGTCGAGCTGACGGTGTAGTAACCCTTGCAGAGTCGCAGCGAACGAAAAGCAAAGCAAGAAGCCGGGAGCGAAAGTGCCACTCACGCCGCTTCATTGGCCGCATACGGGAAGCGGTTAGGCGTCCGACAGAGATTAAAACTGCAGATGAGTCTAGCCGGTGGCGAGCGATAGGCCGTTGAGTTGCAGACCATGGGTCAACTCTTGAGCTTGATCGTCGAGGAGCGGCGCCAAGTGTGTGGACGGAGGTAAACCTAGATTTGATCCGACCTAGATCAAAATTGAGACGCTGTCAGCAGGCCGTCCTTATCAAGCGCCGCTCGCACGTAAGTACGGCACCCAAACAATGCAGCGACCACGCAACATCGTCAAGCGCACATTCCGGAAACGGTGGCCACTATTCTCCGGCTCGGCCACAGTGAATACATATTACAACCCAACTGATCTGCGTTTCGACTAGGACTACCGAACTTCATTCGGGAGCAATATCGAAGCTGTCAGCTGGTGTCGTCGCCGAAGCGCCACATCAATCTAAGTTCGGCCCACACGTAAGTACTCCATGCGACTTCACAGCCTTCTGTCCAATTTAAAAGCGCAACGTGTCCCATGCATGTTTCTCCGCACTTCCTCTTAACCGTGCCTGTGCTTCAATACATTCTCCGTGCTACCACCCGCAAGTCTACTGCAGCAATACATCCTTTGGTCAGGTATGTCGCTGATGTGACCTTTGGCACTGGCTGATATAGTGTTGTTGTTCACACATAAGATTTACACTTACCATGGATTCGTTCTCCAGCGGCCATCACACAACAATCCTTGGTGCGAATAATATCAGTGGTCAATTGTGTCTAACTCTTCTGCAGGGGGTATCGGAGGGTCAGGTGGACAAGGTGTAGGGCGTGGCATTGGGGGTGCAGGTGGCAATGCTGAAGGCCCTCAGTTCAATGTGTCAGGCACCAATAATTGGAATGTCACAGTTCATGGTGGTAAATGACTACAATATACTGTCAAAAGCTGTTATTGATGGTACACACCAGATTTCCGTGTCAACCCAGGAGCTAGGAATGAATCATTACATGCTATTAAGCAGAAGGACTCCAAGCTCTGTCCTTTGCCAGTGTGCTCATTTACAGGACGAGGAGATATTCTTCAAGAGATGCGCCAACACTTTGACAGTGATCAAGGATCTCAACACATCTTTGTCTTGCATGGCCTCGGGGGGGCTGGAAAAAGTCAGCTGGCTTTCAAGTTTTTGCAAGACTCCCAAGCCAACCATCGGTATGAATAAATCTCATGTTTTTGCAAATGTGTGACACCCAATTTCTAGCTTCTCTGAAATATTATATATTGATGCCACCAATGAACAGACACTTGAAACAGATCTGAAGATGGTTGCCCCTGCAGGCAAATCAGCTGAAGCGACTCTACACTGGCTTGCAGGCAGACACGAAGAGTGGCTTCTCTTTTTGATAATGCCGATGATGTCCAGTTGGATATTTCAAAATTCTTCCCTCGCTGCACCTTTGGAAACATTTTGATCACAACTCGCAACCAGGAACTTTGCATTCTGGCTAGTGCAAGCTCAAGGGTGTCAGATATGGAACCTGACGATGCAAAAGACTTGCTCTTGCAGTTGGCTTTCCAAGGGAGGAGTGATAAGCAAGAGAAACTCAGCAACAACGAGCGGGAGAAACTGGCGGTAGCCATTGTGAAGGTCAGTTCTTTCAGGTTTTCTTGGATGGTCCAATTCAAACAAAAGCAAATCACAGGAACTCCATTGCTTTGGTTTGGCTGTTTCCCAAGCAGGTGGTTATATTCATGCCCGTGGCAAACTCAGCAGGTATCTGAAACTCTATCAAAGCCATCGGGACGAGTTGCTGCAACGAGCAGAGATCCAAGGACAGAATCAATATGGCCTAGCTGTATATGCAACCTGGGATTTAAGCTACAAGAAGCTTAGCTCCCCTGGGAAAACCATGTTGCAGATTTCCTCCATTCTACATCATGAAGGCATTTTGGAAGAAATATTTGAAAAGGCATCAATATCTCAGAAGGAGCTGGATGATTCTGAGTTGCAGATGGAAGTGACCTGGCTTTTGACTGAGCTTGGAAAGCGGGATGCAACCTGGGATTCTTTTGTCTTTGAAAGGGTGATGGGGGAACTTGAATCATATTCCCTCATTGAACGGGATAGACAAGATGACTCATATCACATTCATCCCCTGGTACAGCACTGGAGTGGCACCACTATAGGAACAAACAGATATCACATGCAGAAATGTGTGCTTGCTATGATCGGCTTGTCAATTTCTTGGAGTTTTGGAGATGAGGACTACAAATATCGACGCAAACTCTTACAGCATGTTACCAGGAGTATTGAGTCCTTGGACCGGGAAGAGATCTGCACACTTGTTGCACTTTATATTAGCCTTGTGTATTCTGAAGGGGGCCACTGGAAGGATGCAGAGGCACTTGAGGTGGTGGTTATGGAGAGGAGGAAGCATGTGCTGGGAGAGGAGCATCCAGACACCTTGACAAGCATGGCCAATCTTGCGATCACATATCGGAACCAGGGCTGCTGGAAGGATGCAGAGGCGCTTAACATGGTGGTCATGGACATCAGGAAGTGTGTGCTAGGAGATGAACATCCAGACACCTTGATGAGTATGGCCAATCTTGCAGTCACATATTACCACCAGGGCCGCTGGAAGAATGCAGAGGCACTTGAGGTGGTGGTCATGGAGATGAGGAAGCATGTTCTGGGAGAGGAGCACCCTTACACCTTGATCAGCATGGCCAATCTTGCGTGCACATATAAGAATCAGGGCTACTGGAAGGATGCAGAGGCACTCGAGGTGGTGGTCATGGAGATGAGGAAGCGTGTGCTGGGAGAGGAGCATCCAGAAACCTTGAGGAGCATGACCAATCTTGGGTGCACATATCATAGACAGGGCCACTGGAAGGATGCAGAGGCACTTGAGGTGGTGGTTATGGAGATGAAGAAGCATGTGCTGGGAGAAGAGCATCCAGACACCTTGATAAGCATGGACAATCTTGCATCCACATACCAGGGGCAGGGTCACTGGAAGGATGCAGAGGCACTCCAGGTGGTGGCCATAAGGACATGGAAGCGCGTGCTGGGAGAGGAGCATCCAGACACCTTGGTGAGCATGGCCAATCTTGGATTCACATATCAGAACCAGGGCCACTGGAAGGATGCAGAGGCGCTTGAGGTGGCAGTCATGGAGCTGAGGAAGCGTGTACTGGGAGAGGAGCATCCAGAAACCTTGAGGAGCATGGCCAATCTTCCATGCACATATCAGGACCAGGGCCGCTGGAAGGATGCAGAGGCACTCGAGGTGGTGGTCATGGAGAAGATTTGATCCGGCCCAAATTAATTAACCGTTCTTTAAGCAAATGGCTCCTCGGCTGTGCAATTTCCCCATATATTTGCGCTCTTTCCTTCCTTCTCTGCGGATCCTCTGTCTTTAGCTCCGTTCAAACCAACTTTTGCTGTGTTATCTTCTCACTGCGGCCCGTCTCGTGTCCAACCTTCGTACCCATTTGTCCCAAGATTTCTCGCGATGCCCCAATTGTACACCTACGCCTACACTGTCTCTTTAGCCCACTCAGACGAGATTAAACAGCTAACCATTCTTTAAGATTTTACTCATTTGGCTGTGCTATATCCCCATGTAACCTATCTCCTTTTGTTCTTCCTCTGCCCTCCTCTGCCCCTGCTCTTCGATTAACCCCTTCTTTTGTCGGCTCTCTCCGCTTTTCGACACTGTCTTTTCATTTACCGTCAGCCAGCTGACCCCGGCGCAGCTTTTTCTTGACAGGTCGCAGTCGACCGCAGCTGTTGCTGTCTACAGCGAAGCATGATTCTATTCATCAGGCCGGGTGGCCACGTATCCTCCCGGCAGGTTCTTCACATATAAGAATGGCGTGAATGGAACTCCTGCACCCACTTTGCTCCTCGAATTCATTTTCGGTTGTGGTCTGATCTCTGGATCTGCTGCTGCGTGGAATAGCCCTCTACTTGGGTTCGAATCAAAACTACTACTTCAAGCCTGGGCATCTGCTTGATCATCCTCAAAATTTGTATGTATGCAACTGCCACTGTGTCAATGCTCTCAATGCCGAATCTCGCGCTAGCTGTGTCACCGGTTACTTCCTCACCCATGATTGCTTTTCATTTCAGTTCTGAACCTCAACCCATGCCACATTGCTTCCAATTCCTCCGCCCCGCGGCCCTATCCTGCCGGCTTTCGTTTTATGTCAACATTTGTGGGTTTCTTGCGTTTCCGTTGTTCACTCTAGCTGGCAACAAATCATGAACCAGATTCACATCTTCATATCTTCAATCTTTCCACCGTTTCTGGCTGGCAGATGAATCAAATGCAAGATCTCAGCTCAAGTTCCTCGATCACCTGCTCTCGCTAGTGCTTCTTTTGCCTCTCCTCTTGAGCACCCAGCTCAGATTATTCTTGGTTAACTGGCAGTGATTAACGGCTCTTCTAACTGCTCTTCTTCTGCTGTTTTCCCTGTTATATCTCTAATAACTTCCCATGACTTGATTTCTTTGATTCCCCGTGTCGTTTGTCGATTTCGCTATTCACATCGTCTGTTTCCTTTCTAACTGTATTATACGCCGCCAACAATACATTATTTTCTTGATCTTTTCTTGCCATGATTCTTATTGCCGGAGCGAAGCGGCGGCTGGTCTTGTCAAAATTAAGACGCTGTCAGCAGGCTGTCCCTAGCGCCGCTCTTACGTCAAGTACGGCAGCCGAACAATGCCGCGACTACGCCAAGACTACGCAAGCGCACACTCCAGAAACTGTGGCTACTATTCTCCGGCTCGCCAACACAGTCCTCAACCCCCAACTGATCTGCGTTTCGACCAGGGCTACCGCACTTCATTCGGGAGCAATAGAGAGTTTGCACAACAGCCATATGAGCCATCAGATGGCTTTTGTGCAGTGCGCGCCGTATGGCTAATGGCTTATATGGCTGGGGATATACTATCTTGATTCTCTTCAGAAATGTTTGTCATTATTACAAGTGTCAAGTTCTTTCTCAAAAACAAATTGCCTAGCTACCACACTCATCTGCTACAGCGAATATCACCAGGAACATGAGATTTCCAGCAAGAATTGGGGCTCTCCAGCTGTGAATGTTGCAACAGCAGACCGTATATGACCAGAATACATACAAAGTAAGCTCAATAAGCGAACTGGTTCGAAAGTCATGCCGTCTGAAAGCCATATGGTGCGCACAGCAAAAAAGCCATCAGATAGCTCATATGGCTGGTGCGCAAACAGGTTAATATCGAAGCTGTCAACTGGCTGTCGTCGCCGAAGTGCCACATCAATCTAAGTTCGCCCCACACGTAAGTACTGCACGCGACTTCACAACCTTCTGTCCAATTTAAAAGCGCAACGTGTCCCATGCATGTTTCTCCGACACTTCCTCTTAACCTTGCCTGTGCTTCAATACATTCTCCGCACTACCACCCGCAAGTCTACTGCAGCAATACATCCTTTGGTCAGTTATGTCGCCGATGTGACCTTCGGCACTGGCTGATATAGTGTTGCTGTTCATACATAGGATTTATACTTGCTCAGAATAGCCATGGATTCGTTCTCCAGCGGCCATCACACAACAATCCTTGGTGCGAATAATATCAGTTGTCAATTGTGTCTAACTTTTCTGCAGGGGGTATTGGAGGGTCAGGTGGACAAGGCATAGGGCGTGGCATTGGGTGTGCAGGTGGTAATGCCGAAGGCCCTCAGTTCAATGTGTCATGCGCTAAAAATTGGAATGTCACGGTTCATGGGGGTAAATCACGCAATATATTGGCAAAAGCTGTTCCTGATAGTACCCATCAGATCTTCTTGTCAACCCAGAAGCTAGGAAAGAATCATTGCATGCTATGAGGCACAAGCTTTGCCCTTTGCCAGTGTCTTCATTCACAGGACGAAAAGATATTCTTCAGGAGATGCACCAACACTTTGACTGTAATCGAGGATCTCAACACATCTTTGTCTTGCATGGCCTCGGGGGTTCTGGAAAAAGTCAACTCGCTTTCAAGTTTTTGCAAGACTCCCAAGCCAACAACCGGTATGAATAAATCCCATCAATTTTGCAAATGTGTCACACCAATTTCTAGCTTCTCTGAAATATTCTATATTGATGCCACAAATGAACAGACACTTGAAACAGATCTGAAGATGATTGCCCCTGCAGTGGTGGCTGAATCAGCTGGAGCACCTCTACACTGGCTGGCAGGCAAACAAGAGTGGCTTCTCTTCTTTGATAATGCAGATGATGTCCAGTTGAATATCTCGAAATTCTTCCCTTGCTGCACTTTTGGCAATATTTTGATCACAACTCGCAACCAAGAACTTTGCATTCATGCTAGTGCAAGCACAAGGGTGTCAGATATGGAACCTGACGATGCAAAAGACTTGCTCTTGCGGTTGGCTTACCAAGGCAGGAGTGATAGGCAAAAGAAACTCAGCAGCGATGAGCAGGGGAAACTGGCAGTAGCCATTGTAAAGGTTGGTTCTTTTAAGTTCCCTTTATGATCCAATTCAAACTGAAGCATAACACAGGAACTCCATTGCTTTGCTTTGGCTGTTTCCCAAGCAGGTGGTTACATACATGCCCGTGGCAAACTCAGCAGGTATCTGAAACACTATCAAAGCCGTCGTGACCAGCTTCTGCAACATGCCGAGATTCAAGGACAGGGTCAATACAGCTTGGCTGTATATGCGACATGGAATTTAAGCTACAACAGGCTTAGCTCACCTGGGAGAACCATGTTGCAGATTTGCTCTAGTCTACATCATGAGGGTATCTTTGAACAAATATTTGAAAAAGCAGCAATATCTCAGGAGGAGCTTGAGGATTCTGATTTGCAGAGGGAAGTGACCGGTTGTTTGAATGAGCTTGGAAAGCGGGATGCGACCTGGGATTCTTTTGTATTTGAAAGGGTGATGGGGGAACTTGAATCATATTCCCTCATTGAACGGGATAACCAAGATGACTCATATCGCATTCATCCCCTGATACGGCACTGGAGCAGCACCACTATTGAAACAAACAGATATCACATGCAGAAATCTGTGCTTGCTATGATTGGCTTGTCAATTTCTTGGAGTTTTGGAGTTGAGGACTACAAATATTGACACAAACTCTTACAGCATGTTACCAGAAGCATAGATTCACTGAACCCAGAAGAAATCTGCACATCTGTTGCAACTCATATTGAACTTGTGTATTTTGAAGGGGGCTGCTGGAAAGATGCAGAGGCACTTAATGTGGTGCTCATGGAGAGGAGAAAGTGTGTACTGGGAGAGGAGCATCCAGACACCTTGACAAGCATGGCCAATCTTGCGTGCACATATCGGGATCAGGGCCGCTGGAAGGATGCAGAGGCGCTTGAGGTGGTGGTCATGGAGATGAGGAAGCGTGTACTGGGAGAGGATCATCCAGACACCTTGACGAGCATGGGAAATCTTGCACGCACATATCGGGATCAGGGCTGCTGGAAGGATGCAGAGGCACTTGAGGTGGTGGTCCTGGAGATGAGGAAGCGTGTCCTGGGAGAGGAGCATCCACACACCTTGATGAGCATGGCCAATCTTGCATGCACATATCAGGATCAGGGCCGCTGTTATATCCGTGTCCGGAAAGAAAAGGAAACGGCCGGAAGGACGGACAGCCGGAAGGGCCGGAAGGACGGATGGCCGGATGAAGTGTCGGGGGCCGGACGAAGGTCCGGATGTAAAGCGATACCACAAGAGTATAAGGGTACACCAATTAACTTGGCTCCGAAGGTCGGATAGAAAATGGGACAGAGGTCGGACGACGGAGCAATGCGGAGGCAAAGCACGTTAATTATCAACTAAGGTTACATCCGAAGTAAGTACGTATTTATACCAAGTACGGAGATAGTCCGGATGCGTTTGGAGAAGAAGTTAAAGACAATAGGAATAAGCGAAGACAATAAAGACAATAAGGAATACATGTGGAGCATAAGTCATATGGTAAAAGAAGGGGAAACGCTCAGTAAATCTTCATTGCGTAAAAACCCCGAGGGCGTGCGTCAACGACCAAGGTCGGACGCAACAGCGAGTGAGACGGATGCGAGCCGGAGTTCGGATAACGCGTCCGGAAGGGAGGAGAGTCGGATCCGAGGATCCGGACGGAGGACGGAGGAAGTCCGGACGGAGCCGGAGAGGTCCGGATGGAGCCGGACGGAGTGGGAGTTGCATGGTTGTAACAGCCGCTGGAAGGATGCAGAGGCACTCGAGGTGGTGGTCCTGGAGATGAGGAAGCGTGTCCTGGGAGAGGAGCATCCAGACACCTTGATGAGCATGGCCAATCTTGCATGCACATATAATCACCAGGGCCGCTGGAAGGATGCAGAGGCACTCGAGGTGGTGGTCATGGAGATGAGGAAACGTGTGCTAGGAGAGGAGCATCCAGACACCTTGAAGAACATGGGCAATCTTGCGAGCACATATTGGAACCAGGGGTGCTGGGAGGATGCAGAGGCACTCCAGGTGGTGGTCATGGAGATGAGGAAGCGTGTACTGGGAGAGGAGCATCCAGACACCTTGATGAGCATGGCCAATCTTGCGTGCATATATGCAGACCAGGGCCGCTGGAAAGATGCAGAGGTGCTTGAGGTGGCAGTCATGGAGATGAGGAAGCAAGTGCTAGGAGAAAATCATCCAGCCACCTTGACGAGCATGGCCAATCTTGCAGATACATATAAGACCCAGGGTCGCTGGAAGGATGCAGAGGCACTCGAGGTGGTAGTCCTGGAGAGGAGGGAGTGTGTACTAGGAGAGTAGCACCCACACACACATTGATGAGCATGGCCAATCTGGGTCCAAATGACTGATACAGAGGAAATTTCCAATACAATATCAAAAATGACTGAGAGTCATCATTTCGGGATGATTTGAAAGGGGAATGGCAAGATAATGTTTCAGTTTAGTCCATTTTTCAAATGTTCAACTCAGATGAGTGAGGGTACATGTGGCTGGAACTGATGTAATGTCCGTTTTGTAGCAAGTTGATATGAAGTAAACTTTATACAATGCCTTGATGTGTAGTGAGCTGGTGGCTGGTTGGTGAAGGACAACAATGAGGCAAAAAAAGTGATGGAATTGGAAGGGCTTCAACTTGAGTTGAGCGCACTGTCTGCTCAAAACCTTAAAGGTGGGGACAATGAAATGCACATGCCCACCCCGAACAACCAAGCCTTTCTGTAGTGATATTTGTATTTGTGTAGTATCATCAGCCCAATAACAGATATTTTTTGAAAAGGCAGGCAAGAAACAGATAATGGTCTTGGGCTCATGTCGACCGGGCTGTCTGCTGAAATTGATGGATGCCCACCAATTGGATGCAGATGTTCCCCAAGATGACCAAGCCTTTCTGCTACTTCTGCTAGTATATTCACACCTGCCAAACTTTGTCAGCTCATCGAATTTTCAGTAAAAACAACTCCCTGAGCCAAGTTGAAGGGCATGGACTCAGGTCAAACACGCTGCGTGGGCCAAAATCAATGGGTGCTACCCAGTCAAATGCAGATGCACACCACAGGTGACCAAGCCTGTATGGGGCACATCCGTGCATAATCAAATCCTTCGTACTGTCCAAAAAAGAACTTCTGTGCAAACTGTGTGTGGCTCAAGCCCGAGTTGAACAGGTGAACACAGCTCCACTTCCAGGTGAGGACAAGAACATGCAGCAGATGTGAACTCCTCTACTCTGAGCCTTGAAAGTCTTTGGAGTAAAGGGGGGCAGGAGTGATTTTTTGAAGTGTCCAACTCGGGTGAGCGAGTATATGTGTGGTTGTTGCTGATTTGATGTCTCGCTGATACCAAGTTGAGCAGAATCATAGTGAAAGCACAAGGAGCACTTTGGTTTTTCAGGATTCTTGGACAACCATGAGCTGGTGGCTCCTGAGGTGAAGGAGGATGAGGAGATCAAAGAAAAACCCAAAACTGGGAATGGCTTGGGCTTGAGTCGAGCGAGAGAAGTCTGCAGGAATTTTGGCCATGGTTCATTGAATGCAGATGTCCACCATGGGAAAACAAGCCTTTCTGGCAATATATTCACACCTCCAAACCTCATCAGCTTGTTGAATTTTGGGAGAGAAAAAGATGATGAATTGATTGGAGCCTAAGGGCTCAGTGCTCAGGGTTGAGTTGAATGAGCTATCTCTGCAGGAAGCAATTTGTCAAGCTCATGCCCACCACAGATGACCAAGCCTTTCTGCATTCAGGTTCAGCAATTTGATAATGATCTTGAGGAAAATGTACAGGAAACACCTGAAGGTCTTGGGCTCGAGTTGAATGAGCCATGTCTTCTGCAAGCAATTTGGGCCTCTTTGCATTTATCAAATGCAGATGCCCACCACGGGTGCCAAGCCTTCCCAAATCTCATTAGCATAGAAGTGTATAAAGGACTGACAAACAAACTCTCAAAGTCGACTGTTAATTTGAGCACTCTTCAAGGCTTTGTTCGCATTTACACTGGTATAACAAAGAAATATAAGACTTGAAAAGGGATTTCATGAGGAAATGTAAAAAAAAAGGACCATCATTTCTGTATGATTGCTCGGGCCCCAGTCAAATGGGCGATGTCTGCATATCTGCGTACCAGAAATGAACATGCAGCAGCAGTGGTACAAACAACCGAGGTTAGAGGTAAAATTATTTGTAGTGTGTCTACGAGAGACTAGGACCCCTCTGCTGTGAGCCTTTCAGAGACCTGGGTGCAAACCTGAGCAAGGGGGATGAGTAGGTGATTTCGCAGTGCTCAACTCTCTGCAGGCTTGCTTTGTGGAAATCAAAATTCCATTCCTGGCTGGTCTGCTGGGTAGCAAAGAATGGATTAAATAATTATGGGTGGAGCTCAACAAGAATGCAAAGACACCATCATGCAAATACACATGCTAATGTCAAAAAATGAGGGGACAATTGATCCATGTCGGACCCAAATCAAACAGGTGAAATCCGCTCAAATTCAATTACTTGGGGAATGTGGAACATGCAGCAGATGTGGACCGCTCCACTCCAAGCCTTGTAAAGTCCCGGGCAGGAGTGAGTAATTATTGGCTGTTCAATATAATTTCGCACAAATGGCTGTCGATGATAGTCAGTTGCATAAAGATTTTGACAAAAAGGAACCCCCGAAACAAGAAAGGCTTGGGCTCGAGTCAAATGAGTGATATCTTCTGCAAACAATATGCACATCTTTACATTCATGAAATCAAGTTTTTCCTGGGTTTGCAACTGGGGAGCAGAAGTTGGTTCAATTTCATGAGCTTAGATGTAATGAATATGCACCTGAGTCTCATCTGCGCTGATATTACCGACAAATATAACGACTCAAGCGCGCCAAGAAAGCTCAATAGGGGAACACAAAGAAAAAGAGGACACTCCGCTCGGGCCCGAGCCGAACGGGCGATGTCTGCTTGAACGCAGTTTCAACATATGAAGGTGGCGTGCAGCAGATGCGGCCCCTCTTCTCCCAGCCTTGAATTTCCTAAAGTGCGAAACAGCAAAAGTGAGTGATTTTGCAGTGTTCAACCCACCACATACTTGCTTTGTGGGAGTCAAAATCACATTCAGGGCTGTGCACTGTGTCGATGCAAAGCATAGACCAAATAATTAATGGTCTAAGAGCTGGAAAAGAAAATTTCACATCTACAGGCATGCACATGCACATACTAATGTCTAAAAAAAGAACTTCTGCGCCAACTGCATGGCTCGGGCCGCCGAACGGGGGAGGTCTGCTTGAACTTGGAAGCCGCAATGTTACGTGAAGCAGACGCAGACCACTCCGCACCAGGTGAACATCCCTGGCTGGTGCACTGTATTGAGGGAAAGCAACGATTGAATACCCAGTGGTAGAGGTCGACAAGACTGTGTCCACAGACAAAGACCCAAAAGAAGGGGGCGAATCCCACATGGTTCGGGCACGAGTCGAACGGGCTAAAACTGCTTGACTCTTGGAAAATACCGAGTTATATACAACAGATGCAGACCCCTCCGCTCCGAGCCTTGCATTTCCTCTGTACGACCCCAGGCAAGGGGAATGATTTATCGCACTCACCCAGTCAAAATACAAATTTCGCTCCATTCCTGGCTGGTGCGCGGGCGCTGTATTGATGCAACGACTGGATTGAAGAAATCATGCTGGTAGAAGTCGAAAAGCATGCATTAAAGCGCAAACACAGACATCACGTGCAAAAAAGAACTGCTACGCCGATTCCATGGCTCGGATCCGAGTCTAACAGGCGATGTCTGCTGGAACACAAGATATTGCCTACGGGCGGCAGATACAGACCACTTCGCTCCACGCCCCGAAAGTTTTGTGTACGAACGTGCGTAGGAGTGAGTGATCCTGGACTGTTCCATCTGCAGAAGGAGTTGTAATTTTGCTTGAGTAGCTGTCGATGAATTAATATAGCTGGGAACCACTCACTGGTGAAGCGCTCAGATGGTACTTAGAAGTTCATCCTAGGGTTATCTTGTGGGGTCGAGGATGAGCAGAAAACACAAAGAACGGTACATTTTGCGAGTATTGTGAGCCTTGGTTTTATCAAGTTCAGATGCTCAGAACAAGCGAGCATTGCATTCGGGCAAAATGGCGAAATTCATTGCAAGGGCATGGGCTTGAGTCGAACACGCAGTTTCTACTGTACGGAATCTGTTGGATTGATTGAGTGTATGTAGTAGGTGTGGGCATAAGGACTGTGCATGTTGAAAATCGAAAATAGAAGGTATTTCCCTGCAAACAATAGATTGAATAAATAATGGTAGAGGTGGAAAGGAATGTATTAATTCACAGACACAGACACATGCGCAAATTCATGTCCAAAGCAGTATTTCTACTAAACCTGCACGGCCCAGGCCTGAGTCAAACGGGCGAAGTCTACTTGAATGCACCTTGGCGCTCCTGGGGTTATGGGCAGCAGCTGCGGACCCCTCCGCTCTGAGCCTTGACAACTCCGTGTCGCGAATGTGTTGAAGGGGGGTTCATTGGCAGGTGAAAATGAAATTTCCGCAGGGTTTCATTCCTGGACGGTGTGTTGTAATGATATCAAAATGAATAATTTGGCCAGTGGAGACTAAAAAGAATGCATTCACAGATAACGTGCAAAAAACGGTGTGCAGAACAAGCAATTTCTCCTGGCATACACGATACTGCCTGACTGGCAGCGGATGCGGACCCCTCCGCTCCAAGCCTTCAATTCCCTAGGTGCAAACCTGGGTGATTTTGCGGCATTCATTTTCCTGGCTGGTGAGCTGTATTGATACTGATGCAGCAAAGAATGAATTGAACAATCCGGTAGAGCTCGAAACAAATGTGTTCACACTCACACTCACGGGTGTTCAAACCAAAAGGGAGATATATGTGATGACAGATGGATGGCTCGGGCCTGAGTTGAACGGGCGAGATCTGCTTGGAGGTCGCTATGTTACGTGCAGCAGATGCGGACCCCTCCGCTCCGAGCCTTGAAATCACTGCATGTGAACCTGGCCAAGAGTGATGAAGGATTCAATGCCAAGTTTCGCGCTTTTCAAATGCAGATGCCCGCCAAGGGCAACCAAGCCTTTCTTGCAGAATATCTCAGCCTGTGTGAAATCCGTAGTCTCATAATACCCTTTGAGCAAAAGAAAAAAACTCGAAATTTTCTGGGCCAGGGCTTGGGCTCGAGTCGAACGAGCAGTTTCTACTATAAGGAATCTGTGTTCACCCACCCAGGGCGACCAAGCCATTTGTACGGCTACATCTATACGTTTAATACATATGAATTGGGTAAATGTGGTTAGTTTGATAGATCAAAGCATCTGAATCCCAACACATATGTACGTACCTGGGTTGACCAATGTAGATAATTTTGAGCCCTTTCCTCTGCATCTGTATTGGGGAGACAAACAACGTGGAATGCACAGAAAAAATGATATAATGGGGGAACTCGAATGTGAAGAAAACAAAATGGACAGCGTAATAGCTCGGGCCTGAGTCGAATGGGTGAGGTCTGCTTGATTTAGCTCTGGAGCCTCTGGAAGCTCTTTATCCACAGCAGATGCGGACCACTCTGCTCCGAGCCTTGCAAAGTTTGTGTCGCAAACCTGCACAGGAGTGAGCAATTTCGGAGTGCTGGACTTCACTAAGTATGGGGACTGCGTAGTTTGAAGATGAAAAGTTGAAGTTGTTTCATTTCACAAGAGGAAAGGTTTCTCTGTTCCAGCTAGTGCTCCGTATTACAGAGTGTGATCCAGATTCCTTGGCGACGACGAAACCTCGAGGGGACTCATCTATAAATCAAACAAACTGAGACACAGAAAAAAAGAGCCTGAGAAAGTCAGACAATGATCATGGCTCGATCCGAGTCGAACGGGCGAGGTCTGCGAAACATTTGTGAAAGGTGTTGATCGCGACATGCAGCAGATGCGGGCCCTCCGCTCTGAGCCTTGAATTTCCTAGGTCCGAACATACTATAGATAAGGGAGTGATTCCGCGGCCAGGCTTATCCAGTGAAAACCAACATTCGGCAGTGTTACATTCCTTGCTGGTGCGCTGTAATGGCATTCAAACGAATTGATTTGGTCACTGGGGGAGATTGAACAAAAAGAATGTGTGTGTTCACCACTTGGCACCTGGATGTGCAAAACCAAAACCAAAACCAAAACCACATGTGCGAAAAGTGCATGGCTCGGGCCCGAGTTGGATGGGCAATGTCTGCTTGAACCTCAAGGTTGCGATGTTACGTGCAGCAGATGCAGACCCCTCCGCTCCGTGCCTTGAAATTCCGAGTCGCGAACCTGCACAACAGGAGTGATTTCACAGCTTTCAACTCACCACAGACTTGCTTTGTGGATATACCTGGCTGGTGTACTATGTCGATTCAACGATTTGGTAGAGCCCGGAAAGCATGCATTCACACTCACACTTGGCAAGATGTTCAAAAAAAAGCGCATGTGTGCAAATTGTATGGCCCGGGTCCGAGTTGAACGGGCAATGTTTGCTTAATAGAACCGTTCCGGGCTGATTATATACGGCGGAT
Source organism: Mycena galopus ATCC 62051 (assembly GCA_014925785.1). Lineage (NCBI taxonomy): Eukaryota > Fungi > Basidiomycota > Agaricomycetes > Agaricales > Mycenaceae > Mycena > Mycena galopus. Next base: position 91,015 of record WIQG01000115.1, on the reverse strand, counting down.
GCGGACCCCTCCGCTCCATGCCTTGAAATTCCTGTGTACAAACGGGGAGTAATTTTTCGCAGTGTTGAACTCACTGGGTGGAAATAGAATTTCACAGTGTACCATTCCTTCCTGGCTGGTGCGCTGTATTGAGTGAAAGCACAGATTGAATAACCAGTGTAGAGGAATGCATTCACACCAAAAAGCAATGCGCTAGCTATGCATGGCTCAGGCCCGAGTCGAACGGACGACGTCTGCTTGAATAGAACCGTTCTGCAAGTTGACCAATCATACACAACAGATGCGGACCCCTCCGCTCCGAGTCTTGAAAGACTGTGGGCCGGAGCTCGTCAAGGGGCCGTGCTTTCTTTTTCTGAAAAATTCTGTTTGGTTTGGCCACCCGAAAGTTGAAGTTGCCACTGATTTAGTGCGCCGCCAGAAGCAGTGGAGTACGTAGAGTAAGTATTACGTTTTGCGTGTTGACAAGTCGAATTACTTTAGTTCGTCCTAGGCGTACCCCCGACGGCCAGAACACCGTGTCCATTCGTATTGCGTTGCGGATGACGGAATTTACCTACACACCTTACGCGCCGTGCGGGCCCGAGCGGGGCCGTTCGCGAGTAATCCATCTCGAGAAATGGAGCAGTGCACCAGCCATTCCAGCACTGGTTGCAGACCCAGTCGAACGTAACAGAGAAGGGAACGCGCCTTGTAAGTTACCACAAGGAGGATAACCAATTTTGTACTGGCCAAACACGTGAAATACATTGAGAACCAATTTACAATGTGTTTTGAATAGCTCCTGGTTCAATATTTGAAAGATGTTCAAAATAACTTCTCGATGACTTGAATATCTTCTGCATGACGTTGGGTATGCAGAACATAATTTGGATACATTTTAAATGCTGTTCTGTCTGAAAAATGGAGCACATTGTATATTGGTTCTTCATGTGTTTCACATCTTTGGCCAGTACAAAATTGGTTATCCTTGTTGTGTACGCGCACGCATGATGGTTGCGGTTTAGGTTAACCGCTGAAAATATGAGTATACCCAAATTGGGACTCGCCATCAGCATCACGTAAATCGTGCCATTCTCGTTCATCCGTTCTCCCTGTCTTCGTTCTCCCCCTTCTTCAGCAAGGATTTAGTAGGGTTGCGAAGGAGCGAAGGATGTCCACGACGCAGACCTGCACAATCAGCTCTCCCCTCGCGAAACCCGCCTCGGGCTCGGGCTCGATCACCCCAAGGGGCGACCACTAAAATTATTAATGAAATCGGGTGGGACTATGTATAGTTGTTTGGTTTTTGATGCACGTGATTAGGCCATCAACGGCCATCAATTCCATCGGCGCGTAATGAGAGACGCGTTTCTGGCCGCGTATGGACATTCAGTGCGGCATAAATAGTGTGTCTTTCCCGCTGATGTCAAGACATTTCAAAGGCGCAACTAAAGACGTTATAAATAGTCTCTGATTCTAATTAAATATAACTGAACTACCGGTGTTTTTTTCACCTCTTTGGAACATCCGGCCGAATCAGATACCGTGGAAGCAGTATTCCTGCGTCCCCGCTTCTGTCTTCCATCTCCTTGGAGGTCATATGAAGAGTCGTCTGACCCAGGTAGCATATCAATCTTGAACGCGTCTCTCATTACGCGCCGATGGAATTGATGGCCGTTGATGGCCTAATCACGTGCATCAAACACCAAACAACTATACATAGTCCCACCCGATTTCAATGATAATTTTAGTGGTCGCCCCTTGGATCACCCTCTCCCCGTCTTTGGCTGCCTCGCTGTCCACCTCTTCCTCCATGGCTTCTCCCTCAATACCTACGTCATCCGCCGTCTTTTATCTTCCCAATTTCGTTTTCTCCCTTCTTTTTCATCTGTTTATTCCCCTTCGCCTTTGGTACCTCGCACACCACTAACGATTTCTTTCTTTCTTTATGGGCAGCTTCAAATCCAGAAAATCCTCTGCAGGTTCGCGCGAACGCAACGCCTCGCGCTCCCCGCCAGCCGCCTCTCCGCCTCTCCCGTCCTGCCTGCGCTCGCCCTCCATCACCTCTGCGTCCGCGGCCCTCTCTTCACCACCGGAAGCCGAACCCTCCCCTGCGGCGTCCTTCGGCTCCCTCGGCGCAGGGAACACGCCCCCTACATCTACATCGCCACCTAACACCAGCGACGCCTCCTCCCCAACGCCAACGCCATCCTGCGACGCCTCCCTCGCCTCTCCCCTCCCCTCACCGAACGCCGATTCCTCTTCCGCCTCGCCACCCCGACCCCCGCGCCCCTTCCCCGCCCTCTCCCTAATCTACACCTCCCCCATCCAATCCACCTCCTCCACCGTCTCCACGCCCCTCTCCTCCTCCCCTTCTTTCCCAGTCCGAGGTTCAATGGTTGCTTGGGCGCGCGCGGTCCCGGAGTTTCATGATAGTCGTATTATGTGGTATATATTTACTTCAATATTAAATTCCGACTATACCACCCCTGTTTTTTTGGCTTTTGGGTTGTATTTCGGTCCAAATGTACCTTAAAGCGTGTTTGAGAGTAGAAACACGGAACGCATGTGCCCGCCGGGGTGAGCAAGCCTTCTCTATCATAACTTTAAGTCAGAAAAGTAATCCAGGTGAGATGGGATATCTTTAACATCAATAAGTTCAAGTTCAGCAGGTCAGCAGAAAGCAAATGACTGATCTAGTTTCGCGCAAGACAGAGAGCATATTCTACTGAAAGGACTTGACCAAAAGAACAGGTGTCGCATACCAAGCCTTCACGTTCCCTTGCAGTGTCTATTGGAAAATATCTGAGTTGATAGCTATCAGATACGAATGCCCACCGAGGCCCGAGGGTAACCAAGCCGGCCCGCCTTCATATTCGCACCTGCGGAAGATTGTTAGCTTCCCATGGAAATTCTGCAATGAATCAAAGTTGAACCCGCTCACTGTTCGGATGTTACTCTGGAACTGTAGACGTTTGTTGAAAGAGTTGATGAGTTGGCAGAACCGATTCAACAATATGAAACACGCTCAATCTAGGGCTCAGGTCTGAGTCGAACGGCTGAAGGCAGTTAGTAGACGCGGACCCTTCCGCTCCGAGCCTCGAAAACTCTGCGTAGAACACAGGAGACGGTTTCCCTTTCCTCGCTGGTGCTCTGTACTGATGCAGAGCCTTCATTCACAGATACAGGCTCGATGGGAATGGATTCACAACCCGCTCTAGGTTCCTGGGGTGGGCTCGGAAGGGTCAGGCATTCTTTTTGCCATTCAATTCTGCACGTTGATTTACCGAACTACCAGCGACCCCAAGAGAAAGACAAAAGAAACGATAAATTCGGACCCGTCAGGAGCGAGTGAAATGGAACCGCTTGAATACACGTGGTGGTATCCGCTTGATAGTAGCCACCCATGGGCAACAGATGCCGACCCTCCGCTCCAATTTCCGGCATTGTAGAGAAGGGTTAATTAATGACAAGAGCTCGAAAGGAATCGAATCACCAACCAACCAACAAAAGGAAAGAAAAAGCTCATGAACCCACAGCTCAGACCCGAGTCGCACAAGCAAAATCTGCATGACCACGAGCGCCACCAGGTACAGCACATTCAGAGAAGATCCGCTCCGAGCCTTGTAATGACCTGGGGACGAGACGGTAGAAGAGAAAAGTTTGGTCAACTCAGGTGAGCGAGTATCTTTTTGAAATACAATTTTACAGATGGAAGCAAGATTTTCCTTGCTGGCTAGTGCCTTGCATTAATCAACGCAAAGAATGAATCGATTCCAGACCCACCGACTCAAGCAAAGAAAAAAAACGGCCTGCAACATCCCACATAGCTCAAACCCGAATCGAACGGGAAGTCTGTTTAAGATACGTACCACTCCGCTCCGAGCCTTGAAATCCCTCGGTGCGAACCTGTTTGAAGTGTTAATTGGAAGCAATAAATAGCTTTCCCATGCGTTCGTATTTCCAGGCATAGTAATACAAAATAATACGAGATTCTCAAGAGACTGCCGCGCAACGACAGGTAGGACCAATCGCCTCCGAAAGTCTATACGGCTCGCGTGTGGCGCTTCGTGCGCACGCTCTGACATCGAAAATAAGATGGGTACCCGCGGCTTCAAAGCAGAATGCGGGGTACGGATGCGTACCGGCGCATCCTAGTGGCTGAAGTGCGCCTCCACTTCGCACGGGCTCGCATCGAACAAGGTCTGTAGAGGACGATAATGACACGCGCATGAAAAGGAAGCGGGGCCGAAGTCTAGTCCACGTACTTGGTATCGCCCTCGCTGCCCGGGGCAGCGTCCGGTGTGTGCTACGGCGTTTGCACATGCAATGCTAGTCGCCGCATACGATACGAGTCTGCGACGAAAATTGAGGATCAGCGATGTGTGATTTCCTTTTTCGAATTTTTTGTGGCAGCTCATCTCGCGGGGGAGAGGAAGAAGGGACAGTCGGAAAGGGAAAAAACCAACGTACGCGTTAAGAATGGCCAAAGTCCTTCTTGGCCACACGTCTGCTTGGCGAGTTCTCGTCCTCGTCAGTGTCAGCACCCTCCGTTTCCCCACTCCGATTCGCAGAGCCAGTCGAAATAGAGAGAAAGAAGTCAAGAGTCGGGAAGATGGTTGGAGGAGGAAGAAGAGAGAAGCTTTGTGAGTCTTTAGGTGGCGTCAGCACCGGTAAAGCGCGTGTCTGTCGGCAAGAATGGAATCATCAACGTCAGTTTTGAGGTAAGATCAAGACGGAGGAAGTTGACAAAGGAAGGCGGAGGAGGCGGAGGAGAAGGTCGGGGGGAGAAAGGGAAGGAGGGAAGGAGGGAAGGGAGAGAGAAGGAGGGAAGGGAGAGAAAAGCAGACAACGAAAGACCCACGTACCAACAGGTCCCAGCAGCCGTACTTGTGACATTGCGGAGTGGAAGAACTGAGGCTCGAGCGCCTACTCCCCGTCGCCGATAAGGAATACGAGGAAGATGTCACGTATGGACCTGCGAGGAGACAAGTCAGCGGCGCGAAAAGAGCGAGCGATAAGCAGGGACGGAGATGTGAGGATGGAGGGGACAGGAGGGACGGTGGCGGAGGGAGAGAAGGAGGGAGTGAGGAACGGAAAGCATGCATATCCACACGTTAAGGAGCGCGCATGCTATCGCGTCGCTGGACCGCGGCATGCTGCGGGCGGTCTATGGTCGATATCGCCACGTCCAGTCGCACCGGGGGTTATAAGATTCAGGGGTGAAGTGTTAGGCAGGCATCGGGAGTCGAGGCCGAAGTACTGCTGTGTCGAGCGTCGAATGTCCACCAAGCGTCGAGTGAGGAGACGACGGCGAGGGAACGTGGAGCGACCGACTTGAAGTGTGGAGAGTGGACGCGTTTAGTCAACAGCTGAGGCTCAAGCGTAGGAGGCTTGTAAAGGTCATTCGAGCAACATGGTGGCGGGAATCAACGGGTTCAGCGTGGGAAACCACGCGTCACGTTTTACCAAACATCACAACGCTTTTGTCCCCGACGCCCATGTCACCCGCCCCATCGCGGCGGAGTTCTGCAGTCCTCGTCGGAGCTGTGATAATTTCAACTATCTATACACTCGCCGGCTTCTCGTTTGCCCCGGTATCATTCACGCTGGGGAGCTCACCAGATCGACGTCGAGCGGGAGACTCGGAGGTCTTGCCTGTGCCTTCCAGGACATATGTAATCTCTCTGCCTCGGCGAACAGACCGTTATCAAGACATGGAGCGACTGCGCACTCGCCTTGGCCTTCGATGGACTTACACTGTCGCTGAAGACTCTCAAAGTCCCTGGGTCGATGGGATCATGTCCCAGGTACAGTCCCTACGCCAAGAAGCACTCGGAAAGGCAGAACACGCGCTGAATATTACCATTGAACTTCCATTCAAGTGGCCGAGCCCAGATATCGCCCCACAGCTTTTGGAGAAACTCCAGCGCCTGTGCCTGTATCCGCCTCTGATTTCAAACCTCCTCTGACGTGCGCAACGGAAAACTTCACCCTCTCGCCATACTCTCCCCGCCTTCCCGAATACAAGATTTTATCACGCAGTCGGATCGCCTGCTGGCACTCGCACCTATCTGCCACTCAGGGTGCATCGACTCACGAGCGAGACAAAGCCGTACTTATTTTGGAAGATGATGTCGATATGGAAGCAGACATCAAGGAGCGGCTTTCTTCTATCTGGAGCCTGCTTCCGTCTGACTGGGACATTGTATTTTTGGGTGAGTAATTCACGGGTTGGCGTGTGAGGACAAGGCCAACATTGCACAAACACAATCATCGCAGGGCACTGCTTGTCTAATGAATCGCACTATCTGCCTCTGGGCTATGTCGCCGAACCATTGCACAATTTCGATTTACCTTCATCCACCTCAACCACGCTCCTCCACCCGTCGCACGGCCCGCTCTGCACACACGCATACGCACTCTCCCCCACTGGCGCCAAGCGCCTTCTCTTGCATCTCATGCACCCGCCCTTCGCCTACTCGCGTGCAATCGACCACGCGCTAGCGTGGCTCGTGCGGAGCGGCCGGCTGAATAGCTTTTCCGTTGTTCCCAGTGTCATCGTGCAGCGAAAGGTCGGGAAGAGCAATGTGATGCCAATCCCTGGGAAGGGGAAAGGGAGCGGGTGGAGGGATCGTCTGGTTCACAGCGTGCTTGCGGATTCGGACGCTAGACCGTCGTAGTCTGCACCCGAGCCATATTACGCAGTACAAGACACGGCTGCGCGGTACAGCTGGAAACCGCTCCTCAATTTGATGCCTTGGCGAACATTCCGATAAGCACAAATCACCAGATTTGCTGGGCGATGCGCGACCGCCCTGTTGACTGCTCTTTGTCAAAAATCATTCAGCTGGGTGAAATGGGCCGAGTCACATGGCATGTAAAAACCGCCGGCGCTCAGCCATCTCTTTTCCCAAGCTTTGTCTGACTGTCTAACTGTCTCCCACAAGCATCTGCATCCATCCGCACCATCTGTCGGTACTGCTGTGCGCCTTGTGAGAGCTCTGAGCAATAGGGAGCCTGGAGAGCCCGGTGAAGGGATTCAAACAGCCGTCGATTCCCGCTAATTGCTCGTACTCAGAATGTTTTTATTTCCTGGATGTTTGACATGGCGCAACGTGAACAGCGAGCGACACTTCCACTCACTCTGCGTATACTATCAATCAACATGGCGACCATTCATACATCGTCCATGGTGAGTACCTCGATTGCTGCCGGATGAATCCAGGGTGTGGATATATCTGCCCGATAGGCCTTCACTCAGGCACTCTTCGACTTCGACCTAACAACACACCCCGAGTACCTGTTACCCATGCGAGAATAAGTTGAACACGTTGTCAGCGCGGAGGGGTGGAGCAAGGCTGCACTGAATAGCATGGTGAAGATCAATAGTTTCCTGCAGGAGTCGCAACGCCTCAATAACAACGGACCAGGTTTGGACCTGTTCAAATGTCATGTTGACGATGAATAATAACGACGAACAGTGGGCATGTCACGCAAAATTCTCGCGAAGGACGGCTTCCGGTTCTCCAATGGTATGGTACTACCAAACGGCGCGTATGTGTGCGTCGCCGCGCGACAGATACATTACGATGAGTGTAATGTATTTCCTTGTATCCATCCTGGCAATGATTGACTTTCCAAATTTTCTTCCAGCGAACTACGAGAATGCCGCCACCTTCGACGGGTTCTGCTTTGCTCGAGAGCGCGCGGAACACATGGCACACCACGATTACAATGATGAGCAAGACATCTTCAAACGTCAGATGATTTCCACCGCTGTGGACCATCTGCCGTTTTCTGCCCTTTGGTACAGGAAAGCATGCGTATCCTGTAGGCATCTGCTTAGATTTGAGATTGAATGATTCCCATAGACCTGCTTTTTCCCGGTGACGGAACTGAAGGCCACGATGGCGCATTTGGTGATGAACTACGATGTCAAGGCGGAGGTGGAGGGAGTGCAACCGGCGGACGACGTTTTTGGCACGAGGATGACTCCCAATCCGACTGGGAAGGTCCAAATCCGGAAGAAGCAGTGAACGGACCTGATGTACAATCCATGTATCTCTCTCTACCATTTGTGACGGGTCCATAATGAACCTTGATGTTGTCTTTCTCTTCTGTGTTATCTTTCCGCATAAATTTTTAGATGAAACTTTACCTTCAAACATACATAACTTACGAAGTGTGCTACAGGTCTGGGTATGGCGGTTGAACATGACCGAGAAGCCCGAATACAAAATGTTGGTTGCTCTTAGGGAATGTGGGCAAAGCAGAAAGAACACGGAGCCTCGTAGAACTCTCCGATACAAGATGTGAGGCTTCAGCATGTCAAGCCCAGCTAGTGCCATCGATGGAGCTATGACGCGACTTCCTCGGGAATCTCCTTGATCATCGGCATTGTCAGGAGGGCTGTATCACGTGGGTCATTGGGGGAGCTTGCTCCCCCTACTCTATTAAGGTGGTCCGATTTGCGTATCACGTGGAAATCCACGTCTTTGGTTGTGTTTGTGGTCATGTGATAAGTCACGAGTCGATTCCCACGATGGTGGTGCCGCGCAGCGGCAGTTCATTTCGGATAATTTCTCAATCTCCGAGCAATCAAATCCTGATAACTTGGAATAAATCAATGAAATCCTCAGGGCAAGCATGCGGAACTTGCTTCCTCCTGGCTTCCCCCCACCATCCTCACTGTAAAAGCTTCAGGTACTTCCCCACTTTTCAGTTGTAAATATTTTATATTTAATTCCTCCAAACTCACTCAGTTTTGATGCATTTGTTGATTAGCCCCTATCTGCTCTTTCTGATTTTAACTTGGACACTGTGTGTGCTTTCTTAGACTTTAGCCTTGACCTCACTTTTCTCGCTTTTTTGTAGCTCTGTTGGAATGCATGTCTCCCTTACCCTTCTGATTCACATTCACAAATTGAGTTTAAAATAGGGATCAAATTCCGCCTAATACTCCTCAAAGAGCTCGGATTGCATCTCAAAGGAATGAGCGGGATAATCATGTTCTGAGCGAGCTCCCCCCATACGTATCCGGGTACCGGAATACAAAACATATTGTATGGTGTTGTCATGTGCATTGATCCGATGATCGAATCAAAACGCTCGAAACATGACAGACATGCGAAAAGAAGGGCAGAGATCACAAGGCCAGGGCGCATGGCTCATGGCCGTTGATTGCCGAAACTTGTAAGTTGAAGTAAATTTCGATTCTTCATTCTTGGAAGGTATAAAAGGGATACCAGTTCTGTGAATAGAAAAAACATGGCTGTTTCACTATTGGTCGGATTTTGCGAAACACTCAAGGTTGAAACTTTGGTTATGTTGGCTGATGAAGACAATGGCTTGGACCGGCACTGGCCGGTATCGAGAAGCAGGGGGGAAATACAAAAATTGGAGCCATAGCAGGTTGTGACCGTGAATTCAGAGGAAGAAAATCAATCCATGGGAAGGAGCTTAGAGGGAGAGTGCAAGTAGGAGGTGGTTTACTGTACGTCGCTGACTACCAGTACATGACACATACTTTCTTTGTCCTTATTCGTTCCATTGGACCAATTCAAGTTACCGTACCCAGGAACAGCTGCATAGCAGTGCATAGTCAATGCTGCACAGAGCCATAGTGCTGCATAGTGTCTGGTGTGTAACCACATAGTACTATGAAATGCTATGGAGCACTATTGCTGCTAGGGCACTATGGCTCGGTTATGGTTTTCCAGATGTATGTCTGCTCATTGGACTATTTATACCATACACTTACTTATTATTTACTTGGCTTGTACTGACTGGGTCGTAGAGATCTCCGGTGTTCACAAGTCGCCTCAAGTTTGGGCCTGCAGCACTTACTTCACGGGGTGGCCGGGTGGCTAGTATTTGGCCTTGTTGGTGATGCCAGTGCAAAGAAATTCACTAGTCTATCACCACTTCGTATCAATTCGAGAAAATGGTCTTGAAGCATTCACAGGATACCTGCCTTCATTTCACCACACAGAGTGGATGGGATATGGACAGCATGGCCCTCGAGAACTAGCCACAGATGCTAAGGTGGTCGGATAGCCAGTCGGAAATAGTATAGCCAATTGACATGGATTGAACTCTGACGACCTTGCCAACTGTCCAACCACCGGCTGACTATAATGGATCCAAATGCGGATTGCACGGTTATGTTTGGTTTGAACAGTTTCGATGATCTCAGAGTTGTCGGCGGCATGCCTAGAATGATTCTTCTCAAGTAGATTCTCGTATTTTGCTTGGTTTTGGAGACGCGTCAACTCATCCCGCAATGATAGAGAAGCATTTCCGGACGAAATCGGACACAGCAGCCATCCTACAACTACCGATATGGTAAAGTTCCTCGTGTACGTACACAGCCGAGTGAGTTATGACGAAGCTAAAGCGCGTCCGCAGTTGCGTCCAGCACCAACTGCATTATATTCCCAGTTCGTGGGTCCACCTGGCAGGTGAAGGGAACAGGACGTCTACAAGTTCTTGAGAAATGGACCTAAGTATATGCATGTGAACGTACACTATCATCCCATCCGTCGTGTCGGCCACGGGATCAATTTCCTTCCCATCGCCGCCGACAGAACACCTGATTTTCAGGCCTGCAACCGCTTTCGCCACGTTTATCCAGACAGAGACATCTGCTAGGTGCGTGCCTGCGAGCAGAGGGATAAATAATGATGATGTGCACATAATGAATGCAACACTCACCGGGGCAGACGCTGAATGCAAGATAGCGATCATTGTTCAAAACAATCCTAGAAGGGAATCTTACCGACGGCCGTATCCAAAGACCATATCCTTAGGTTCCGGTGCAGGGTTTGGGCCCATGAAACGATCGGGATTAAAGGTGAAGGGGTCTGCGTACACCTTGGGGTCGTGCAGAAACTTCCTGCGGTGCGAGTTGGCTGCAGCAAGGGTGGGTGAGATGATACACACCATATATTAGCAATGACAAGAGTGTCCTTGGGGATAAAATAGCTCTCATACACATCGTCGGCCATTGCGCGATGAGTTATGCCTGGAGAAATCTCAGGAGCTTTGGAGCTTGACAAAGGCGAATGAAATACTTAGCGGGACGATGGGCATCCACCGGTAAAGCTCCTTGCAGATTGCCTCGATATATGGCAGAGAATCTCTGTCCTCGAACGTCGGAAGACGATTCTGGCCCACCACAGCATCGATCTCGGCCTGAGCTCTGGATTGTACCTCTGGATACTTGGCGGCAGCCAGAAAATATGCGGTGACAACGGAGACAGTCTTGTATTAACCAAACTTGTGAGCCCGGACGGGACTACCGCTTACTATAAGTAGAACTTACCGTGTCGGCGCCGGCTATACCAAAAGAAAGAGAAGAAACAGGGTCAGCAGAAAGAGGGTAATACAGAAGTGTTTTGCCTACCACCGTAGAATGAGGCGGCAGACCATTTAATTTCCTCCAGGCGCTCCGTAGATATATCTTTCTCTTGAAGCAGATCCGAGGCATAACACGGGTTCTCCCGTCCGTGGGCCTGGGATCGTGAGATGAAAGCTCATGCGATGATATCAAAACTCGCCATTTGTTCCTGCACATATGCCAGAGGGACGTCCGCCAATTCATCACACGACTTGGTGTACTCCTTCGCGAGCCTTTTAAAGCCGGCGCCGGGAAACCTACGAGGTCCAAGATGGAACACGAAATGACCCTAGGAAATATTCAAGGAACCTACCAGGATGGAACATATTTCACTGAGGAAGACATGAGAAGTAAACCAGAAATAAGTGACTGCGAGACGAACAGATGGGCATTACGTCAACAAGAAAAAATGCGCCGGGACGTGTGATGTCAGAGAACTCTAAGATGGCCTGCGTACAAGATAGATCCACCGAGGGTCGACATATTTACAGAAGAGCACAAAATACCTTGTCGGCAAGATCAACCAAGGGGTCGTTCCCCTCTTCTTTGATTTTATACCCGTAGGTTAAATGGAGCACCATCGCCCCTGCAGTTCTGGCAATCACCGCGTCAAAAAAATAAAAAATAAAGGAGGATTTCCTCAAAATCTGAGTTTCGGAACACTTGATGGGCTGTGCTCACGTTAACTCCCGCGCTCAACGTCCGCTCAAAAGAAAATGTCCCACGTCGACGCGGTTTCTCCCTGCCACCGCATCCCATTCTCCTGTATCAAGCGCTGAATCCTCGTCTCTCTGCGTACTCAAGCCTGATGAGATGCCCTGATTTTGGATGCACATATTTTCTTCCTTCCTAATTTGCGGCCCCCTTCCCAAATTCCGTTGTTTCGGTTGCGTCAAAGTTTTCTTTTAGAATCTTTCCCACATCTAATTTTGAACATCACGAAGTAACTTCAGCTTTCCCTTTTCCGTGCTGCCGGCCGCTCCAAGGGTGTGTGTTTTGAGATAATCTTCCAAAGTTAACGTTGCCACTGATGTATGATTTATTGTTCCGCGAGAATAGAGTGGAGTAAGTAAGTATTGCCTTTTGAGTGTTGACATGGACAAGTCAAATGACTTTGGTTTGTCCTGGGCATGCCCCGACGGCCAGAACGCAGTCTCAGCATGCGCATAACATTGCGTTGGGGATGACGGAATCCACTTACGGGCCCGTCCTCAAGTAAGCCTATCCCGAGAAATCGAGCAGTTCACCAGTCATTCCAGCACTGGTTGCAGACCTAGTCGAACGTTAACGTAAAGGTTAGCCGCTGAAAGTTTGGGTATACCCAAATTAGGACTAGCCATCAGCATCACGTAAATCATGCCATTCTCGTTCATCTGGAAAACCGCTATCTCCGGGTGCTATGCAGTGCTAGGCGGTGCTAGGCGAGTGCTATGCGGTACTATGGAAGCACTATGGCAGTACGCCATAGGTACATCCATTTTATAGAGTGCTATGCGCTGCTGCATAGCGCCCATAGCGCTCATAGCTACATGGTTTGGTTTTCCAGATGTTCCTCCGTTCTCCCTGTCTTCGTTCTCTTAGTTCTCCCCCTTCTTCAGCAGGATTTAGTAGGGTTGCGAATGAGAGAAGGATGTCCACGATGCAACCCGCCTCGGGCTCGATCACCCTCTGCCCGTCTTTGGCTCCCTCGCTTTCCACCTCTTCCTCCATGGCCTCTCCCTCAATACCTATGTCTAAGTCTACTAGCGCCACATCCGCCTCCACCTCGGCGCCCTGCGTGCGCTTTGACGCCGAATGCGTCCCGAATCCGAAAAGGCCGCGGATAGTGACGAAGAGCTACTCGCTGCTGTTGTAGAGAAAGAACACACGAGACTTGGACGAGGAGCATGCGGTGCTGAAGGTCGTGTTGCCGAGGTAGGTGTTGTTTTTGCCGTACCTATATTATTGGCTTTTGCTTTCGCATTTGCCCCCTGGCTTTGCGACGGCGTCGTTCCTATTTCTTCTCGAATCTCTTGCCTTCCTCCTGAGTCGACGGGCCAGACGGCTTGAATTAAATTCTCGTCCTCCGCTTCTCCGACCTGCTCACACTCTTTATCTTTTCTTTGGGGAGTGTCTTGCCATGCCCTAACAATTCTTCCGAATCCGTTCTGCTTCTGGACTTTTCTTCGGGCCTTTCGCTTTCGCCCGACGCCAGCAGTGGAGAGCGGAGGCAGACACATCAGGAAATCCGGGAACTTCCTATAAGGGAATATATGGTGTTACAATGGGCACAATGTTCGCAATGTTCATAATTATTGTGAACTAGATTACAAGGCCATATATTGCAATATCTCTACCGTAGATCATTTGTCAATGCGCACAATCATTGTGTACTTTACAAGGTGCGCGAGTCTTACATAGGAATATATGAGAATATATTGCCTGGCAGCGACATACAAGGCTATGTGGCTCAAGCAAAAGGTACAATAATCTTCACATTTTGTTGCTCAGTTGTGCGCTCCATGGGGCCCACGCAGATATAACAAAAACCAATGTCATTAACAGGAAACCAAATATCTATACAAAATCCCCCGGGCAGCGACCGCAGGGGTGGGGAGCGGGGGTGATGGCGGAGGGGGCCAAGTCACGGCAGTCAAGATGGGCGTAATGTGACAGCATGGGCTTCCTTACTGAGCACATTGAACCGATGATACGCAACAGAGTTTGAGATTCGGGACCACAATCTTGATTGCTGAGGTGACAACGACAAAAATACATTTGAGGACGACGCTTGATTGGGGCCAGCACAGATGACTTGACGGTCTTGGATCTCCGTTGGCATTGGCCGCACATCGGCTCGAAGGTTTTGAGGGTTGCGGGTCCTCAGACAAGACCAGCTTTGCGGTATTGGAGTTATGGAGTGCGCGGGGCTTGACATTAGCCGTACATCTGACTTGCGGGCTCGGGGAATAGACCAGTCTTGCTGTGTTGCTGCACCAGAACGACTGCGGCCAGAAAATTGCACGGGGGACTTGGCGGACGAGGGGAGTAGGTTGAGGAGGCTCGTTGAGGATGTCACTGAACTTGAGGGGACTCGTATGAGAGTACGAGAGAAGAACAGCGGAAATGCGGGAGGGGATGATGAGGGGAGAAAATAAGAAGGTGTGATGGCAAACCGAACGTTGTGACTTGTTTCGTTGATCGCGGATCTCGCGCACGGACCTTTCGGTTATCCGATCACACTGATTGCGCGCAAATCGCGCGCGTATCCAAGTCAGTATGAACGGCAGATGCTGGGACTGGCGATTCTGGCAAGAATTATGTCTTTAAAAAATTCTGATATGGGCAAGATGTGGGCAGCAAAATCTAAATCGAATTGAGGCATGTCAATGCACGCGCGCAGACCCAATGTACACCTGCTGCAATGGAAGTTTGAAGTCAGATGTGTTCCTGTAGACTCATGAGGATGCACATAGCCGACAGCCTGGCAAAATTGAAGCGTGCGAGGGCAAATGCGGAACATGCCCTGGTAATGAAAATATTTATAGCCTCTATAAACGGCATGGAATATCTTCCCAGTATTTGTGACAAGCTGTAAATCCCATACAAACTACATCTGGAAAGGCATTCTGGTGTTATAGACAGACCGTGTCTGTATAGATCCCCCATGTCTGATACAGACGAATAGACCGCCATAGACGTCTATAGACATAAGCTCGAAGCGATAGACAATCGCTAAAGATTGTCCACGCGGCATCGGACTTTGATCTGAATTCGATGTTTGATTCTCTCCATTCGGACGCTACTTTGTCGCACTGGCTACATCTCAAATGTCTGGTTGACGAAATCTCTGTTCGATCGTGACTTGCAACTTTTTACAAGTCTTTTGCCGAGGGAGACCGCATGAGACGAGTTGTTGGCTAACGCAATGGTATAAAGGGTGCGTAGCACATCATTTTCCTTTCAAATTCTTCGCCACACTTCCCTTCTCTAACCTCCCCATGAAAATGCCCCCTTGCACCTTAACTCAGAGACCTTCATCACCAATAAGCATACAAGGTCTGTCTCTCCTTGCAAATTATTATCAACACCCCTCGCCCTCATCGTAGGTCTCATCATTCTTCGATTTTGAGCCTTGCCGCCCTTCCGTTGCTTGACTCTGCTACAATCTAAGTAGAAGTAGAGTGTATTGTATATGTATTGTATGTACAAAGTTGCTTCATAATATATCATCTTCGCTTCCTCTTTGCTACCCTCTTGGTGTTCGACCTATATCGAGACTCAAACGAAGATCTTTTGTGATGGTTTCACGCTTCAAGCGGCTTGTAAGCGAGTATGATGGTTGCGCGTGGATCTGTCTATCCGTGTCTATATGTCTATTGCGCTATCGGCCTATTGGTCTATGAGTGTCTACCACAGAAGTAGCATGTCTACCAGTGTCTAAAATAGACAGGGGGAAGTCTATTTGTCTATTTCTTCTATATGGTCTACCACAGACCATTATAGACCTGGGTCATTTTCCAGATGTAGCTGGATGACTTACATACCCAGGCCAATGTTGGGTGAACGTTGCAATGCCTTATAACGCGTTGCAAAGCTTCGGCAATCTTGTCGATTTGTTATGATCCGCGCAACGTCAAATCAGATTTTCCCGGATTTCCTGATGGCCATTTGGCGTGCTGGCGGCACACCGATAATCCACGCGCGGTCGTACGAAGCAGCGATGCCTGTCCGCGCATCCGCACATGTATCCGCGCCCGCCGTGCTCCCGCTCCCGAATACACCAAGGCGCGGATGGTGCTTCATGTCTTTGTGACCTTGGTGCCGAGTTCGTGCGGGTCTTGGGACGCCGCCGCTACCGCGCTTTCTGTGCAGCATGGACGCGGTGGATACGGATTCCTGGACGTTTGGAGGTATGTAGCACCTTGGCCGCCCATCGACTTCTCCACCCCACATCCTCCGAGCTGCGACTTCGGCACGTTGTCCTCCCGCCGCCGTCAATCCATCCTCCCCATCCCGTCCTCTTCCTCGTTCCTAACCTTCGACCCTCGATCCACGCGCCTCACCGTACCTGCGACTCGCTCCCGCCT
This sequence comes from Mycena galopus ATCC 62051, assembly GCA_014925785.1. NCBI lineage: Eukaryota > Fungi > Basidiomycota > Agaricomycetes > Agaricales > Mycenaceae > Mycena > Mycena galopus. The sequence continues at coordinate 74,566 of WIQG01000115.1, read as the reverse complement.
CGGTTCCCTGCCCCATCTGACGCCAGGGGCGGAGTAGGGCGGTGGAGGCTTACGGTGCGGCATGAGCATGTACAGCGTGGGTGCAGGCCGGCACCAGCATTCCCGAGCATGGGCTCACATGTGGACGCTGCGCGCGCGGATCTACATATCGAGATCATTGCGTGCACCCGCACCGGAGGAATCGACGTCTAATTCAGCGCGGGGCGGGGGCGGGTGCGCGGGAGCTGGGTGCCCTGGACGGCGGCTGTGGATGAGGGTTGCAGGAGTACAAAGGCGCTGCTGATTCGTCCGCGGGTTTCGTGCGACTTGGTGGTGGGTACGTCCGACGCGGCGGTGCTGGCGCGCAAGCGATGCAGTCTCGGCGCGGATAGGAGGGCCAAGGTCGCTTGCGAGCAGGGTACGGGTCTGCGAGGGTCAGAGGGGCGCGTGGTTTCGTGCGGTGGGCGCCGTGCGCAGGAAGAAAACTAGCCAGGCACTCTCGAGAACAAGCGGGCGTGGGCATCCCTGCGGAAGCCGTACCCGTAGAAGCACCGCATTCGTATCGACCGTGCAGCGTCTTGGCCCTTCCAGAAAATTGCACCTATCCCTCTACTTGCATCTTCCCCATCCTCCCATGATACCCTTACGATCGCGAGTCCTCCCTGATTCACATACCGTTCGCCTCTGACGCGCGCCCGCCTCCATGATCCTTTCTTGCTTGGCTGCAGTACCGCTCCCCCTAGGCCCGGCACCACCCTATTCCTCTCGCCCTCCGCGTTGCGGACGATACTTTCGAGCATTCTCGCACTCATTCAAATATGACGCGGCGTTTTGCTCCTCACCGCTATATCACCCACCTCATACGCACGTCTCCCGCCCCTCGACTCTGCAGCCCGCGAGGTGACGCGTTGCGCGTGCGGTATCGTCAACGGCTCGGAAGCCCTTCCCGCTCGACGTGTCACCGACGCCGAGGCGGCACACTCGTCGACTCGTAGTTTTCGATGCAGCCACGCGGGAGGCTCGGGTACATGTCGCTGCAGACGGAGGGTAGGACGCGGGTGGGCTGGAATGACAAAATGGACACTGCATCGAGGCCACGGACTTTGAGGGCCATCTCTCGAGCTTCTTGCCTTGTACCTTCTATGTCTCATATCTTTGTCCTCGTGAGGGAATAGTCATGAGGATTCAAGAATTTGGCGTTGATCGCCAACATCACCACTACTGGTTTTCTCTGCCACCACCGACGACTTTTTGAAAGGGTTCTTTCCCATTGGTCTGAATCTTCGTTTCGAACCCTCGTGCTCGGTCGACGTCCAGTCAGCGAGGGTTCTCGAATACGGCGGGATTGTTCAAGTCCTCGCTTGGTACGTATCCCAGTAATTATACTGTGCAACTTCATTCAATTTCCAGCGGGCTGGGTTGTGGCGTCGTGCCTCAGACCTTCGGACTCGTCCCGCTGCCTGTAGCTCGGGCTCGGTCAATCTACTGCGTCGACCCACGTCGACCCACAATTCAATGCGTGCTTCATCCGTCCGAGTCTGCCCTGGTTTTATATTCTCGTTTGCACTTAAAATTCGAAATCACCAACCTACCTGTCGTTCTACTCCGTCTATCCACCAGCTAGCTTCGATGGGCTGCCCCGATAACGCGCTCCCACTGTTCTCTCACCATCAGCTTTTTCCATCGCCTCCACGCCACGACCGCCTCTCGGCTAATTTCGACATTTTATCCTGCGGCAGCGAATTCAAAGCCAAATCTCGGGGAACACGTCCCCTGGTGGATTTCTGCTTTGGATTCTTGCCATTCTTTCTTCATATCTTCATTTATTTCCCTTTCCCAATGTCCCAGACGATCTTTGTCGCGCTGCACCGAATTCGACTGTCACGGAATCTCTCCTGAAATTGGGCGTGGTCATCAATGATCAAGCAACAAGCAAACTCTTTCTTCCTTTTTTCTGGCAGCCTGTTGTGTGGTACCGACTCGTATCTCTACCAGTCCGATTCACCCCACCGTCACGGTTCCATCCCTGTGGGAGTGCTCGCATGGGATCAAGCAAGGAGGGCGATTCCGGTATGCCCCTTATTCATCTCATTCTCTCTTCAGCCCACTTAATTCAAAATCAAGCGATTAAATCTGGGTCCTCTAGGATAGTGGATTGCTTTCTATGGTTGGTTCTATAACCCGGTCTTTCTGTCCTGCCACTGCGGCAGTGTGCTATTCTCCCGAGCGGATAAATCCACTCGTTAGACTCAGTGTGCTTTCAGCAACGTCGGTGTTCGTTCGGAGTGGGGTTTTGTTGGCCATAGGACGTAGTTATCTCAAAAATATGTTTCCGACCTTTCTGTTCTGCTGCCCTTCCTGAAACTTTGCACCAGGTAAATGCCAATCCCAAATCGACCGCGTTATCCCTTCAGTAATTTTTGCGAGGAGCATTGTGCTTCTCTCTGTATTTCTAATTCTCCCAGACGTCGTGGACCGATTTTTCTCCCCTCAGGCAGTTGATTTGGGACATGGGAAATGATTGGTTCTATACAGTGCGAGTGGCTTTTCCGTCATCTGAAATTTCGTTCTACGTGGGCTTTCTGAATACTCAATGTCGCCTACTTATTAGGCCAAGTCAGTCAGCGAGAGTTTATTCAAGTCTCAGGCTGTTTCGGACCACAGTTCTTCGTATACTGAACAGACAAGCTCGAGTTCAAGCAGCGAGAGCAGTGAGTCGCACCAAGGGTCTGCCAATAAATGGCTCAGTAGGGCCATGAAGATGCCCAATGGCAAAACGAAGAGGGATAATGCGAGGCTCCTGAGGAAAGCACTGAAGGGCGTGAAAATACAGCATCTTTTTGTGTGGAACGGCAAGCCAGACATTCCAACATTCGACACATGGATCTACCAAGCGGACACTTGGCTTGAGCTCAACGGATTGAGCGACAGGTTAGCCCTGAAATTCATCGTCGGTTTCATTGGTAAAAAGCCCCGGAAATTCTTCATGGACATGTGGCCACTCACCAAGAGCAGGGGACGGTCGAAGACCTGTGAAAAGCGCCGTTCGATTATTTTTTCCCCCCGATTTCAAGATGCGGCTCCGGAGGCAGCTATTGAATTAGTATTACGGCGAAAGATCGATCCGAGACTTCATACGGGAAGTGCAGATATTGGTAAAGAGATTTCCGGATATCAATCCCAAGGCAAGTGGTTCAAATCTTCTGTGATGGCGTAGAGCCGCACAAGCGCATCAAATATAGGGTTCGACCCGGAGAATACCAGCCTTAGACGTCTCGTAAAGTGGGCGTTACGGTTCGAAAGGGCTAGAAACATGGTCAAGAGCGCGAACTCAACAATGTGACTTCTCAGGAAAGCAACGAGACAAACGGGGGCGACCAGGACATCGATGGCGATTCTGAGGATTGTCGAGACGTCGAAGAATCGACTGAGATTAGACAAGGCAAGAATAGAACACAATCTAGGCTCGAGGAACAAGAGCCGAACATGAAAGCGACTGTTAGTGTGGCCGCGTACAGGTACAAGAGTCCTTCGGACTCAGAGGAGCCATCCCCATCATCAAGGAGGTCAAATAGCCGCACCGTCAAGTGGGACGGTCGCAGTGTCGATTCTAAGTCCACTGTGAGCTCTGAAGCCGAAGAAGGGCAGGATGATGATAGTTCTGGACAAGAACATTCCGACGGATCAAAAGCTGATTGCGGCAAGTTGGGATTTAGCAGTCAAGACAGTTCAAGTTCAGAATAATACTAATTTACCTGCTCACAGAGACTGCGAAGCTTTAGAAGCATAGCTCTGCCAGGCTTGAGGGCGAATGTAGGGATTGCAGATTGCAGACATCAGCAGACATCGCTTGTTCACGTCGCGCCCGAGCTATGTTTCTTCAAGACTTTTTTGAAAGTACCTTGTCGATCCTATACAGGTGCGGATGTGAGTATGGAATGTCTTACCGTTTATATATGTCTTCCTCCGTCAAAACTCTCGACTTTCTGCAAACGGAGAACACTGCAAACCCGTGTCTAACCGCCTTCACTTGGGCGCTTTTTGATAGGCGCCGAATACCTATGAATTTATGCGCTGAGTGGAAAGGTGTTATAGTGAAACCTCAGCCATTCAATCGCCTGAATCGTAGATACCTACAGAGGGAAACCAAACTCTCCCAGTATAGTGCCACCGGACCTCCTGGAGGTCGTCATTTTGAGACCGAGAAGCATCTTTGAGAGAAAACAGAGCTTGGGGTGAGTCAAATCAGCCGGCCCTGCTTGAAAAATCGAAAACTCTAGAAACACGGAACGCAGATGCTCGCCGGGGGGACAAGCCTTCTTATCATAACTTCAAGTAAGGAAAGTGATCCAAGTACAGTAAGATGGGATACCTTTAATCTCAAGAAGTTCAAGTTCCACAGGCTAGCAGAAAGCAGACGACTGACCTAGTTTCGGCCCAAGACAGCAAGCTTATTTTACTGAAAGGACTTGACCAAAAGAACAGGTGTCGCGTACCAAGCCCATGGCTGGCGCTTGAGTTGAACAAGCTGTGTCTACTGGAAAATATCTGGATCACCAGCTATCAGATGCAAATCCCCACCGAGGATGACAAAGTGTGCAGGATCGTAGCTTCCCACAGAAATTCTGCAATGAATCAAAGTTGAACCCGTTCATTGATGTTACTCTGGATCTGTAGACATACCTTTATTGAACGAGTTGGCGAGTTCGCAGAACCGATGGGACGCACTCAATCTAGGGCTCAGGCCTGAGTCGAACGGCTGAAGGCAGCTTGAATTCCCACCGGTCATCGCCGAATATGTAGTAGACGCGGACCCTTCCGCTCCGAGCCTCGAAAACCCTGCGTGCGGCACGGAAGACGGGTTTCCCCTTCCTGGCTGATGCTCTGTACTGATGCAGAGCATTCATTCCTGGATACAGGCTCGATGGGAATGGATTCACCAGCACACTCTAGGTTCCTGGGGTGGGGCTCGTGAGGGTTGGGCAAGTTTTTACCACTCAATTCGGCACAGCGATTTATCGACATACGAGCGACCCAAGGGAAAGACAAAAGAAACGATAAATTCGGACCCCTCTGGACCGAGTGGAATCGGAAAGGTCTGCTTGAATACCCGTGGCGATATTACCCACCCGTGGGCGACAAATATCGACCCCTCCACTCTAAGCCGGCATTGTAGAGAAGGGTTAATTAATGGCAAGAGCTCAAAAGGAATCGAATCACCAACAAAGGAAGAAAAGGGAGGAAAAACCCATGAACCCACGGCTCAGACCCGAGTCAAACGAGCAAACTCTGCATGACCACGAGCGCCACCAGGTACAGCACATTCAGAGAAGATGCGGACCACTCCCCTCCGAGCCTTGTAATAACCTGGGGACGAGACGGTAGAAGAGAATAGCTTGTTCAACTCAGGTGGGCGAATATCTTTTTTGAAAATACAACTTTACAGACGGAGGCAAGATTTTCCTTGTTGGCTGGTGCCCTGCATTAATCAACACAAAGAATGGATTAATTACAGACCCACCGACAACCGACACGAGCAAAGAAGAAAAACGGCCTGCAACATCACTCATAGCTCAAACCCGAGTCGAATGGGTAAAGTCTGTTTAAGATACGTACCACTCCGCTCCGAGCCTTGAAATCCCTCGGTGCGAACCTGTATGAAGTGTTAATTGGAGTGAGCAAGAAATAGCTTTCCCATGCGTTTGTATTTCCAGGCACAGTAATATAAAATAATATGATATTCTCGAGAGACCGCTGCGCAAAGACAGGTCGGGCCAATCACCTCCGAAAGTGTATACGGCTCGCGTGTGGCGCTTCATGCCCACGCTCTGGGGTCGAAAATGAGATTGGCACCCGCGGCTACTACGCAGAATGCGGGGTACGGATACGTACCGGCGTCCTGGCCACCGAGGTCTCCTCCACTCCGCACGGGCTCGCATCGAACAAGCTCTGTAATTATGAAGCACGATCAGGACACGCGCATGAAAAGGAAGCGGGAGGCCTACCGTCTACGTACTTGAGATCTGCGAATCCAGCCCCTCGCTGCCCGGGGAAACGTCCGGCGTGTGCGGCTGTATGAGGTACGGTGTTTGCATACGCAATGCTAGTCGCCGCAACGATACGATTCTGCCAGCAAATTTGTGAGCAGCGGTGGGCGATTTCCTTTCTTGTACTTCGCAACGAGGAGGAAGGGACAGTAGGGAACGGGAAAGGCCGACATACGCATGAACAATAGCCAAAGTCTTCATTGTCCAACCCGAGCCAGAAGTCTGCTTGGCCAGTTCTCGTCCTCGTCCGTGTCTGCCCCCTCCGTTTCCCCACTCCGATTCGCAGAGCCAGTTGAAATGGAGGGAAAGGGGTCAAGAGTCCGGAAGACAGTGGGAGGAAGAGAAAAGCTTCGTGAGTCTTTAGATGGCGTCGGCACCAGCAAAGCGCGTGTCTATGGGCAACAATGGAATCGTCAGCGTCACCCTCGAGGCAACATCGGGACGGATGAAGTGGACAAACGAAGGCGGAGGAGAAGGGCGGGCGGAGAAAGGGAAGGAGGTAAGGGAGAGGGAAGAGAAAAGCAGACAACGAAAGCGCACGTACCAACAAGTCCCGGGAGCCGTACTTGCGCCATTGCGGAGTGGGAGAGCTGAGGAAGGTCGGCTTCGAGCCGCTACCCCCCGTCGCCGATAAGGAATACGAGGAAGATGTCCTGCAGGACACAGGACCCGCGAGGAGACCAGTCAGCAGCGCGAAAACAGCGATACGAAGGAACGGAGATTTAAGGATGGAGGGGACAGGAGAGAAGGGTAGTGAGGGATAGAAAAACAGGCGTAATCACCCGTTGAGGAGCGCGCATGCTATCGCTTCTCTGGACCGCGGGATGCTGCGGGCGGCCGCCACGTCCAGTCGCGCCTCGGCACCGGGGTGATAAGATTCAGAAGAAAGGGCGAAGGCAGGCATCGGGAGTCGAAGAGCCTGGGCCGAATTACAGCTGTGTCGCGCGTTGAAAGTCCACCAAGCGTGGAGTGAGTGGAGTGCCCGACGTAAGGTGTGGAGAGTGGAGGCATAGCCATAGCTGAGCGTCGAACGCGCGCGTTTAGTCGAGAGCTGAGGGTCAAGCGCTAGGAGTGAGGTGTCGAGCTGACGGTGTAGCAACCCTTGCAGAGTCGCAGCGAACAAAAAGGGAACAAGTATGTCAGCACGCAAAGCAAGAAGCCAAATCCCACTCACGCTGCTTCATTGGCCGCACACGGGGAGCGGCCAGGCGTCCGACACAGATTAAAACCGTAAATGAGTCTAGGCGGTGGCGAGCGATAGGCCGTCGAATTGCAAACCATGGGTCAACTCTTGAGCTTGATCGTCGAGGAGCGGCGCCAAGTGTGTGGACGGAGGTAAACCTAGATTTGATCCGGCCTAAATCAAAATGAAGCCGGCATTATAAACGGCATCGCCGCCGATCCGGTTGAAAAGGCACGGGGAACCCAATGACAAGTCTTCGCTGTCAGTGCGAAATGAAAGCAGGCTGTCCATGTCTGGCGCCGCTCTCACGTAAGTACGGCATCCGAACAATGCAGCGATTACGCAACATCGTCAAGCGCACACTTCAGAAACTGTGGCTACTATTCTCCGGCTCGGCGACACAGTGCTCAACCCCCAACTGATCTGCGTTTCGACCAAGGCTACCGCACTTCATTCGGGAGCAATATCGAAGCTGTCAGCTACCTGTCATCGCCGAAGCGCCACATCAATCTAAGTTCGTAAGTACTGCACGCGACTTCACAGCCTTCTGTCCAATTTAAAAGCGCAACGTGTCCCATGCATGTTTCTCCGCACTTCCTCTTAACCGTGCCTGTGCTTCAAGACATTCTCCGTGCTACCACCCGCAAGTCGACTGCAGCAATACATCCTTTGGTCAGTTATGTTGTCTATTTGACCTGTGGCACTAGCTGATATATTGGTGCTGTTCATACATAAGATTTATACTTGCTCAGAATAGCCATGAATTCGTTCTCCAGCGGCCATCACACAACAATCCTCGGTGCGAATAATATCAGTGGTCAATTGTGTCTAACTCTTCTGCAGGGGGTATTGGAGGGTCAGGTGGACAAGGCGTAGGGCGTGGCATTGGGGGTGCAGGTGGCCATGCTGATGGCCCTCAGTTCAATGTGTCAGGCGCCAAAAATTGGAATGTCACGGTTCATGGGGGTAAATCATGCAATATATTGTCAAAAGCTGTTCCTAATAGTACACATCAGACCTTCATGTCAACCCAGAAACTAGAAACCAATCATTGCCTGCTATGAGGCAGAAGGACCACAAGCTTTGTCCTTTGCCAGTGTCTTCATTCACAGGACGAGGAGATATTCTTCAGGAGATGTGCCAACACTTTGACTGTGATCAAGGATCTCGCCACATCTTTGTCTTGCATGGGCTTGGGGGTGCTGGAAAAAGTCAGCTTGCTTTCAAGTTTTTGCAAGACTCTCAAGCCACCCATCGGTATGAATAAATCCCATGAATTTTCCAAATGTGTCACCCAATTTCTAGCTTCTCTGAAATATTCTATATTGATGCCACAAATGAACAGACACTTGAAACAGATCTGAAGATGATTGCCCCTGCAGAGGCAGGTGAATCAGTTGAAGCGAATCTACACTGGCTTGCAGGCAAACACGAAGAGTGGCTTCTCTTCTTTGATAATGCAGATGATGTCCAGTTGGATCTTTCGAAATTCTTCCCTCGCTGCACCTTTGGAAACATTTTGATCACAACTCGCAACCAGGAACTTTGCATTCATGCTAGTGCAAGCTCAAGGGTGTCAGATATGGAACCTGATGATGCAAAAGACTTACTCTTGCGGTTGGCTTTCCAAGGCAGGAGTGATAAGCAAGAGAAACTCAGCAGTAACGAGCGGGAGAAACTGGCAGTAGCCATTGTGAAGGTTAGTTCTTTCAAGTTCTCTTTATGATCCAATTCGAACTGAAGCATAACACAGGAACTCCACTACTTTGCTTTGGCTGTTTCCCAAGCAGGTGGTTACATCCATGCCCGCGGCAAACTCAGCAGGTATCTCAAGCTCTATCAAAGCCATCGGGATGAGCTGCTGCAACGAGCAGAGATCCAACAACAGAATCAATATGGTCTAGCTGTATATGCAACATGGAATTTAAGCTACCAGAGGCTTAGCTCCCCTGGGAGAACCATGTTGCAGATTTGCTCCAGTCTCCATCATGAGGGCATCTTGGAAGAAATATTTGAAAAGGCATCAATATCTCGGAAAAAGCTGGATGATTCTGAGTTGCAGATGGAAGTGACCCAGCTTTTGACTGAGCTTGGGAAGCGGGATGTGACCTGGGATTCTTTTGTCTTTGAAAGTGTGATGGGGGAACTTGAATCATATTCCCTCATTGAACGGGATAGACAAGATGACTCATATCGTATTCATCCCCTGGTACAGCACTGGAGCAGCACCACCATAGAAACAAACAGATATCATATGCAGAAATGTGTGCTTGCTATGATTGGCTTGTCAATTTCTGGGAGTTTTGGAGATGAGGACTACAAATATCGACACAAACTCTTGCAGCATGTTACAAGAACAATACATTCACTAAACCAGGAAGAGATCTGCACATCTGTTGCACTTTGTATTAGCCTTGTGTATTTTGAAGGGGGCCACTGGAAGGATGCAGAGGCGCTTGGGGTAGTGGTCATGGAGAGGAGGAAGCATGTACTGGGAGAAGAGCATCCAGACACCTTGATAAGCATGGGAAATCTTGCATCCACATATTGGAACCAGGGCCGCTGGAAGGATGCAGAGGCACTTCACGTGGTGGTCACGGACATGAGGAAGCGTGTACTGGGAGAGGAGCATCCAGAAACCTTGATTAGCATGGCCAATCTTGCATGCACATATCAGAAGCAGGGCCGCTGGAAGGATGCAGAGGCACTCAAGGTGGTGGTCATGGAGATGAGGAAGCGTGTGCTGGGAGAGGAGCATCCAGACACCTTGATGAGCGTGGCCAATCTTGCATGCACATATCGGGATCAGGGCCGCTTGAAGGATGCAGAGGCACTTGAGGTGGTGGTCATGGAGATGAGAAAGCATGTGCTGGGAGAGGAGCATCCAGACACCTTAATCAGCATGGCCAATCTTGCCTGCACATATCGAGATCAGGGCCGCTGGAAGGATGCAGAGGCACTCGAGGTGGTGGTCTTGGAGATGAGGAAGCGTGTCCTGGGAGAGGAGCATCCAGACACCTTGATGAGCATGGCCAATCTTGCGTGCACATATCGGGATCAGGGCCGCTGGGAGGATGCAGAGGCGCTTGAGGTGGTGGTCATGGAGATGAGGAAGCATGTGCTGGGAGAGGAGCATCCAGACACCTTGATGAGCATGGGAAATCTTGCATGCACATATAGGAACCAGGGACGCTGGAAGGATGCAGAGGCACTCCAGGTGGTGGTCATGGAGATCAGCAAGCATGTGCTGGGAGAGGAGCATCCCGATACCTTGAGGAGCATGGCCAATCTTGCGCGCACATATTGGGATCAGGGCCGCTGGAAGGATGCAGAGGCGTTCGAGGTGTTGGTCATGGAGATGCGCAAGCATGTGCTGGGAGAGGATCATCCAGACACCTTGACGAGTATGGCCAATCTAGCGTCCACATATCAGGACCAGGGCCGCTGGAAGGATGCAGAGGCACTCGAGGTGGTGGTCATGGAGATGAGGAAGCGTGTACTGGGAGAGGAGCATCCACACACCTTGATGAGCATGGCCAATCTTGCGTGCACATATGGGGACCAGGGCCGCTGGAAGGATGCAGAGGCACTTGAGGTGGTGGTCATGGAGATGAGGAAGCATGTGCTGGGAGAGGAGCATCCAGACACCTTGAGGAGCATGGCCAATCTTGCATGGACATATTGGAATCAGGGCCGCTGGAAGGATGCAGAAGTGCTTGAGGTGGTGGTCGCAGAGATGAGGAAGCGTGTGCTGGGAGAGAAGCATCCCGACACCTTGATGAGCGTGAGTAATCTTGCATCCAGATATCAGAACCAGGGCCACTGGAAGGATGCAGAGGTGCTTCCTAACCAAAAGGAAGGTAAGCGCAAAGCCGAGGAGAACACCACTGAGGCCCAAAGCAAGCGCTGCCGCATCACAGGTCAAGGTGTGCCTCACATACATGAGGTGGAGAACAAACCCCAGCCAGAGGAAGAGGAGGATGGCAGTGAGAATGAAGAGTATGTTCACATTGATCTATATCTGCTTCTTCTTCTGATCCGCATGCTACCCACTAGCAACTGAGTCATGCATAGACTGTTCAAATCATAGTAAGTGCATTGTGCCACAATCAGTGAGGCTGGGTAGTGATAAGAATTCTCAGTGGTGCATTCAATTGCGTCAGCTCCTATTCACCATATTATTATCATAAATCAACTCCTATGTACTGCTGCCTTTATCTGTTTCTCCCCGAGCCCCCGAGCAACATGGTCACGGAACGGACAACAGATGTTTATTATCGACTTGACGTTGACGTGGGAAGAAGAAGCTACACCTCGTGCGAAGGCAACGGTTGACGCACGGAACAAGGACACAATTGTGTGTGGTAACCACCAGGACAATAGTAGTCATATATTTAGTAATTAGTCTCACATGGTTTCGTTCCAGTATTTAAGCAATAGCTAGGACGTAGTTTATTCTGTACCTCTCCTAGTGTTTTATTCAACCTCATTGACAATATTGAAAAGCCACTACCCAATCCGTTCTCATTATACCGAGTTTGGACGGCTGAATAGAGTTGTTTCTGTAACACAGGTGAAATGACTAGGACATCAACTGAGTGAAAGCTAGACTCATGACCAGCCTGCCTACAGGATACCAACCCAATGTAGCGGGTGTGGTTGCCACAGACAGGCTGGGACACTTGGGGCACTCCAAAGGGCTGCCCCAGAGTTTGAATTCAAGTAGTTTCCTATGCTAACTTTCAGAAAGATTGTTGATTCCCAATTCAATTTTGAACCAATTCTTTTGGGTCAAGCTCTGGTTACAAACAATAGATTTATCCCAACAATTCTGTGTCCTCAGAGTTGCATTTCGGCTTACTGAAATGCCACAAATTTGAAGGTAGTTTTGGAAGTGAGCATGGGAACTTACTTTGCAGTTAATGTTCAATTTTTCAACCAAACTGTTTGTTTCAATGCTTCACCCCACAGATTTGTCAGCAATCCGGACATGCAACATTGCCTGCACTGTCTCGAGAAGGGTGCCATTGAGTCTCTCAGTGACTCCATTGTGCTAGGAGCTGTCGTGAACGGTGAGGCAGCGTTGAATGCCCATCTTCGCAAAGTATTTGTCGAATGAATGGCTTTTTTACTCACCACTATTGTCAGAATGGAGAATTTTGATTCGGATCCCATGTTCAGTATCCCATCATGCATCCAAAAATTTGGAACACCTCCAATGTCTTGTCCTTCAAATGCACTAGCACTACAACTGTGTGGTGCAACACTTCATCCATAAACAATGAGTAATACCACTTGTGGTGTTGTGTCTCAATTGTTGCCAGTCCCCACATCCATATGGACCTCATCCCCTATGTTGCTGCTCACTTCGCACTCTGCGGGCTTTGCGGTTGGTTTTTTTGAGTCATCCGGCTATGCAGGCATGACTTGCAGTCATCCACTGTGATACATTCCGTCTCATCACCTTGGATGCCAGTTTCTTTGCTGCTTCAATGGGTAAATGTCCCATTAGCTTGTGCAGTTCATCTGGAGTCACTACAAGCACTCCAGGATCTGCTAGATGTGTGTGCAGCGAGGGCAGTGCTACCTGAACACGATAAGGTCCATGTACAGAGGAATGGTGCCAATACACCAATTCTTGCCATCAAATCTGGGACATTCTGACTCGCAGAATTGTACAGCATAGCTAGCTTTCATGATGCATGCAACAGATAAGAGGGTGGCACTGAGTGCCAGTGCATATAAAATGTCCTTCACAAGGACTCTTGATGGCTGATTTGTGCTGTTGGGGACTTCAACATGCATATCACCCATTCCAAATGTGTCAAGCTTGTTGTTGTCTGCGAAAGTGATTCCACATGGCTGAATAGCCCAATAATTTGTCAAGTGATGCTGAGCGGGTGTCATGTGTTGTGTAGCACCCAAGTCATAGATCGTGTATTTGGGAGTGGTGGTAACGGCAGTGGCAGAGGTAAGTGAAATTGTCCCAATTGGCTCTCCTTCATCTTCCTCCCACCTCCTTGGGACAGTGCCATCATCTGACACGTCCAAAAGAGGTGGTATGTTTGCGCAATTGTCCTTTCCAAGCTCCTCTTCACAGAGTGCTACTTTTCATGGGACCTGAATATTGCCCTAGCCAAAATGGGCACAAAATCGTGTTCAGTCAGTATATTGCCTATGGTAATGTGCCATCCTCTAGTAACATCCCGGACACATAAAATATTTAATAATTAGGTCAATCAGACCATTATTCATTGGGCTACAGCTGTCCTAGTGATTTTTCTAAAGAAATGCTATTACGTAGTCCCATCAGAAAAAAGCGGTACTTGATCCTCTGCGGATTTTCTGTGCGACTCGAAGGCACCCATTCTCAAAGAAATCTGATCAAAGCTGAGCCAGTTGCGGTTGTTCTAGTCAAAACTGTTGAAAACAAAAAAATGATCCGCACCTTATGTACTGCAAATTGCTGTAATGTGAATCCAACGAGCTGAGTTCAATAAAGAATTGCGCTCTAGTTTAAGATTCACAAATCCCTAAAACAACAACTAAACAAACTCCACTGATTCCGGATACAACCCAAGAGAGTACAATCAAGTCCAGGTCTTTGTGTACCGATAAAAGATACACGGGAACAGTTGTTTTAAACTTTGCGAATTGCACCAAGCAAATCCAATGATTGTCCACAGACAATGTTCAATTTATAGTTTTTCAACTCTGGGTCACTCACTCTAACCTTGTAAGACAGGAGCAGTGAACCAATTTGACACATAGCATGCAACAAATCTGGAACCCATGTAGGACATATAGAACACACACAAACACATGTAGGATACGCACACATACATGCATAAGCACAATTAATCCACACACACACATACATGCACATGCAAGGAAATGTCCTGAATATAAGCCGATAGATTGATGATAACAAGCACATCCAATTGCAATAGTCTCAAGGAATCAAGCCGGAGGTTCTGCCCTTCTGTACTTGCTGGAGCAGACCACTAGTCTTTTTGCCTTTTGCATCAGGGTAGGATTCCATGTCTTCTTCCTACAAGCTGTCCTCCTTATATACTGTGCAACTATAAATCACTTTACAAACATAATATATTAGCCACCAGTATATCCATGTCTGTAACCTAGGTATATGAAATAATGATTGCCAAGCTTGCTGACTGATCAACCTAGATCCTGAAAGTCCTGGTTCTGGGTTAGTCGCTCGAGATGGTAAAATAAGGTAGCCCTTCAGAATGCCTCTGTGTAGACACCCTGAACTGGTCTATAGCCCAAGAGTGGCCTTGGACTGTTTACATAGAAATAAGTTCATCCTGGGATTAGCTTGTTGGTGGAGGATGAATCAACAATAAGAACATACAGTCACAGCAAAAAAGGATGTTGCACGCCATTTGGATAACCAGCAGCAGACGTCATGTAGCGTTTTCATGTCAGTTTCACGCTCTCAAGTTGACCATATCATTGAACGAGTAGTGACAGTGGTCATGGTAGATCATGGGGACCATGCATTTAGTTGGGGTGCACTTTGTTGTTTGTTGTGATCCATTTGATGCGCACTCCAGGCAGGGAGTGGTTGGGAGGTATGGAAAAGGCAGGATATGTGCCAGCAAAGCAGTTTGTAAATATTATGACTGACATGGCTCAGCTACTTTGACATGAGAGTGAAACCTTATGCGATGTCCACTCCCGGTTATCCAAATGGAGTGCGACATCCTTTTTTGCCGTCACTGTACACAGAGAAAGGCATGAAATTTCATTTCATCAAATTCAGATGCTCAGCACAAGCAAGCAAGTCATTCATTCCAGCTTCATCTTCCCACCCACAAAAAATCAGCATTTTGGGATGTTCAGTGAAAAGGCAAAAAAATCAAACCAACCACTGAGTACAGCTTGGGCTCGAGTCGAATGGGCGAAGTCTGCTGCAAGCAATTTGGGAATTGTCGCTTTTATCAAATTCAGATGCCCATTGAGGGCCACCAAGCCTTTTGTGGGGCTACCAGTACTTGATGGTGCGGATTTTCATCAACCGCATGACCCAAGATGACGTGGATGATCCCCAGAATCGGGTCTGATAAGCCCGAATTGGATTTGAGAAGGGCTTCGACACCCGGGATTTTATAAAGAGGGAGAGAACCAGTACTTTATGGTGCGGATTTTTATGGCCCCAAGATGACGTGGATGATCCCCAGAATCGGGTCTGATAAACTTGAATTGGACTTGAGAAGGGCTTCAGACAGACACCCGCGATTTTATAGAGAGGGAGATGTCTGTATGTCTGTACGCATATGAGCTGGGTGAATTTGGTTAGTTTGATGTTTGATGAAAGTCTCTGAATCTGAATACATACGGACATGAGGCTGGGTTCACCAACATCGACAATTTTGGGTTTGCATCTGTATTGGGGCCCGGGGCAAGAAAAAAACAGTGTAATGGGAGAATGGAAAGAAAAAAATAAACCATTGTTCTTATGTGATGGCTTGGGCCCGAGTCAAACAGGCGGGGTCTGCTTGAGTGCAGTTTCAATACGCAATCAATGCTCAAGCAGCAGAATTTAATTCGTCACCGGTCATGGGCAGCAGATGTGGACCGCTCCGCGCCTTGCAAAGCACCTGCACAGGATTAAGCGATTTCGGAGTGCCGGACTACGCAACTGCACTGACAGTAATGCAGCTGGCTAAGTATGGGGACTGTGTACTTTTGAAAAAGAAAGGTTGAACTTATCTCATTTCTCAGGAGGAAAGATTTCTGTGTCCCAGCTAGTGCTCTGTATTGCAGAGTATGATCCAGATTCATCAACGACGAAAAGTCAAAAGGACTTGTCCGTAAAACAAACAAACTGAGGCACAGAAAAAAAGTGAGAAAGTCAGACAATGATCATGGCTCGGCCTGAGTTGAACGGGCGAGGTCTGCGAAACATTTATGAAAGGCGTTGACTGCGACATGCAGCAGATGCGGACCCTCCACTCCGAGCCTTAAAATTCCTTGGCTCGAACCTGAGCAAGGGGGTAGGTGGGTGATTTCGCAGTTTCCATCCATTGTGCTCATCCTGTAAAAATCGAAATTTCAAGTTGCATTCCTGGCTGGTGCGCTGTAATTGCATTGAAACGAGTAGATTTGGCCACTGGTGGAGATTGAAAAGAATGCATTCACACCTACTCAGCACACAGATGTGTGAAACCAAAACCATATGGGTGTAAATTGTATAGCTCGGGCCCGAGTCGAACGGGTGATTTCTGCTTGGACTTGGGGGAAAGATTTTGCTGATATGCAGCAGATGCGGACCCCTCCGCCTCGAGCCTTGAATTTCCTGGGTGCGAGCACCACGCGGAAGATTGATAAGGGAGTGATTTCGCAGCCAGGCTCACCTAGTGAAAATGGAAATTTTGCCCTGTGCCATTCATGGCTGGTGTGCTTTAATGGCATTGACATGAATTGATTTGGCCACGGGTGGAGATTGAACGAAAAGAATGTGTGCATTCACCACTTGGCACATAGACGTGCAAAACCAAAAGCATATGTGTGGAAATTGCATGGCTCGGGCCCGAGTCGAATAGGCAATGTCTGCTTGACCTGCAAGGTTTTGATGTTACGTGCAGCAGCTGCGGACCCTCTGCTCCAACCCTTGAAAATCCAAGTCACAAACTTGCACAATGGGAGTGATTTCAGAGCTTTCAATTCACCACAGACTTGCTTTGTGTATATACCTGGCTGGTGTGCTGTGTTGATGCAAAGCATAGATTCAAAAATTTGGTCGAGCCCGAAAAGCATGCATTCCACACTCACATTTGGCACAGATGTTCAAAACAAATGAAAAGCACATGTGTTCAAATTCAATGGCTCGGGCCCGAGTCGAACGGGCGGCGTCTGCTTAATAGAAGCGATCCGGACTACCTACATACAGCAGATGCAGACCCTCCACTCCAAGCCTTGAAAGTCCTGTGTACGAACCTGAGCAAGGGAGTAATTTTCCGCAGTGTTGAACTGACCGGGTGGAAATATAATTTTGCAGTGTGCCATTCCTTCCTGGCTGGTGGGCTATATTGGGGAAAGCATAGATTGAACAATTTGAGAGGGCTCAAACGGTATGCATTCACACCAAAAAGCATTGCACCTAGTAGTTTGAAATGGCTCAGGTCCGAGTCAAACAGGTGAAGTCTGCTAGAGTAGAACCAGACTCTGGAACATCAAATGTGGCGGCCGCGGACCGCTCCGCTCTGAGCCTTGAAAAGTCCATGGCTCAGCGCTCAGGTTTCGTTGACGATGTTTGTCTGAACTATTCTGTTTAGTTCGGAGGTGCCACTGATTCATTGTGCCGCTAGAAGGAAAGTGGAGTACGCATTACCTTTTGGGAATGACTTTACTTGTTCGTCCTAGTCGTATCCCGACGGCCAGAACTCAGTCTCGGCATTGGGGATGACGGAATTTACATAAACGTCTCATGCGCCGTGCGGGCCCGAGCGGCCGTCCTCAAGTAATCTCCTCTCGAGAAATCGAGCAGTTGACCAGCCATTCCAGCACTAGTTGCAGACCCAGTCGAACGTTAACTGAGAAGGGAACACGGAGGTAGAGCGGCGGCCTTGTATGCGCACGCATGATGGTTGCGGTTAAGGTTAGGCGCTAACAGTTCGGGTATACCCAAATCAGGATTAGCCATCAGCATCACGTAAATCGTGCCATTCGTTCCTCCCTTCTCCCTTTCTTTCGTTCTCCCCCTTCTTCAGCAGGATTTAGTAGGAGAGCGGAGGAGAGAAGGAGACAAGGATGTCCACTACGCAGACCTATACCATGCGCTCTCCTCTCCCGACACCCACCTCGGGCTCGGGCTCAATCACCCTCTCCCCGTCTCTGGCTACCTCTACCTCGCTATCCACCTCTTCCTCCATGGCCTCGCCCCCAATATCTACCTCTAATAGCACCACCTCGGCCCCTCGAGTCCGCTTCGACGCCGAGTGTGTTCTCATCCCGGAGCTTGGGTCTTTTAATCCGAAACGGCCGCGGATGGTGACCAAGAGCTATTCGCTGCCTCTGTGGAAGAAGAATACAAGGGACGAGGAGGACGAGCAGCATGTGGTGCTCAAGGTTGCGTTGCCTAGGTGGGTCATGTCTTCTTTTTTGTTCTCGTCTTCGGTTTCGTTTCTGGTTTCTTGTTTCCTCCTCCGTTCCTAGGGCTGCGCTCCCCGGCCTGCTCTCCCCCCCCGCGCGGGCACCTCGCCCCCGCCCCTCCTTTTGTGTTCCTCGCTCGTATGACACCACTTATCATGCATGGCGCCATGCCATACGAGTGCCTGCGTGGGGATAACACTACCTGTTAGCAAGTTGCTGGCAGCGGCCCACAGCTTTGCGGGGTACGGAGTGGGCTTTCGCGTTCGCCGCCGCGGGTGGGTGTGCCGTGCGTAAAACCATTCTTGTTTTACGCGCGAACGGGTCCGCGGGTGGGGCGGGCACTCGGGTCTCGGCGGGCGCAGATGATGGACTGCATCGCATGGCGCATGGTGTACGCGTCTCCCCGAGACTCCAAGACGCCGACATCGACATGCGGAACGATGCGATGCCAGCTAGGGGTACAGCGGCGCAGAACAAAATCTTTCCTTTCGTGCCTATGCCAGCAGCATGTCGCAATCGCACTCAGTACTCAGGGCGAACCAGGCCCAGGGGGGGCGATATTTGTTTTTTTTGGCGCTGCAGGGTGCGGGGACAGATTGCTTTTCGATTTTCGCGGTATTATTTTTGTTGCGCGGTTTTTGGTCTTCCCGGGGCCGGTTATTCTCTGGGTTCGCGTTGTCGTTATGTTGCTGTCGTTGTGCAATATCTTTTTGGGGGGGCTTTTCGGTTTCGTTCTCGTTTTCGCGTAGGGGAACGGGGAATCGGGCGGGATGGATGGATGGAGTGCAAATCGTTCTCATCCTCAGCCTGCCTCGCCTCATAGTGCTGGGCAGGCGCGCCGACTGCACGTGGGAGGGAGGCGTCGGATTCGAGTTTCGTTTCGAGCGCCCCACCCAACCCACTTCGCGCTTCGCATATCCCGTCGCCTCGCCCTTCGTGTTCCGACTTTCATTCTTCGCTTTACGTATTTATTTAATTATTTCTGTCCTTTCCTTCCCTCAGGTGAGCAATGAGAAATGGGGTCGGGGTCTGGGTCCTACGACTTGCCCGTGCCTCTTGCTCCTTCCTCCCTTTGGATGCGGGGCTTCCCTCCATGTGTGTGGACAGAGATACGAGTGCGGGAGCGGGAGCGGATATTTGGCGTTTCCTTGACTTGCCTTGTCTCGCCTCCTATCCACATTCTTGTCTTTCTCTTTCTCTTTCTCTTTCTCTGTTGGCTTTTCGTGTCCTCCACCGTACTCTCTCTCATTTGTTGACTTCCCTCGACCTGCTTTCCCTTCCCCAATCTGCTCATACGTACTAACAACCTTCGGTCTTTTTCGTAGGTGGGTGTCGGTCTCGTCGGTCTTGTCTTGTCTTGCCCTTGCCGTGTTCTTGTCTCGCCCCCCGTTTGGTCGCCGTTTGGCCGGTCTGGTCTTGTGTGGTGCCCGGTCGCCGCCCCATGCACCATACGCCAATATCTGTTTCCCTTTTGGCACAGTCTCAGGCTTTCGCTTTCGCTTTTTGGCTACCGCTTTTCTTACGGGATGCGGACTCGTGGAGCGCGGGCGTCGCCGCGTGTTCTTGGGGTGCCTGCTGGGATCCAGTTCAGCGTCCAGGTCAATCCCACGCCGTGCATACAAGACGCGACGCAATGCCCGACTATCTGGATTGGATTGGTCGAGGTTGTATCTGGATTGGCCGTCCGAGGCTGCATCTGGTTTGTTCGCGAATTGGGATTCGCGCCCACAGGCATTCTTGGAGACCATGCAACAGTGGCGGTTTCGTTTCTCTGCTGTGCTCCGCTGGTTCTGTTTTTCTTTCTCGTGTTTCGGTGGGTGGGACGAAGGACGAGGAGGGTGGAGCGACGAGTGCCGCGTTTTTCTCGCTGCTCCTTTCACACTTTTTTCATCTCGTTTGGATAATTCGGAATCCGCGGTCTTTTCTGTGTTGCGACGCCGAGGGCAGCGGTTTCCCTCGGCGGTGGATGGGACGAAACAAGGCTCGACTGTGCGCCGTTTCGCTGGAATAGAGCGCGGGGGCAGCGGCTCTTCCCTCCGGTGTCGATTGATTCGACGACGGGCTTTTTTTTTGCTTTGTGTTTTGGTCTGTGCGAGTCGAGGAGGAAGGCAGAGGATTATCCCCGCGCCGTTTTTCTGGCTTCCGTTTCGCGATATTCCACTTCGCACCGCAGGTTCTGCGTGGCGAGATGGAACCCGCTCGTCTGCCCAGCTCTGTTGGGTTCCCTTTACTTGCCGCACTCATCCGCCGTCTTTTATCTTCCCGATTTCGTTTTCTCCCTTCTTTTTCATCTGTTTATTCCCCTTCGCCCTTGGTACCTCGCACACCACTAACTATTTCTTTCTTTCTTTATGTGCAGCTTCAAATCCAGAAATCCTCTTCACGCTCGCGTGAACGCAACGCCTCGCGCTCCCCGCCAGCCGCCTCTCCGCCGCTCCCGTCCTGCCTGCGCTCGCCTCCATCACCTCTGCGTCCGCGGCCCTCTCTTCACCACCGGAAGCATCACCCTTCCCTGTGGCGTCCTTCAGCTCCCTCGGCGCAGGGAACACGCCACCTACATCTGCGGCTACATCTACATCGCCACCGAACACCAGCGACGCCTCATCAACCTGAAACTCTAACCCTAACGCCATTGCCTCCCGATGTCCCGAACGCGGCCTCCCCTCGAAGTCGTCAATCCCTGCTCCCTTCCTCGACGCTATGTCCTTCCAGATCCAAGTCTGCCTTACATCCGCAACAAATATCAACTCCAAGTGCGAACTACTTCTTCTCGACCGGTCGCAAGCATGTCAACCTGCCACTGTCGATCTGCGGAATCGCCTGACAGCCACATCTCACCGTGTCAACACTTAGCTGCACCAACATTCAAATATCCTGCAAGTAAGCAAGTCCTCAAGACCCGCCACTCGTGCTCTGCCACATTTCTACCATTCATATCTCTTCTCTCCCGTCAAAGCTGTCAACTTGCAGCAAACGGAGAACACTGCAAAATCCGTGTCGATCCACTTTCATTCCCAGTCCGAGGTTCAATGGTTGCTTGGGCGCGTGGTCTCGGAGTTTCGTGATGATAGTCGTATTATGTGGTATATATTTACTTCAATATTAAATTCCGACTGGACCACCGCTGTTTCCTCGCTTTTGGTGTATTTCGGTCCAAGTGTACCTTAAAGCGTGTTTGAGAGTAGAAACACGGAACGCAGATGCCCGCCGGGGTGAGCAAGCCTTCTCTATCATAACTTTAAGTCAGAAAAGTAATCTAAGTGAGATGGGGTATCTTTAACATCAATAAGTTCAAGTTCAGCAGGTCAGCAGAAAGCAAACGACTGATCTAGTTTCGCCCAAGACAGTGAGCTTATTGTACTGAAAGGACTTGACCAAAAGAACATGTTTCGCGTACCAGGCCTTCACGTTGGCTTCCTGTGTCTATTGAAAAATATCTGAGTCGATAGCTGTCAGATACGAAGGCCCACCGAGGGTAACCAAGCCGGCCCGCCCTCATATTCGCACCTGTGGAAGATTTTTAGCTTCCCACAGAAATTCTGCAATCAATCAAAGTTGAATCCGCTCGTTGTTCGGATGTTACTCTGGATCTGTAGACCTTTGGACCTCGTCCTCGTCCTCTTCGCCGTGCCTGCCTCCCACCGTTTCCCCACTCCGATTCGCAGAGCCAGTCGAATTCGCAGAGCCAGTCGAAATGTAGACAAAGAGAGCAGATGGTCGGAGGAAGAAGAGAGAAGCCTCGTGAGTCTTTAGGTGGCGCCCGCACCGGCAAAGCGCGTGTCTGTCGGCAACAATGGAATTGTCTGCTTTGAGGCAAAATAAAGATGGGGGAAAAGGACGGGGGAAGAAGGGGGTATGAGGAAGCGGAGAAGAAGGGCAGGGAGAAAGGCAAGGAGGGAAGGGAGAGGGAAGAGAAAGAATGGGGAAAGCAGACAACGAAAGACACACGTAGCAACAAGTCCCGAGAGCCGTACTTGCGACATTGCGGAGTGGAAGAACGGAGGAAGACGGGCCTCGAGCGTCTACGCCTGTCGCCGATAAGGAATACGAAGCGGATGTCCCTTAGGACGCAGGACCTGCGATGAGCCGTGCGAAAGAGCGATACGAAAGAACGGAGATGAGAGGATAGAGGGGACAGGAGGGGATAAGTAGTAGCGGAAGGAGAGAAAGATGAAGTAAGGGATAGAAAGCAGGCGTACTCAGGCGTGAGGGAGCGCGCATGCTAGCGCGTCGCTGGACCGCGGGATGCTGCGGGCGATCTACGGTCGATGCCGCTATGTCCAGTCGTACCGGGATCGTAAGATTCAGGGGTGAAGGCAGGCATCGGGAGTCGAGGGGTCTGGGCCGAAGTACCGCGTCAAATGTGCACCAAGGGTCGAGTGGAGAGACGACGGCGAGAACGTGGAGCGACCGACGTAAGGTGCGGAGAGTGGTCGCGTTTAGTCAACAGCTGAGGCTCAAGCATAGGATTGTAAAGGACACTCGAGCGACATGGTGGCTGGAATCAACGGTTTCGTCGTGGGAAATCACGCGTCACGTTTTACCAAACATCACGACGCCTTTGTCCCGACGCCCATGTCAACCGCCCCGGCGCGGCGGAGTTCTGCGGTCCTCGTCGCAGCTGTGATATTTTTAGCAATCTATAAACTCACCGGCTTCTCATTTGCCCCGGTATCATTCACGCCGAGGAGCTCACTGGATCGAGCGGGAGACTCGGACGTCTTGCCTGTGCCTTCCGAGACATATGTAATCTCTCTGTATCGGCGAACAGACTTCAATTATCAAGATATGGAGCGACTGCGCACTCGCCTTGGCCTCCGATGGACTTACACTGTCGCTGAAGACTCTCAAAGTCCCTTGGTCGATGGTATCATGTCCCAGGTACGGTCCCTACGCCAAGAAGCACTCGGAAAGGCAGAGCACCCGTTGAACATCACAATCAAACTTCCATTCAAACGGCCGAGCCCAGATATCACCCCCACATCTTTTGGAAAACTCCAGCGCCTGTGCCTGTATCCGCCTCTGATTTCAAACCTCCTCTGACGTGCGCGACGGAAAACTCCACCCTCTCGCCGTACTCTCCCCGCCTTCCCGAATACAAGATTTTATCACGCAGTCGGATCGCCTGCTGGCATTCGCACCTATCTGCCATTCAGCGTGCATCGACCCACACACGAGACAAAGCCGCACTTATTTTGGAAGACGATGTCGATATGGAAGCAGACATCGACTCGATGTCTAGCGGCTCTCTTCTATCTGGAGCCTGCTTCCGTCTGACTGGGACATTGTATTTTTGGGTGAGTAATTCACAGGTTGGCGTGCGAGGACAAGGCCAACATTGAACAAACGCAATCATCGCAGGGCACTGCTGGTCAAATGAATCGCACTATCCGCCTCTGGGCTATGTCGCCGAGCCGTCACACGATTTCGATTTACCTTCATCCACCTCGACCACGCTTCTCCACCCGTCGCACGGCCCGCTCTGCACACACGCATACGTACTCTCCCCCGCTGGCGCCGAGCGCCTTCTCTTGCATCTCATGCACCCGCCCTTCGCCTACTCGCGTGCAATCGACCACGCGCTGGCGTAGCTCGTGCGGAGCGGCCGGCTGAATAGCTTTTCCGTCGTTCCCATTGTCGTCGTGCAGCGCAAGGTCGGGAAGAGCGATGTGATGCCAATGGCTGGGAAGGGGAAGGGGAGCGGGTGGAGGGATCGTCTGGTCCACGGCATGCTTGTGGATTCGGATTGCTAGACCGTCGTAGTCTGTATCCGAGCCATATTATGCAGCACAAGCGGAAACCGCTCCTCAATTTAATGCTTTGGTGAACATTCTGATAAGCACAAATCACCAGATTTGCTGGGTGATGCGCGACCGCCCTCTTGACTGCTCTTGTCAAAAATCATTCAACTGGGTGAAACGGGTCGAGTCACATGGCATTTAAAAACCGCCGGCGCTAAGCCATCTCTTTTCCCAAACTTTTTGTCTGGTTGTCTAACTGTCTCCCTTTTTCGACAAGCATCCGCATTCATCTGCACCATCTACTGCCGTGCGCCTTGTGATAACTCTGAGCAATAGGGGACTGCTCCTCGGTACTGATGTTCAAAGCCAAAATTTCCTTTGGTTCGCACATTGTAGCTATCCATTCCCACGGTTTCATTTGTCTTTCTAGATCTCACATTGTGTAGACATTGTTGGTGGTTGGTGTTTACTTGCGCCAATGGTAATGTAATGATCAAAATTTAGTTCAAAAACACGAGGATACTAGAAATGGTGGACGTTTTGCCGGTAGGCTAAAGCATCGAGCTAAACTTTTCATTAATATCTGTTATGTCGACCCTGGAGACTCTCGAAAGCACTGACGGTTCGAAATCCAATGACCGAAACAAAATTGACCGCACCGGAGGAAAATGAATTACATCAGGCCAATATCACACATGTGGTCTGGACCGAGGGGTTCATAACCCAACCGTCGGAAGAAATTCCGCTATATAGAACGGAGGACCCCTGTTTCGGTGCTCATGATCAGGAGCTATTTTGGTAGGAAAGAAGAGGGAGAGCAGGTGACCTCAAACGATAACACCTTCAATCCTACAGGTGTATGCATTGAACTGTAACATGATACGAGTGTTCTTGAAATAGAAACCAAGATTCAGATAACTTGAAACTGGGAAGACAACAGATTGTGAGTTTTCTGATCACTGAACCAATTTTCTTCCGTAGCGAAGCACGGGTCTCTCCTAGAGCCTGAAACTATACAGTGAGCCATGCATCACTTTGTGGTGTTTTGTAATGAAATTGAAGGCATAAAGCAGGCATGCCTGAGAACTCAAAAAATAAAAATAAAAATTAGGCACGCCACGCGCAAGCGATGGCCTCCCACCAAGTATGATATAGTTCGGGCATTAGCGAGCGCCCAGTGGCGTGTGAAAACAAACATGTGCATACTGATCCATAGGACCTCGATAATTTATGAGTAATTGAACAAGTTACAAAACAATAATACAATTTTTCCGCCTCCATCCTCGATATTCAAGCTGTCGCGTTCCTGCGAAGCATCATCAGCGCGCGCGTCTCGAAATGAGAAGCAGATATACGTCATCGTGGACTAAACACAAACGCCGGATTCGCTGCATCCACGAAATTCCACACAGTCTGCTGCTTCCACCCGCTCGCCTTCCAGCCATTGAGCTCCTCGGGGTAATACGCCAGTTCGCTCACAACGCTAAAATCATGCGCAATGAGCACAAAAAAGTCCTCGTCTGCATCGAACCGCGCGATCTTTTCAAGCGAGACCTGCGACGTCACGGGGTCGGCGTAGTACGAGTCGGGCGTGTCGGAGATGGCGAGGAGCTGCGCTGCGCGGGACGGGATGTCAAATTGTCCCAGGGTGGAGTAGGGCGACCAGAAGTAGTTTGTGGAGATGGCGGTGCGGGCTTCGGCGAGGAGGTGCGCGGGGCAGGGGAAGGATTGTTGGAAGAGGGGGCGGGGGCGGGCTTCGCCAGCGTGATGGAAGGTGTCGCCAGCGAGAATGATGAAGGAGGAGGGGTTGGCAGCGACACGGGCGAAGGCCGTGAGATGCCCAGGGAGGTGCTGAGTTACAAGAAATCAAAAACAATAAGCTCCACCAGACGCAGCACGTACGCCGGGTGTATTTGCGAGATAGAAGCTCCCGTCACCGAAATAATCTATTGTGCTCAAACTATTGAATGTGAGATTTGCTGTAGAGAAATCGATTTCGGTGACCGTGCGCCCGCTGTGGTTCGGTCAATTGATCGTGGCATCACGCAGAGGGTGGACGCACGCAAAATCACTCGCCAGCAGACTTGCACTGGCGTTCTGTGGGTAGATGGAGGTGTCCGTTTGCGACCCGATCACGAGACTAGTGCTGTTGGGCCACTTCGACATGTCTCCGATGTGATCGAAATGGGAATGACTGAATGAATGGAATGTCAGCCAACTTGCTATCAATAGGGCAGAGAACTCACCTCCAAATGACGCTCTCGATACTGCTGAGCGGAATTCCTGCGTCTCCCAGCAGATCCGTGATATCCTGATTGAACGGTCCGACGAGGTCGCCTGCTGCGAAGAGCGCCGCGACACTCGGCGCGAGATTGAGCGGATCCTTGCGCAAGCCGAGATCGAACATCAGACGCCGCGTGGATGCGCCACTGCCATGCTCGACGAGGAAGGAGTACATAGGGATCGTGGCGGATTCATGGCCAGGGAGGATGGGATGTACTAGGGTGTGCAGCAGATTCACCAAGGTGATGTTCCCCACGTTGAAGCGCTTGACGGACACGGTCGCGTTGGAGGCGGGGATGCCAAAGTCGCTGAATGCGGCGCGTGCCAACGCGAGAAAAGCGAGAAGGGGCAGGAATGAGAGGAAACACATTCTGGGCACGGATGGATATCCGAAGACGAGACGCTTTAATCCGTCGCTGAAAGAGACTCTGTCAGCGATCGCCGAGGGTGGGAATATGCAAAATTATTTCAGGCCATCCTCGCATCTTTCCCAAAGAAGCCGAGACATACGGCATCCACCCTACCAAAATGGGCCCATCAGCATCTGCTTTCCCAGAAATTTAGATGAGGTTTACATATGATGGCATGTTTTGTCGCTTTGGTTTCGTCACCCTCTTTTAAAATTAACGCCTTCTGTCTGTCCGAACTCCGAAGCCTTTTCAAACTCTGCTGGTCATTAGACCTTTGTCATCTCTTTTGAAAATTATCGGCCATGGGTCAGCCTTCTCTAATAAATTCAATAGTTAAACCTGGAAGGTGAAACCCACAGAAGAGGATGCGAGGCCGCGGAGCAGCCGAGCAGCCGCTTGTTTGCTTTAAAATTATGTACTTGCTCGTCGAAGACGCTCCACAATCATTCGGTCAAAATAACTCCGTTCCAAGCTCCCACACAACAGGCCCCACATTCCGTAATAGCTCCACCGGGAATCGAACCGGCCATCAAAACTGCCCTGCTGCACGGCCGAATGACCCACCTTTCAACCTTTCTGTGTAGAACTGAGTCGGAAAAGGCCCGGGGGAGATAAGGGCGGGGATCCGGTAATGCTGTAACCACAGTACGTCGTTTCGTATGGCTTGGAGCAGAACGGTGGAGTTCATTGAGTTGTCGACGGACACCACTCCGGTGCGGCGAATCCTGTACTATTACGACCAAAGGTTCACGATTTTTAGAATTTTCACTCACCGAGATGACCGAAAAAAATTCTTTCGAATTAAGGCGATTTTTAAACACATCAAAAAAATATCTGCGTGTCACCGTCTCCTGAACCTTTGTCGTAATAGTACAGTACAGTGAGCACGGCTTGAACAGGACGCGTGAGAATCCCGCACATTGTAGTTTCATGCCGTGGACATGACGTTGCTTCAAGCTGCTGCGCGCCGCGCAGGTAGGGCTTTTCACCGCACGTACCGTATACGGAGTAAAGCAAAGATGACTTGTTCGTCATACGGTACGGTACGTACCAATTACTTACGGCCGTATACGGTTACGTACGGCACCACAGGGTGCTGTCCAACATCCACATCTCCCTACATAGTTTGTTCAACTCAGGTGGGTGAGTATCTTTTTTGAAAATACAATTTTACAGACGGAGGCAAGATTTTCCTTGCTGGCTGGTGCCCTGCATTAATCAACGCAAAGAATGGATTAATTACAGACCCAGCAAAGAAGAAACATCACTCATAGCTCAAACCCGAGTCGAACAGGCGAAGTCTGTTTAAGGTACGTACCACTCCGCGCTCCGCGCCTTGAAATCCCTCGGTGCAAATCTGGTTGAAGTCTTAATTGGAACGAGCAAGAAATAGCTTTCCCATGCGTTCATATTTCCAGGCACAGTACTATAAAATAATACAAGATTCTCAAGAGACTGCCGCGCAACGACAGGTAGGACCAATCGCCTCTGAAAGCCCATACAGCTCGCGTGTGGCGCTTCGTGCTCACCCTCTGGGGTCAAAAATGAGATGCGCACTCGCGGCTACAACGCAGAAATGTGGAGTACGGATACGTACGACGTGTCTTGGTGACTGAGGTGCCCTCCACTCCGCACGGGCTCGCATCGAACATGATCGTACGCAAGGACACGCCGATAAAACGCGTAAAAAGGAGGGAATATACTCCTTCGCTGCCGGGGGCAGCATCCGGTATGTGCTACTGTATGAAGCACGGTGTTTTGATACGCAATACCAGTCACCGCATACCATACGTCGGATACGAGTCTGCGACCAGATTTGGGATTAGCGATGGGCGATCTCCTTTTTTCGAGTTTTTTTGGGGGGGCAGCTGACCTCGTAAGGCAGGAAAAAGGGACACTAGGGATGGGAAAGGGCAGACGTACGTATGAAAAATAGTCAAAGTCCTCATTATTCAGTGCTTGGACAGTCCTCGTCTTCGTCCTCTTCGCCGTGCCTGCCCACTGTTTCCCCACTCCTTCGCAGAGCCAGTCGGAATGGAGAGAGAGAGGTCAGATAGCAGAGAGACGCTTCGTGAGTCTTTAGGTGGCGTCGGGACCGGCGAAGCGTGTGTCTGTGGGCAACAATGGAATCGTCAGTGTCAGCCTCGAGGCAAGATCAAGACCGAGGAAAAGGACAGGGAAAGTAGACAAAAGAAGGCAGCATGAGGAAGCGAGGAGAAGGTTGAGGGAGAAAGGGAAGGAGGGAAGGGAGAGGGAAGAGAAAGGATAGGGAAAAACAGACAACGAAAGACGCGCGTACCGAAAGGTCCCGACAGCCGTACTTGCGACATGGCGGAGTGGAAGAACTACGGCTCAATCGTCTACTCCCTGTCGCAGATAAGGAATACGAGGAAGGGGTCCCGTAGGATGCAGGGCCTGCGAGGAGACAAGTCAGCAGCGCCCAAAGAGCGATACGAAAGAACGGAGATGTGAGCATGGAGGGGACAGGAGGGGAGGGTGGCGGAGGGAGAGAAGGAGGAAGTGGAAAGCAGGCATATCCACACGTTAAGCAGCACGCATGCTATCGCGTCGCTGGACCGCGGGATGCTGCGGGAGGTCTACGGTCGCTGCTGCCACGTCCAGTCGTACCGGGGGTTAGATTCAGGGGTGAAGGCAGGCATCGGGAGTCGGGGGCCTAAGTACCGCTTGTCGAGCGTCGAGCATCAACCAAGCATAGAGTGGAGGGACGACGGCGAGGGGACGTGGAGCGACCGACTTGTGGTGCGGAGAGTGGGCGCGTTTAGTCAACAGCTGAGGCCCAAGCGTAGGATTGTAAAGGTCATTCGAGCGACATGGTGGCTGGAATCAACAGGCAGCCGTGGGAAATCACGGGTCACGTTTTACCCAACATCACAACGCCTTTGTCCCCGACGCCCATGCCACCCGCCCCGTCGCGGCGGAGTTCTGCGTTCCTCGTCGGAGCTGTGATAATTTTAGCTATCTACACACTCGCCGGCTTCTTGCTTGCCCCGGTATCATTCACGGGGAGCTCACTAGATCAACTTCGAGCGGGAGACTCGGAGGTCTTGCCTGTGCCTTCCGGGACAAATGTAATCTCTCTGTCTCGGCGAACAGACCGTTATCAAGATATGGAGCGACTGCGCACTCGCCTTGGCCTCCGATGGACTTACGCTGTCGCCGAAGACTCTGTCCCTTGGTCGATGGGATCATGTCCCAGGTATGGTCCCTACGCCAAGAAGCACTCGGAAAGGCAGAGCATCCGCTGAACATTAGAGCGTTTGCGGTGGAGCCACCCGGCACCACCGGGTGGCTCATCCGGCATGCGGTGCTGGGTGGCTAATTTAATCGGGTGGCTGTTTGGGAAGCCGCCCACCATTGTACGTATGAGCATGTATTAAGTGTGTATACCTTAGCGCATACTACTTCTCCGTCTACCTATGCAAAAAGGCATTCTCGGGCCCAGACTTCATCGCAGTTGTTCTCGGAGTTTGGAGAAGGGCTCGGGGATGTAGTTTCCGGCACTCTGCCGGTGTTTGCATGTGTACGGGAATGCATTTGTATAGGCATAGTGGATGTACGAAGTGAATAATTAATTATTTCCATCCCACCCAAACAGCCACCAAGTGACGTAGCCACCCGGCACCGCATGCCGGATGAGCCACCCGGTGGCGCCGGGTGGCTCCACCGCAAACGCTCTATTACCGTCAAACTTCCATTTAAGTGACCGAGCCCAGATATCACCCTCACATCTTTCGGAGAAACTCCAGCGCCCGTGCCTGTGCCCGCCTCTGATTTCAAACCTCCTCTGACGTGCGCGACGGAAAACTTCACCCTCTCGCCATACTCTCCCCGCCTTCCCGAATACAAGATTTTATCATGCAGTCGGATCGCCTGCTGGCACTCGCAATCTGCCATTCAGCGTTCATCGACCCACGGGCGAGACAAATCCGCACTTATTTTGGAAGACGATGTCGATATGGAAGCAGACATCAAGGAGCGCCTTTCTTCTATCTGGAGCCTGCTTCCGTCTGACTGGGACATGGTATTTTTGGGTGAATAATTCACGGGTCGGCGTGCGAGGAAAAGGCCAACATTGAAAAAACGCAATCATCGCAGGGCACTGCTGGTCGAATGAATCGCACTATCCGCCTCTGGACTATGTCGCCGAGCCATTGCACAATTTCGGTTTACCTTCATCCACCTCAACCACGCTTCTCCACCCGTCGCACGGCCCGCTCTCCATACACGCATACGCACTCTCCCCCCGCTGGCGCCAAGCGCCTTCTCTTGCATCTCATGCACCCGCCCTTCGCCTGCTCGCGTGCAATCGACCACGCGCTGGCGTGGCTCGTGGGGAGCGGCCGGCAGATTAGCTTTTCCGTCGTTCCCAGTGTCGTCGTGCAGCGCAAGGTCGGGAAGAGCGATGTGATGCCAATCCCTGGGAAGGGGAAAGGGAGCGGGTGGAGGGATCGTCTGGTCCACGGCGTGCTTGAATGAAGGCTAGGATTGCGGGCAAGGTGCTTCAAATTTGACCTGGACGCGTCTCTTGTTCTAATCTGGAACAGAGAGATACCGAACTTACCTGGACACGTAAAAGACGTCTATTGGATCTGGCCAGGTACGTGAATTAATATCGCCATGAGCTGCGAGCTGAACGACAAACCCAGCAACATCGTCAAGTACGTGACTTGATTTAGTAGCTGGTCATACTTGAACAACACACCCAGCTTCATTATTCCCGTCGGTATTCATGCTATTCTCCCTTCTGAAACCTTATCGAGGTCGTAACAATGACGGTTACATATGCCACCTAGTAAGTGACTCCCACAAGGTGGTTCTGCACGCTGAATCTTTCTAGTGTCGGTGCATTTCCGTGAACCAATGTTCCAACTCGCTGACTCCGACCCAAGACCTTGATTATGGGCCAACCTTTCTATGCATGAAGGTATTTTCGAGTATGACGGTCTTTGATCTTTTGAGGTGGCTTCACCTAAGCAGTTCCGGTTTCAAATAGTAATGCGCTAACGAGACTTCAGGGACAATATTGAATTGGTATCGTTTGCTCACATGTTTCTTCAGCGTACTGAATCATAATAACCCCAGATCACGTACCGGGTAAATAACATCGTGACCGGCAAGGTCTCCCTGGATCGGGTGAACAATTTTTTGAAGAAGGCGAGTCTCCGATTGTAAGCTCCGTAGTCTCAATGTTAAAACTTTTACTTAACAAACCGAATTATTGGATGCGTTCGAGGAGAAAGAGGCCACGACCCTCTTCGCTGGGGATCCGTCTGTGGATGAACACATTGGCTTCCGCGACGCTACGTTCTCGTGGGCTAAACATTCAGACGGATCATTCACGCGCTCGTGTCAATTCCAGCTGAAAATCGACGGGGAGCTTCTCTTTCCCCAGGGCCGAATTAGCCTAATTGTCGGGCCAACTGGTTCAGGTACGAGCGGCGGACCGCCCACTTTGGAGCTTGATATTCAGTTACCTTAGGGAAAACGTCGCTTCTCATGGCGCTCTTGGGTGAGTCGACTTGCATATTATGAGGACGTGCGTTGATATCATGTCTTCAGCGCGAGATGCACTGGCTTCCGTCGTCGCCGCGCGCAGTCTTGGTATACTGTACTATTTCAATCGATTCGGCAGGGGTTGTGACCTTTGACCGAAAAAACCGTTTCGGCACTTCGGCACTTCGGCAACCAACGAAATTTGGTGTGACACCTCCAAAATTTCAGCATTCAAGACAAAAATGCTCGAAAATTCTGCCTTGTTTGCACCCTCAGGAGAGATTTCACCCGGATGTCACGGATTTTACATTCAGCACTGGGCACTGTGACCTGTGACCAAGAACAAAATTTGTCGCGGCACAGGGGATGCGTGATGTGTGACCGCCGAATTGATTGAAATAGTACAGTAATCTCCCTCGCGGATCGGGCATCGTGTATGCGGTGTAAGAGTCTTGGGTGCTCAACGAGACCATTCGGTCCAACATCATTTTTGACACTCCATTCGACAAGGAGCATTACCGTAAGGTTTTGTACCAGTGTGCCTTGGAGCCGGACCTCGTTCTGTTTCAAGCTGGGGACCAAACGGAAGTCGGGGAGAAAGGTCAGTTGCAATTCTTTGCTCTGAATCCGCTTCCTCCCGCTCATCTCTGGCAGGTTTAACTCTATCGGGAGGTCAAAAAGCGCGCCTGACGCTCGCCAGAGCCGTTGTAAGAACACCTGCGGCTGAGGCTCAACCGAATTACGTCTGATAACTGTGAACAGTACTCAACAGCGGGCATTTTGCTGCTTGATGATATCCTCGCAGCTCTTGAGAAAGTTTTATTCATTTTCTTTGGGATCCCGCTCTTAATCTACTTTCAGTGTTCACACCGCTCAATGGATTGTAGAAAAGTGCCTTGGCGGAGACTTGATGGGTACGCCTCTTGCCCGATTCAAGTTCTCTCGCTGACAAGAAGGCCCAGAAAATCGCACCATTATACTTGTGACCCACAACGTCGCTTTGACCCCTCGCATTGCGGATTTTGTTGTCAGCTTCGGGGCCAATGGCCGAATTCAGAGTCAAGGCTGCATCCCCGAACTCACGAAGCGTGGTCCTTTGGCGGCACAGCTCCTCAAGGATGAACAAATCCTCGACAAGACACAACAGAAGATTGACCCCGAAAATTCGGTTGTCAAGCCTGCAGATGGAAAGCTCATTGCGGCTGAAGAGATCCAATTGGGGCACGTGGGCACCTCTTCCAGTACGCTGAACTGCTGTTTCTTTAATTTTGACCTTTGTAAGCTGACGCCTCTGTCCAGTGAAAATATACTTCTCGGCTATGGCCGGCCAGCATCAATTAATGTTCTTCACGCTTTTCTTTTGCAGTCTATTTCTTCAACATGGTTCCAATGTGTTGAAGACCTGGGTGCTGGGCTATTGGGTGAAGCAGTACGACCAACAGCCTGCTGAAAACGTGAATGTTGCCTTGTAAGTTTGGCCTCCGATAACGATGCAACAGACCACTGATTGCATGATAACTTTTTGACTCTCTTCGGTTCGTTTCATCTTTTCGATAATCATTTTGCTCTCTGACACAATCTAGTTGCGACTGTCTTTACTTCGATCGTCTCCATGTCCTGCGCCTTCATTTACTTTGTATTCAGGCAGTTGAGAGCATCCAAGGTGATACATTCAAGCCTTATCACGTCGGTTCTTGGTGCTCCATGGAGGTTTGCGCCGCTTCTGCACTCTTTTGCATCGTGTTTAATTCATGATTTTCTTTAGATGGCTTGATACGACTCCAACATCCCGCATCCTTGCTCGGGTCACGAACGACGTGAGATCTGCCGGCGATTCCATCGGAAACGAATTTTGGTCTCTCTGTTCCATGACCATCTCCATGCTGGTGAGCATGTTTTCGGTGCATAAATTTGTACTGACTGGTACACTTATCCCCAGATGAAAGTCGGTGCTGTGATTCTCTATGCCCCTGTTTTCATCTTTCCTGGCGTCTTCGCCGGAAGCCTTGGGGCTTGGGTTGGACAAATATACATTGCGAGCCAACTGCCAGTGAAGCGATTGATGTTTAACACGCGTGCTCCGGTTCTTGCGCAGTATGTTTCGGTCCCTGTCCCTGCTGTTGTCGGCTGATGTTCTTTCGAGTTTTGGCGCTGCCATCGCTGGCCTGGGTAATTAATTCACCGTTATTCTTGGCTTGCCATCAGCTAATCTAATCCATACAGTTTCCATCCGAGCCTATGGAGCTCAAACCAAATTCAATACGGAGTCGCTAAGCAGAATCAATAGATACACAAGAGCTGCCCGCAATTACTACAACTTGAACCGGTCAGCGTTTTGACGTTCCAGATCATCGAACTAACGGATGTATAGCTGGGTCTCCATATGACATGTTGGGTGCAACCCTTTCAGCGAGCCTTGCCGCATATCTTGTCTATGTCCAGCGGAGTAGTGCAGGAGACTCTGGCTTCCTTATAAATATCGCTGTGACATTCACTCAGACACTTCTGTGCTGGTCCGTTTCCTGTCGATCTCACCCTTTTTTGTACGGATATAAATTTTATTCACAGGTCAGAACAGCCAACCGATTCGAAGTGGAAGGTGCGTGATCATCTGAACATGTACTTGCAAACTTGACTGGTAGCATCCTCGATTTAGGGAACAGGTGAAATGGCACGAAATCCAGGCGAACATTACTAACCTTTTCTACTTAGTCTCGAGCGAATCCAAGGATATATCGACATTGAGCACGAGAAAGCTCCTATAGAAGGAGGACGGCCTCCAGCATATTGGCCCGCAAGTGGAGACCTTCGGGTGGAGAATCTCTCAGCTAGATATTCTCAAGATGGCCCAAAGGTATTACACGATATTTCGTTCGATGTTAAGTCAGGAGAGCGAGTTGGCATTGTCGGTCGCACCGGTTCCGGAAAGGTACTTTCTTCTTTAACCACATCAACCAAGGACTAATTGGCTGACAGAGCTCCTTGACGCTTTCGCTCTTGTGATGCATCCCCACCGAAGTTTCAGTGACATATAATGGACTCGAGACGTCTGCATTGAATCTAGATGTGTTGCGCTCGAGCACAACGATCATTCCACAAGTTGTTAGTGTTGTCCTTACGACTTATTTCTGGGCTGACAATTTCTTTCAAAGCCGGAGCTGCTCAGCGGCTCGTTGCGAGTGAACCTCGATCCGTTCGGCCAGTATGACGATGTTGAGCTTAACTATGCTCTTCGGGCCGCTGGCCTTTTTGCTCTTCGAAACCAAACGGACGGCGACCGAATCACCTTGGATAGTGCCATTTCCGTGGGCGGATCCCATCTCTCGATCGGGCAACGGCAGATATTTGCACTGGCAAGGTGAACTGGTATTTTTCTTTCGGAAGGAGTGTCTTCAACATATTTCCAGAGCCATTGTACGAAAGAGCAAGATATTGATACTGGATGAAGGTCCATCTGTCTGCGCACCGTATGCATCGTCTCATTCTGTCGAAACAGTGACGTCTGCTATCGGTGAGCTTCCTTCACCGTGTATTAATTCCGCTCTTTATTGCAATGTGCTGATGCATCCCGTTCAGCTGGTCCTCGACGCTGGACGTATCGTGAGTGTTAAATTGATCGTCACCTGCTACGTTTTGATATATTATCAACCCCAGGTCGAATTCGAAAGCCCAAAAGAGCTGTTGAAAATAAAGGATGGCAAATTGCGTGCATTGGTGGACGAGTCTGGCGACCGAGAAATCTTATACGCCATGGCAGGAGCCAATTAAATCCCCTGCTCCGGGCTAGCCCAACGAAAGTAGTAGTGAGTGTGGTTCTTAATCTCCCATTCTTTACTCGATTATGTTTGCGAAGAGCCCAAAGAGCGCTGCAGGGAGAAAAATAGGAAAATGTGTACCTGCCAACTCGCCATTCCGAGCGGCCTGTACCGACTGGCAGTTTTGCTTAGACACATATCCAATCTCATTGACGCTGTTGACTGGGGAGAAAATAGATGGCACCGTGTATTCAATTTGCCGTGTATGCGGTCACGTTTGAACTAATGAATTCCCCACAGCGCCCAACAGCCCCTCAAATCAAGCGTCTCAAAGGCCCGTAACGATCCCTGCGCCAGCGTTGGCTGGAACAATGGACGCAACGGAGGTGGCGGCGTCAGTGGTGTAAGCGTAAGGCACGCTCGTTAAGGTACCAGTCGCGACCTACAACTCTGTCAAAGAGGCGCATATAATTGTTGTGCAACTTACAGTGCCGAGAGTGGTGTTGGTAAAGACGTTGTTGCGCTGCACAGCACTGGAGGACGAAAAAAAGAACCCGTTAGGAATAAGAAGGCCATAGGAACCACACAACGCACAATCCACCGTTGAGCGTAGTCTCGACCGGGTCAACAACCTGACTTGTGGTCAGCATGTTTAGGCGAGGAGTCAATAGGGAAGAAACGTACGTTCGTGAATTGGTTGTCCTCGATCAAAGTTTGAGCTCCGTCGCGGGAGTCCACGGCGCTGGCAAGAACATTGTCAAAGAAGTTTGAGTAAATATGGCTTGGTTCCGATGGTGCATCAGCTTGAAATGCCTTTCCTCCAAGTCAAAAGAATTTGCGTACGCAGTACCGAAACGCAGAGATGGAGTGCGCGAGTTGATCTCGAGAAAGTGGTTGTGGTGGTAGGTGACGCTGAATGCAGTGTAGCGGTGAGTCACACTTACTTTCAAGGAGAATGTCAACACCGACCGAAGATGACCACTGTCCTCGTCGCCGGTGTTGTCAGAACCGCCGACGAGCGAGCATTTCCAGTGTTGCTGGAATACATTCCAGGACACCGTCACAAAGCTACGAAATGCATCAAGAGCGATAGAGACGCTAAAATGATTTCCAAGCGCACTCGGTGCCGTGGTTCATATCGAGTTGGCCGTCATAAAAGTCCTTATCGTGAGTGAGATCAGAGGTGAACTATTGCGCCATCAAGAGGTATCACTGGAAATGCGATGGAAATATCATACGGTGTTATGCTGTGAGACGAAATCAGCAGGACCTCATTGAATTTTAACCTGGACGTACGTCAACCCAAATGTTGGTAGAAGTCTGAAGCTCGATGAGGTCTGTCGGAGCGGGGGACTTGGACAACTGCAGGTTGCGGAAAATTACGTTCGTCCCTTTCTGTTTGAGGCTCAGCCATCTTTGGAGAAAGGTTGCAGAATATTCTTTCGATTTACCTTGACACGGAACCCACCCCCGGTCACGCCAGAGTTCGATCCAATGCCGACAACGGTCGTGCTGACCAAAGATTGATGAGTGTGCAATTATCGCGGAGTCCGAGGTTGCTTACTGATTCCCAACGTCGATAGTGTCGCCATCTGGACAATGTCATTTAGCCTGGGTTGAGAACGGATTCTCACAGCATACCTCCGGTGATAATACCATTGATTTGGACAATCTTCGGGGTCGCGCCGGTAATGGCTGCCCGAAGGGCTGCGAGAGTGGTCACCGTCGTGGTGGGTCCACCCGCACCTCCTGTCGTGCCCCCATTCAGGGTTGCAAAGCCCACTAGTTCATTAGCTGCGATCTGTACGTCAGAACCACGACCCCGCACAATTTGAAGCGGACTTACTAGGAGCAGCACGCTTGTCGATCGTGGCGGCACTGACTAGTAGAGCGACGAGGGTTGCGAAAACAATAGTACGATGGAACATGGCTCCGAATTGAGACTGTGAACTGACTGGTTGTCGAGAGGTGGCTCTAAGTACACCAGTGTTCAAGTATAAGCGTTTTTATACGCATTTGGAACTAAAATAAAAATGCCCG
Organism: Mycena galopus ATCC 62051; assembly: GCA_014925785.1. Lineage (NCBI taxonomy): Eukaryota > Fungi > Basidiomycota > Agaricomycetes > Agaricales > Mycenaceae > Mycena > Mycena galopus. Next base: position 36,496 of record WIQG01000115.1, on the reverse strand, counting down.
GCGGGCCGCTCGAGAGGTTGAGGGTATTTGTCGGATGGAGCCTTCGCATGCAGAAGTGTCTCGACAGACGTCATAACGCTCTGGAGCGTTGCGGACCGAGTCTTGTGGTTGCCTCACAGCACTACTTCGGGGAATTCAAACCAGTCGTCAATGAAAAGGTAGCAACCCAGTCCGTAAACCGTGAGGAACCAGGGAAGGTGAACCAGCCCAGGAGGCAAGGTGACACAACTTGAAGCGAAAGGAGAAACAGCGAGGGCTTGCCTGAATGCCTCCACTACTAGGTAAAATTTGAGGCGCATATGCTATTGAGCTTCTGCCGTGTTGAATCCGAATATGAAGGCAGTGTGTTGGCTGACCACAAGCAGGACTTTCTCGGACTCTCCACAACGGTCCGTCGGGGCATGGGCGTCCGTTGTATAGTGGCACCAGATCGTGCGTGGCGATGCATTGCCGTCCTGTGATCAGTTATATTAGAAGGTAAACTGGGCTTGGCGTGGTAGAGCACAACTTGGCAGTCACGGTTGCAATGGAACAGTTGATGCCATCACAATGATCACATCACTCGGCGAACACGTGATCGAATATCGTGCGGACAACGAAGCAAAGACAGACAAAAGAGCTTGTTTGCAACTGATTAAGAATGATTTTTTTCATATCGGACCACCGTGCATTTTTGAAACCGTGTGGGGCAACGGTTGCAGCCAAATTTTTGGCCTTTTCTGGGCGCGGTTCTCATCAAGGCAGGTGTCCAGCCGAAGTGTCCCAAGAAGGCCCGATCGGCTCCCGGCTGCCAAGCTGGACATCGTGTCCTACACGTCCTTACCCTTCTTCACTCGACCTGCGCGCTCTGGAATCGCTGGCGCGCTCATCGCGGGAGAACACAACTCCACTGACTCATCATGATCCTCCGGCCCGAAGAGATGGCACAGGAAGAGCCGTCGAGAAGCAGACATGGCTGTAGTGGAAGAACTTAGAACGGCGTTCGGCCAGCGAGCGAGCGCAGCAGTCATGTGATCGCGAATTATGAGGGCGATTTCCGTCTAAAAATCTGTTGCGGAGCTCATTTTTTCACCACGTTTTGATTGATGCTCTATGACGTTCCAAACGTCACATTATTCATTTTGGAAAAATTTCGGGTTTTGAAAAAAAAAAATTGGGGCAAACTTCAGAATACCTCCATACTGTATACCTACATACTAGGTGAGTGTATGAAGGCCATCCTCAGAGGAATAGGGCTATTTCCGAGTGGAACAGCTGTGGAACAGCTGTGTAACACAACTTCGGACCATCGGCATCATTGACTGGCGATCAATGACTGATTGAGTCATTTCTGGCGATCATTACCATGTATCAAGAGGTGTCTGATCTGCTTATCGGGTACCATCTCAACAGCACGTGCCGCTTGGGCACCTTCCATATCGGGCAGCGTCTCAATTTGGATCCGTGCTCCTATTCGACTCACATTACGATGGTACACACAATAGATGACCCAGAAACTCGAAAATATTTACATACACTGTGTACATGTCTGTACAGGCAACCGAAAGTTGCTAGCAGCTCTAGCTAAAAAATGAGCTTTCTAATCTTTGATGCACGTATCATGCGCCATCATCTAATCACGGTGACAGATTGGTCACTGCTGAAGTGTTTGCGACATTAACAACCCGATATAGGAGGTGCCCAAGCGGCACGTGCTGTTGATATGGTGCCCGATAAGCAGATCGGACACCTCTTGCCATGGATACTGTGTTGATCCTGCGCCAGCCTTTGCCGACTATATCTGAAAACAATATATTTGAACTCACTAAATGCATCCTTCTGTGCCTGAATATGTATGAGGACCAAGGAGATTAGGCAAGAGAGCGAGAAGAAAATTGTCTAAGCACAATGAGTCATTGATCGCCGATCAATGATGCCGACACTTTGGTCCAAAGTTGTGTTGCACACCTGTTCCACTCGGAAATAGCCTTATTCCTCCGAGGATGGCCTTCATACACTCACCTAGTATGTAGGTATACAGTATGGAGGTATTCTGAAGTTTGCCCCAAATTTTTTTTTCAAAACCAGAAATTTTTTCCAAAATGAATAATGTGACGTTTGGAACGTCATAATGCTCCACTCATTTTTCACTACAAAATCTTTTTTCATCACTTGTAAACAAGTTCTAAACAGAGCATTTATTATTTATAGGGTCACAAAATCAAGCGCACAGATTTTCTGGGAGCAGATTTTGCATCAACTAGAGTGTTCCCCAGAATTATCCGGTGCAATGTTGCACACGCGATCTATCTCCCACTTCTTATCCAATGGGAAGAGGGAGCCCTCGCATCAAAAGACTGCTCAGAAGACCAGCCCTGGATTTTGGATCCAAACAACTTCTGAAACCGTCCACAAACGCCCACAAGCGTCCAAACCCACGGCAAGACTGGTGTATAGCAGGCTCCTTTTGGCCTGGGCTTAAGTCACCTTGAGAGATAGATAGCGTCAACCACTCCTTCCTGCCAATCGTTGTTGAACTGACAAGCCATGTGTACTGGCATGAGGCTCGGCGAACTCGGGCATCGAAAATGAGTTTCCACAGGACAGTTGAATGCCGCCGGAGAATACAGATTGATCCATATCCTCCCTTAATCTGTAACACTCCTAAATCCAACCTTCGTCCCATGCTCTCCAAGGTCGTGGCGGAATTCCGGATTTTGCTACGAGTCGTAAATACATCCTAAATCTGCGAACCTGACCATCATGACTAAATCACACTGAAAACATGATATAATATTGTCGTCCGAACGGAGCACGATGTCACTACCAGCTACGGAATCGTGCCCTTTTCGCGCCCGGATACAAACGATTCCTGAGACGTCATTTAATAATAAACACGAAAATAGAAACAGATATACGTGGGTGGCCCTACCTTTGGGTTTATCGTAAATATCATGCTGTCGAGGCTCATAACAGTGTTGGTCGTACCAACCTGTGGGGTGGCGAGAACACAGCTACCACACTGGGTAGAGCAATATTTGTTACTTACTCGCCGGTTCCGCGACAGCAGCGGAGGAAGACTGAAACTGGGGCATGCTCCCCAAAGAAAAGTTCACATTTTGAGCTTGGGCACGGAAGGATTCACGCATTGAAACGAGAACAGAAAAATTATTAGCAAGGAAAAAGCCTGACCCTATGGATCCCATCAGGCTGGGGACGTACAAAGCAAGCATCGAGTTCACGTAGCATTTACTGAGTGGGTAGTAGAATATTGTGTTGTAGAATGTCGAGCTGAGCGCAAGCCCGAGAACCAGAATCACATTTGTGCATGTGCTGAAATATATCGTGACTCGGCTGTATCAAGTGGCGGAGGAAGGGGAGCTCACGTAGTAATCAACTCAGTGTTAATTGTATATATCATAAGCTTCCGAAGGACGGACGGGGTCGGTTCGGTAGCACGCCATGAGGTGAATTATGAGGATTACAATGATTTAAGGCTCCAACCTTTTGTTTTTCGTTTGCGCCAGGCCGTAAGAAAAGAGAAAACGGAAATAAACGTTTAAAAAACCGTTTACAAACGTTTTAAACGGTTGTTTCGCAGAGTCTGCAATCAGAAGAAATCTGTGGCAGTTGTGATATCAATTTCTAGATGGTCCACAATAAGAGGACATGTACATATCCACGCACGATATGCATAGAAACATTGGACAAGAAAGGCAATACAGGCTGTAGAGATGACGGAAAGCTGCTGACGTTGAATGGGCTCACAGCCAACGTTGGACTATGCTCATCTATGCTTACCGTTAAACTCCAGTCGATGTGAAGAATCGCCAGAGGATTGTCAAAATTCAAGACGAGATAGAAGTAGCATGAAATCATGTTGTAGATGACCGCGACGGTGTCGAGAGCTCTGGGGAGAATATCAGCTGGGACGAGAGGGAGATGAGCGTGTGCGCACGTCAACACGCCAACTTAAACCGAGAATATGCTCTCAATTCAACGGAACTGTCCAATAATATCGAGAGCCTACCAGGATGAGAAGGTATCGCTTGTCTTCTCGGCCGTATTTATTGTAGCATTGATATGTCTGAAGAAGAGTGACGCCGTAAAGCCTGGAACACGCAAAGGTCGGTGGGTCCATTTGAAATGGAAAAGCAATAAAAGACACAGTCGAGTACTATGGACCGATGGGTTCATAATGGCATCTCCGGATACACGGCTCGCTGTCCGGGGCAGCGTCCTGTGTGTGCTGCTGTATGAAGTATTACGGTGTTGCTGGTCGCCGTATACGATACAAATCTGCGAGCAAATTGATCAGCGAGGGGCGATTTCGTTTTTTCGATTTTTTTGTGGGAGCTCACCTCGCAAGGGAGGAAGAAGGGACAGTAGGGAAGGGAAAAGGCCGACGTACGCATGAATAACAGCCAAAATCTTCGTTGTCCAGCCCGAGCCACGGGTCTGCTTAGACAGTCCTCGTCCTCGTCCTCTTCCCCGTGCCTGCCTCCCACCGTTTCCCCAGTTCGATTCGCAGAGCCAATCGAAATGGGAAGAAAGAGGTCAAGAGTCGGAGGAGGAAGAGAGAAGCACCGTGAGTATTTAGGTGGCGTCAGCATCGGCAAAGCGCGTCTCTGTCGGCAACAATGGAAACATCGGCGTCGGCCTCGAGGAAAGATCAGGATGGAGGAAAAAGGGAAAGGAGAGGGAAGAGAAAGGATGAGGAAAAGCCGACAACGAAGGACTCACACACCAACAGGTCCCGACAGCCGTGCTTGCGACATTGCGGGGTGGAGGAACTAAGAAGGACGGGCCTCCAGCGTTTGCTCCCCGTCGCCAATAAGGAATACGAGGAAGAGGTCCCGTGGGATGCAGGACCTGCGAGGAGACAAGTCAGCGGCGCGAAAAGAGCGATACGAAGGAACGGAGATGGGAGGAGGAAGGGTGGTGCAGGGAGAGAAAGAGGGAGCGAGGAACAGAAAACAAGCGCACTCAGGCGTTAAGGAACGCACATGCTATCGCGTCGCTGGAGCGCGGGATGCTACGGGCGGTCTACGGTCGATTTCGCCACGTCCAGTCGTGCCTCGGCACCGGGTGATAAGATTGAGGTGAAGGCGGGCATCGGGAATCGAAGAACCTGGGCCGAATTACAACTGTGTTGAGCGTCGAACGTCCATGGCGGCAAGGGAACAAGAGCGACCGACGTAAGGTGCGGAGAGTGGAAGCATAGCCATAGCCGAGCGTCGAACCCGCGCGCGTTTAGTCGAGAGCTGAAGGTCAAGCGCTGGTAGTCGAGTTTTGAGTTGACGGTGTAGTAATCCTTGCAGAGTCGCAGCGAACAGAACGGGACCAAGTATGTCTAGACGGTGGCAAGCGATAGGCCGTCGAGTTGCAAACAATGGGTCAACTCTTGAGCTTGATCGTCGAGGAGCGGCGCCAAGGGTGTGGACGGAGGGTAACCCTAGATTTGATCCGACCTAGATCAAAATTGAGATGCTGTCAGCAGGCTGTCCTTATCAAGCGCCGCTCTCACGTAAGTACGGCACCCGAACAATGCAGCGACCATGCAACATCGTCAAGCGCACATTCCGGACACGGTGGCCACTATTCTCCGGCTCGGCGACACAGTGCATACATATTACAACCCAACTGATCTGCGTTTCGACCAGGACTACCGAACTTCATTCGGGAGCAATATCGAAGCTGTCAGCTGGTGTCGTCGCCGAAGCGCCACATCAATCTAAGTTCGGCTCACACGTAAGTACTCCATGCGACTTCACAGCCTTCTGTCCAATTTAAAAGCACAACGTGTCCCATGCATGTTTCTCCGCACTTCCTCTTAACCGTGCCTGTGCTTCAAGACATTCTCCGTGCTACCACCCGCAAGTCTACTACAGCAATACATCCTTTGGTCAGTTATGTCGCCGATGTGACCTTCGGCACTGGCTGATATAGTGTTGCTGTTCATACATAAGATTTATACTTGCTCAGAATAGCCATGGGTTTGGTTTCCAGCAAAAACCGCAGAACAATCCATGGTGCGAATCACATTAGCTGTCAATTGTGTCTAACTCCTCTGCAGGAGGTATTGGAGGATCGGGTGGACAAGGTGTCGGGGGTGGAATTGGGGGTGCTGGTGGCAATGGCGAGGGCCCTCAGTTCAATGTGGCAGGTGCCAAAATTCGGAATCTCACGGTCTATGGTGGTAAATCATTGCAATATACGGTTAAAGGCTGTTCTTGATAGTACACACCAGGTCTTCATGTCAACCCAAAAACTAGGAACAAATCATTGCCTGCTATGAGGCAGAAGGACTTTAAGCTTTGTCCTTCCCCAGTATCTTCATTCATAGGACGAAAAGATATTCTTCAGGAGATGCGCCAACACTTTGACTGTGATCAAGGATCTCGGCATATCTTTGTCTTGCACGGCCTCGGGGGTTCTGGAAAAAGTCAGCTTGCTTTCAAATTTTTGCAAGAGTCCCAAGCCAACCATCGGTATGAATAAATCTGGTGAATTTTTGCAGATGTGTCACACCCAATTTCTAGCTTCTCTGAAATATTCTATGTTGATGCCACAAATGAACAGACACTTGAAACAGATCTGAAGATGGTTGCCCCTGCAGGCAAATCAGCTGAAGCAACTCTACACTGGCTTGCAGGCAAACACGAAGAGTGGCTTCTCTTCTTTGATAATGCAGATGATGTCCACTTGGATATTTCGAGATTCTTCCCTCCCTGCACTTTTGGAAACATTTTGATCACAACTCGCAACCAAGAACTTTGCATTCTTGGTAGTGCAGCCTCAAGGGTTTCAGATATGGAACCTGATGATGCAAAAAATTTGCTCTTGCAGTTGGCTTTCCAAGGCAGGAGTGACAAGCAAGAGAAACTCAGTAGTGATGAGCGGGAGAAACTGGCAGTAGCCATTGTGAAGGTCTGTTCTTTCAGGTTTTCTTTGATGATCTAATTCAAACTAAAGCATAACACAGGAACTCCATTGCTTTGCTTTGGCTGTTTCCCAAGCCGGTGGTTACATCCATGCTCGTGGAAAACTCAGCAGGTATCTGAAACTCTATCAAAGCCATCGTGATCACCTGCTACGCCGGGCAGAGATTCAAGGACAAAGTCAATATAGCTTGGCTGTATATGCAACATGGGATTTAAGCTACAAGAGGCTCAGCTCCTCTGGCAGAACCATGTTGCAGATTTGCTCCAGTTTACATCATGAAGGCATTTTGGAAGAAATATTTGAAAAATCAGCAGTGTCTCAGGAGGAGCTTGAGGATTCTGAGTTGCAGATGGAAGTGACTCAGCTTTTGACTGAGCTTGGAAAGCAGGGTGCGACCTGGGATTCATTGGTCTTCGAAAGAGTGATGGGGGAGCTTGAATCGTATTCCCTGATTGAACGGGATAGACAAGATGAATCATATCGCATTCACCCTCTAGTACAGCACTGGAGTAGCACCACTATAGAAACAAACAGATATCACATGCAGAAATGTGTGCTTGCCATAATTGGCTTGTCAATTTCTTGGAGTTTTGGAGATGAGGACTACAAATATCGACGCAAACTCTTACAGCATGTTACCAGAATTATTGACTCCCTAAAATGGGAAGAGATCTGTGCACTTGTTGCAACTCGTATTGGACGTGTGTACTATGAAGGGGGCTACTGGAAGGATGCAGAGGCACTCCAGGTGGTGGTCATGGAGAGGAGGAAGTGTGAACTGGGAGAGGAGCATCCAAACACCTTGGCGAGCATGCAGAATCTTGCAGACACATATAGGAACCAAGGCCGCTGGAAGGATGCAGAGGCACTCGAGGTGGTTGTCATGGAGAGGATGAAGCATGTGCGGGGAGAGGAGCATCCACACACCTTGATGAGCATGGCCCATCTTGCATCCACATATTGGAAACAGGGCCGCTGGAAGGATGCAGAGGCACTTGAGGTGGTGGTCATGGAGATGAGGAAGCGTGTGCTGGGAGAGGAGCATCCAGACACCTTGATGAGCATGGCCAATCTTGCATGCACATATCGGGATCAGGGCCGCTTGAAGGATGTGGAGGCACTTGAGGTGGTGGTCATGGAGATGAAGAAGCGTGTGCTGGGAGAGGAGCATCCTGAAACCTTGAGGAGCATGGCCAATCTTGCATGCACATATCGGGATCAGGGCCGCTGGAAGAATGCAGAGGCACTCGAGGTGGTGGTCCTAGAGATGAGGAAGCGTGTGCTGGGAGAGGAGCATCCAGACACCTTGAAAAGCATGGCCAATCTTGCGTGCACATATAGGAACCAGGGCCGCTGGAAGGATGCAGAGGCACTCGAGGTGGTGGTTCTAGAGATGAGGAAGCACGTGCTGGGAGAGGAGCATCCAGACACCTTGATCAGCATGGCCAATCTTGCGTGCACATATGGGAACCAGGGCCGCTGGATGGATGCAGAGGCACTTGAGGTGGTGAGCTTGGAGATGAGGAAGCGTGTGCTGGGAGAGGAGCATCCAGACACCTTGATGAGCATGGCCAGTCTTGCATCCACATATCGGAACCAGGGCCGCTGGAAGGATGTGGAGGCACTTGACATGGTGGCTGTGGGCAGGCACAAATGAGTGTGGAATTCTGAATGACGAAATGGACATTGCATGGTTTCTGCATCCAGACCATAGACTTCCTCGAGCCTCTTTCCTTGTACCTTGTACCTTTTATATCTCGTAGCTTTCTTCACGAGGGAATATTATCAGTTGAGTTATGTATAAGGATTCAAGAATTCGTGGGCTGGGCTAGACTGTACCGGTGAATGAACGAAGGGGTTGATCGCAAACATCACAACTCCTGGGTCTTGGCCCAAGCCTCTTCCACCACCCACAACCTTTTGAAAATGTCTTTTCTCATTTGTCTGAATGAACCCTCATGCTTGGTCCATTGAGGGAGGGTTCTCAAATGTTTGAGTTCTCACTTGGTACATGCCCTAGGATTGTCTTCCCGTGGGCTGGACTGTGGTGTCCTGCCGACTTGTCATGCCACGTAACTGCATTGACCCAAGTCTCTCCACAATTCAATGCACCCTTCACCCGCCCGAGCCTGCTCTGGTTTTGGATTCTCATCAACACTCAACATTTGAAACCACCAATTTATGTGTCTATCTACTAGCTAGCTTCGATGGGCTGCCCTGATAACGCACTCCTGCTGTTCTCTCGACATCAGCTTTGTCCCAGATCACCTTCATGCCATGACTGGGTGACCTGCGGTACTGAATTCAAAACCAAATAAGGCTGGTAGGGCCGGCAAGCGGGAAGCCCTGCTACCTGCTACAGCTCAAAGCTCATTTTCCGAGGCATGACAGTCAATACTGTTATAACTATATTTTGGAATGGGATTGACTTGTTAAGATTTGTTGAAGGATCTGGAGCTTGAACAGAGTCGTATTGAGATGTGGCTGTCTCATTTGCGACATTGGTTTGAGTGTGTTCAATGTTAAATGGGATAACTGGGTTTTCTTCAAGCTGTTGAAGGCAAGTCTCATTGATTGATATGTCTCGATAAAATGGGTTGTGATCTTTCAGCCATTGAAGAGCCTTTCACACTCGAGTCGCATTCACCGCCAAAGGCTTTGCATGTTCTCGTAACCAATCCTGAGTTGGAGGGGCAGAACCGACAAACAAAACACATATGGGAGAAATAATGTCCTTGATAGCTGGTGGAAGAATATCTGCCACTTTGGACGGCTGTTGGGGATAGATAATGACATGACCCTCGATACCTCGTTGTGTGTTCTGAAGCACCAGATCTTGGTTCTCTTCCTTGAGTTGTATTATCCAACATTTTGAGCAGCAGCGTGCAATCATCGCTTCTTCAATCACAGTGAGATTTTGAGATTGTCCGGAACAGAACCAAAATATGTTCTATTTGCCAGAGAGTGCTGGCATTTTTCCATGTCAGAGTGAAGAATAACAGTTTTTGCGAATAACAGTTTTTGCAAACAGATGTGTCAACATGGTAATCGGTACAGGCTCCGGTCACAATACGGTGAATGAGAACTTGTCTACATTGAATTAAATCAAGATTAATAAATGGTATTGCATGTAGTTCAAGAACTCGCTGAATTGTGGGCAAATCACTATGGAATACAGAAATGCGTGAACAGTGTGCATAGTGTCCAAGAAATACATGGTGCAAAAGTTGTAGTGGAGGTGTTGACATGAAATCATGCCCGGAGGCAGAGTTAGAAGGCCCGGAGGTAGAACTGGAAGACCCGGAGGCCTGCATAGAGGGCCCGGAGGCCGGCACACGAGAATGGGAGGTTGAAGCTGAAGGCCCGGGGGGTAACAGAGGAGACCGGGAAGCTGGCGCGTGGGCAGCAATTGAAGCGATGGATTGAGAAACAGCTATTCCCGAAGACAGAACCCTTTCTAAGGAGATGCAGGACTTCTCTGACCCAGTATTGAGTGACATTGAGAGTGGTACATTGCAAAAGGTCGCAGAAACAGACATTTGGAGAGGTGGAGACAGTCAAACTTGAAGGACGTTGCTATATTGACGTGGCGTTTTGGATGTTCCGCAAGGTCCCGGGCCGCTCAACTGAGTAGGATTATGCAGCGTGGCCGGTTGCCGTAAGTTTTTTTGGCGAGGAATCACAAAGATCAGTACTTATGCAAAAAAGAATGACAAAAAAGTAGAACCAAACAATTTGAATTCCGTGTGTCTTTGACTGTCCGTATACTAGATAGTGGACAGCTCTTCGAAAGTGGGACCAAAATATCGGCGGCCCCAAACTCTAACTATGCTGTGTTGAGCAGCTCGCATTACCGTCAGGGAGCTTAGTGAAGAGACATTCCAAATGGAACGAGCTGACAAGAGAGGACTGACTGGATCCGAGGCAAACGGACTCGGCACAGAGCGGAGCGGAATCTTCCAGCAGATGGGAAAGTACATTTGGCAGATGGGAAAGTGCTTACGCAAAAAATGACGACAAAAAATGTAGTTTACTGCAAGTTGCAAAAAATCAGGCTCTCTATAGAAACCCTTACCTAAAGGTAGCGGGAATCCCGGGGAACTCTACTTGTCCCAACCTAGGACCGTGGTTCATTTCTGCTCCGAATTGTTGTCATTCTTTCCTCACATCTTGAATAATATTTATTTCCCATTCTCGATGTCCTAGGTGCTGCACTGCGATCTTCGTGGCGTTGAAATTCGTCTTCTCTCTTCAATTCAACGGAGCCTCTCCTGAAATTGGGCGTGGTCATCAATAATCAAGCAGCAATTACCGGCTCGTATCTCTGAACCGGTTCGATTCACCCCACGCTTCACTCGCTGCGGTAGTGCTCGCATCCTATCAAACGAGGAGGGCGATTCTGGTTTGCCTCTTAGTGCCATTCTGTCTTTAGTTCACGTTCTGGATCTCAATTCAAAATCAACATGCCAATAGGGAGGTTGTGCAAAAGCCGTGCAAGCCACATGTGGATTTTGCGCATTGTGCAAAGCCGCAGGGAAAAATAATATTCTCAAGGGTTCTAGGGACATATTTCAATGAAAGCCCACCAGACGTGAGTGAAGGGGATCTGGGCAGAGATGGAGCATCTTAGACACGATGCATATCCTGTCCCAAGTCTTTTGTTGGCCAACAAAATATGATGCCTCGCTGATGTGCTTGGAATTGAATGTCTTGTGCGTTGGGATGTGGTCTGTTCCGGTTTTTGCAATAGCATACAACATCAGAGGGACAATGGGTGATATTGAGTCAAAAAATTCCTGAGAAACACCCGGCAATCTCTGCGGCTTTGCACAATGCCCAAAAGCCGCATGCGGCTCATGCGGCTTTTGCACAACCTCCCTAATTAATTCTGTGTCTCTCGGATACTGGCTGCCTTTCCTGAAAATTTGCACCAGATAAGCGCCAATCCCAAATCGACCGCGTCATCCTTTCAGCAATTTTTGCGAGGAGCATTGTGCTTCTCTCTGTATTTCTAATTCTCCCCGGACGTCGTGGACCGATTTTTCTGCCCTTAGGCAATTGATTGAGACCTGGACAATGGTTGATTCTGTACAGTGCGAGTGGCTTTTGTGCCGTCTGAAATTTCGTTCTACGTGGGCTTTCTGAATACTCAGTGTCGCCTACTTATTAGACCAAGTCAGTCAGCCAGCGAGAGTTTATTCGAGTCTCAGGCGGTTTCTGACCCCAGTTCTTCGAATACTGAACAGACAGGCTCGAGTTCAAATGACGCGCACCCATATAGCAGCGAGAGCAGTGAGTCGCGCCAAGAGTCTGCCAAGAAATGGCGCAGTAGGGCGATGAAGATGGCCAATGGTAAAAAGAAGAGGGATAACGCGAGGCTCCTGAGGAAAGCACTGAAAGGCGTGAAAATAAAGGATCCTTTTGTATGGAACGGCAAGCCAGACATTGAAATATTCGACACACGGATTTACCAAGTGGACACTTGACTTGAGCTCAACGGATTGAGCGACAGGTTAGCCCTGAAATTAATTGTCGGTTTCATGGGCAAAAGGCCCCGGAAATTCTTCATGGACAATGTGGCCACTCACCAAAAGCAGGGGACGGTCAAAGACCTGTACAAAGCGCCGTTCAATTATTTCCCCACCCTCCCCCCCCCGATTTCAAGATGCAGCTCCGGAGGCAGCTATTGAATTCGTATCACGGCAAAAGATCGATGATCTATCTGAGAGTTCATACGGGAAGTGCAGACATTGGTAAAGAGATTTCCGGATGTCAATCCAAGGCAGATGGTTCAAATCTTCTGTGATGGTGTAGAGCCGCACATGCCCATCAAATGCAGGGTTCAACCCGAAATATACAAGCCTTAGACGTCTCGTAAAGTGGGTGTACGGTTCGAAGGGGCCAGAAACATGGTCAAGAGCGAACTCGACAATGTGGCTTCTCAGGAAAGCAGTGGGACAAGCGGGGGCGGCCAGGACATCGAGGACGATTCTGAGGATTCTCGAGACGTCGAAGAATCGACTGCGATTAGACAAGGCAAGAATAGAACACAGTCTAGGCTCGAGGAACGAGAGCCGAACATGAAAGCGACTGTTAGTGTGGCCGCGTACAGGTACCAGAGTTCTTCGGACTCAGAGGAGCCATACGCACCATCAAGGAGGTAAAATAGCCGCAGCGTCAAGTCGGATGGTCGTAGTGTCGATTATGAGTCCACTGTGAGCTCTGAAACCGAAGAAGGGCAGGATGATGATAGTTCTGGACAAGAAGATTCCGACGGATCAGAAGCCGATCGTGCAAGTTGGGATTTGGCAGTCAAGACAGTTCAAGTTCAGAATAATACTAATTTACCTGCTCACCTAGACTGCGAAGCTTTAGAAGCATCGCTTTGCGACGCTTGAGGGCGAATGTAAGAATTTCAGATTGCAGACAGCAGACATCGCTTGTTCACGTCGCGCCTGAGCTATGTTTCTTCAAGACTTTTTCGAAAGTACCTTGTCGATCCTATACAGGTGCGGATGGGAGTATGGAATGGCTTACCCCCCGGCCATGCTGAGCATCTGAATTTGATAAAACCAAAACCCGCAAAAGTATTTGCAGCATTTTGCCTTTCTTTGTGGTCTTTTCTCATCGTCCTCCGATCCACCAGCTCATGTAGCACTACGTGATAGCTGAGTCTTTTTAATAGCTTCCTCCTCCAGAGGACCAATCATGGCGCATGTTTTCTTTTCCTTGCTTTGCCGTCCGTAACCATCAACCGAGAATGAGTGTTCTTCTGCTTCGTATATGTGGTCTTTGGTTGCCAGTATCTGAAGAAGCGCGCCACCAAACTCAACCAAAGAAGCTGCCGAGTACCACTCAGAGAAGATCGAACCTGTGTTGCGCATTTGGTGCGGGTTCGAATTCCGGGGACTCGTGGGTTCCCAGGTAAGTGCGAATGATGGCGTATGAGAAGGATCTGCTTTTGCCACAGCACCAATAGCTTTCCCATGTGTTCGTGTATTATTAACAGGCACACTAGCTGTCCGAAGCAATATAAAACAATACGATGTTCTCGATAGACCGCCGCGCAACGACAGGTAGGACTAATCGCCTCTGAAAGCCTATACAGCTCGCGTGTGGCGCTTCGTGCCCACGCTATGGGGTCGAAAATGAGATGAGCTAGCCACCCGCGGCTACAACGCAGAATGTGGGGAACGTACGGCGTGTCCTGGTGACTGCGGTGCCCCGCCACTCCGCACGGGCTCGCATCGAACAAGGTCTGTACAGCACGATAAGGACACGCGCATGAAAAGGAAGCGGGGCCGAAGCCTAGTCTACGTACTTGGTATCGCCCTCGCTGCCCGGGGTAGCGTCCGGTGTGTGCTACGGCGTTTACACATGCAATACTAGTCGCCGCATACGATACGAGTCTGCGACGAAAATTGAGGATCAGCGATGTGTGATTTCCTTTTTCGAATTTTTTGTGGCAGCTCATCTCGCGGGGGAGAGGAAGAAGGGACAGTCGGAAAGGGAAAAAACCAACGTACGCGTTAAGAATGGCCAAAGTCCTTCTTGGCCACACGTCTGCTTGGCGAGTTCTCGTCCTCGTCAGTGTCAGCACCCTCCGTTTCCCCACTCCGATTCGCAGAGCCAGTCGAAATAGAGAGAAAGAAGTCAAGAGTCGGGAAGATGGTTGGAGGAGGAAGAAGAGAGAAGCTTTGTGAGTCTTTAGGTGGCGTCAGCACCGGTAAAGCGCGTGTCTGTCGGCAAGAATGGAATCATCAACGTCAGTTTTGAGGTAAGATCAAGACGGAGGAAGTTGACAAAAGAAGGCGGAGGAGGCGGAGGAGAAGGTCGGGGGAGAAAGGGAAGGAGGGAAGGAGGGAAGGGAGAGAGAAGGAGGGAAGGGAGAGAGAAAAGCAGACAACGAAAGACCCACGTACCAACAGGTCCCAGCAGCCGTACTTGTGACATTGCGGAGTGGAAGAACTGAGGCTCGAGCGCCTACTCCCCGTCGCCGATAAGGAATACGAGGAAGATGTCTCGTATGGACCTGCGAGGAGACAAGTCAGCGGCGCGAAAAGAGCGAGCGATAAGCAGGGACGGAGATGTGAGGATGGAGGGGACAGGAGGGACGGTGGCGGAGGGAGAGAAGGAGGGAGTGAGGAACGGAAAGCATGCATATCCACACGTTAAGGAGCGCGCATGCTATCGCGTCGCTGGACCGCGGCATGCTGCGGGCGGTCTATGGTCGATATCGCCACGTCCAGTCGCACCGGGGGTTATAAGATTCAGGGGTGAAGTGTTAGGCAGGCATCGGGAGTCGAGGCCGAAGTACTGCTGTGTCGAGCGTCGAATGTCCACCAAGCGTCGAGTGAGGAGACGACGGCGAGGGAACGTGGAGCGACCGACTTGAAGTGTGGAGAGTGGACGCGTTTAGTCAACAGCTGAGGCTCAAGCGTAGGAGGCTTGTAAAGGTCATTCGAGCAACATGGTGGCGGGAATCAACGGGTTCAGCGTGGGAAACCACGCGTCACGTTTTACCAAACATCACAACGCTTTTGTCCCCGACGCCCATGTCACCCGCCCCATCGCGGCGGAGTTCTGCAGTCCTCGTCGGAGCTGTGATAATTTCAACTATCTATACACTCGCCGGCTTCTCGTTTGCCCCGGTATCATTCACGCTGGGGAGCTCACCAGATCGACGTCGAGCGGGAGACTCGGAGGTCTTGCCTGTGCCTTCCAGGACATATGTAATCTCTCTGCCTCGGCGAACAGACCGTTATCAAGATATGGAGCGACCGCGCACTCGCTTTGGCCTCCGATGGACTCACATTGTCGCTGAAGACTCTCAAAGTCCCTTGGTCAATGTAATCATGTCCCAGGTACGGTCCCTACGCCAAGAAGCACTCAGAAAGGTAGAGCGCCCGCTGAACATCACCGTCAAACTTCCATTCAAGTGGCCGAGCCCAGATATCGCCCCACAGCTTTTGGAGAAACTCCAGCGCCTGTGCCTGTATCCGCCTCTGATTTCAAATCTCCTCTGACGTGCGCGACGGAAAACTTCACCCTCTCGCCATACTCTCCCCACCTTCCCGAATACAAGATTTTATCACGCAGTCGGATCGCCTGCCGGCACTCGCACCTATCTGCCATTCAACGTGCATCGACCCACGAGCGAGACAAAGCCGTACTTATTTTGGAAGACGATGTCGATATGGAAGCAGACATCAAAGAGCGGCTTTCTTCTATCTGGACCCTGCTTCCGTCTGACTGGGACATTGTATTTTTGGGTGAGTAATTCATGGGTTGGCGTGCGAGGACAAGGCTAACATTGAACAAACGCAATCATCGCAGGGCACTGCTGGTCAAATGATTCACCCTGTCCGCCTCTGGGCTATGCATCCGAGCCGTCGCACGATTTCGATTTACCTTCATCCACCTCAACCACGCTTCTCCACCCATCACACGGCCCGCTCTGCACACACCCACACGCACTCTCCCCCGCTGGCACCAAGCGCCTTCTCTTGCATCTCATGCACCCGCCCTTCGCCTACTCGCGTGCAATCGACCACGCGCTGGCGTGGCTCGTGCGGAGCGGTCGGCTGAGTGGCTTTTCCGTCGTTCCCAGTCGTCGTCGTGCAGCGAAAGGTCGGGAAGAGCGAGGTGATGCCAATCCCTGGGAAGGGGAAAGGGAGCGGGTGGAGAGATCGTCTGGTCTACGGCATGCTTGCGGATTCGGATGCTAGACTGTCGTAGGCTGCACCTAAGCCATATTACGCAGTACAAGACGCAGCTGCGTGGAACAGCTGGAAACCGCTCCTTAATTTGATGCTTTGGTGAACATTCCGATAAACACAAATCACCAGATTTGCTGGGCGATGCGCGGCCGACCTCTTGACTGCACTTGTAAAAAATCATTCAACTGGGTGAAACGGGCCGAGTCACATGGCATTTAAAAACTGCCGGCGCTCAGCCATCTCTTTTCCCAAGCTTTGTCTGGCTGTCTAACTGTCTCGCTTTTTTGACAAGCAACCACATCTATCCGCACCATCTGTCGGTACTGCCGTGCGCCTTATGCCAGCTCGGAGCAATAGGTGACTGCTCCTCGGTACTGAAGTTCAGAGTCAAAATTTCCTTTGGTTCGCACATTGTAGCTATCCATTCCCACGGTTTCATTTGTCTCTCTAGATCTCACATCGTGTAGGCATTGTTGGTGGTTGGTGTTTACTTGCGCCAATGGGAATGTAATGACCGGAATTTAATTCAAAAACACGAGGATGCTAGAAATGGTGGATGTTTTGCCGGGAGGCTAAAGCATCGAACTAAAACTTTTCATTAATATCTCTTATGTCGACTCTGGAGACTCACTGGCGGTTCGAAATCCAAGGACCGACACAAAATTGAATGAATTACATCAGGCCAATAGCACGCATATAGTATGCACCGAGTTCATAACGTTAACCCAACCGTCGGAAGAACTTGCTCTATGTGGAACGGAGGACCCTTGTTTCGCTGCTAATGATCAGGATCTGTTTTGGTAAGAAGAGAAGACGGAGAGCAGGTGACCTGAGCGGTGTCGCACGCGTACGCGCTGCGCATCTGCTTCTGCCACGGTGCTAATAGCTTCCCCGTGCGTTCGCGGTGTAATTATTTATCAGGCACACTAGCTGTCCAAAATAATACGATGTTTTGGAGAGACCGCTATGCAACGACAGGTAGGACCTATCGCCTCCAAAGTCTATACGGTTCGCGGTGCTCTCCACGTGTGGTGCTGCGTTCCCACGCTCGCTTCTCTGGTTGGGATCGAAAATAAGATGGGTCCACTACGCACGGCTCGCACCGAACAAGAAGGAAACGGGGATGAAAAGAAAGCGGGATCAATACCTACCGTCTACGTACTTTGTATCTGCGAATACACCCCCTCAGCGTCCGGTGTGTGCTGCTGTACGAAGTATGGTGTTTGCACACGGAATGCCAGTCGCCTCATACGATACGAGTCTGTGAGCAAATTTAGCGATAGGGACCAGGAGAAAATGCCGCGCCTGCCGCGGCATTGCCGCGCACTGCCGCGCCAATCCCAATTTATGACTAGACATCAAAAGTGGTGTTCCTGCAATCTGAATGGGGCTCCTGAAGCAGAGAAATACCTACTAATGCCTGGAGCTCTTTCAATAGAGTGCTTCTGGCCAATATTATAATATTTTTCGAGTATGTTTTGTCTTGAGTCCCCTTCAAAACACCCCAAACTGTAACCACTACAATTTCTGGGCAGTGGGATGAGTATTATTACATCCAATGGTGAAGGTCTTAAAATGGGTTTTTCACTCGGAGTTTACTGCGGTAAATCCCTGTAACTGCGCGGCAGCGGCGCGTCAATGGCGCGGCAGTGCGCATCAGTGCCGCGTCAAGGCACGCCAATATCGCGGCAGTGCGCATCACTAGCCCATCGACTCCCTATTGCATTACGACAGTCACTGATAAGCTCGTTTCATTCAGCATTGACCAGACATTGAGAACCCATGTCCTTTGAACGGAGGAATAGACAGCCAAGCTGATATTATACGAAAATGAGATAGACCAATTTGTTTCTGGGTTCAATAGTGCCCACACAAGGTTCTCTCAGAGACCAATGACATCCCTGGCCATATTGGATGCACTTTTGTGTTGCTGAGAAGGCCCATATTTACCAGGTTCCAACGTTTTTGAAGCAAAATTGACAATGCACCTGAAGCAAGTTCAGGTCAAAGACACAGCAATCGCCTCAGCCTGAATCAAGCCAGGGTTTAACTGCGGCATTTAGGCAGACGTTTTTTGAACCTGAACTGAACTAAAACTTTTCGGCACTAGGCAGAAAACATATGTACAGTTCAACTGGACGCTTTGGAGACATTGCGACTATAATTGGAGAGTACCGCTCGTTTAGATGTCCGTCTCTTGCACTGTAACTCATTTTTACAACGGAAAAGTCTTAAAATGTAATTGCTTTGGATATTATATGAATTTTTGTACAAAATAAAAGGGATCTAGTCATACATTGGGATAGATTTTAACCGATCTATTGGAAGGTATTTCGAGTATCTTTTGGACTCGAAACAATGTATTGAGAGTTATATAGCACTGTACAGCATGAATTGAAGTCCAGGAATGGCTGTAGAGAGAAATACAGGCGGCGCGGCCCTTCTCCCCCTTGCTGCGGCAATAACACAGCCACTGATGGGTGCGCGGCACTGACTTTGTTGTTCACTCAACCGTGTTGTATGATATTCATTTCACTTCATGTAGCTCTGAACATGCAAGATTCCATTCCCTTTCCAATCTAAACAACTTTGGAACAGAATTGTTATGAATGGTCAGACTTCAGCCACTGTTTGTGACAAATGAACAGATATAGAGAGATTTTGGGCCTTCACAAGCTTGTTTCTGCCACACCAAATCATGTATGCCCAACAATTACTGGAGAAATTTCCTTCCAACCACCCATGTTGAATTTCAGCATGTGGAAACTTGTGTAACTCTCGGGTTCATTGAGTGAGATTTAATCATTACTGTCGAAAAACACACTAGATAAACAATAAGGCTTGAAGAACTCAACTCACGATGATCTGAAAATTCACTGATTTCTCGAAATTGAACCTGTGGCCAGGCATCTTGGGCATGCTACTAGTCAAAGTAAAAGGTGCACCACTGCTGTACACCCTTAATTGTATGGCAGCTGGGTTAACATGTGTTGAATCTGCACTTGGTTTTGATCTCAGCCTTGGGCCAGGTTCTGCTACTTTGATATGTTTGACCTTTTGAAAACACTAGCTCACCCTCTACAATAGAGTCATTCTATCTACCGTTGACTAGACCTATTTCACCTACACTTTGAAAGGTAGAAAAGTGTAAACACTCAAGTTGATATTACTCAAAATGAGATTGACGAATCGTTTTCTGGGTTAAATAGTGTACTTCATAGTATTGCGTTCCCATTGATTAGGCTCCTTCCCTTGCTCATTGTTTCCAACTGACAATTCATATATATCTAGTCAACAATGGAATAAGGAATTAAATGGTTCAAGTGGTAGATTTTGATGGGTTAATAGCATTCCGCACAGTATATTGAGATTGAAAGACGCCTACCTGACTTGACCTCGACTAAAGCACTCAGCCTAAGGGAAGGCCTGTGGAAAAGGTATCGATGGCATGGCATTGCTGCAGCAAAACCGCATCAATGTACATCATGTCTAGACATATCATTCATAAAAAGGGATACCATTTCAATCAGAATGGTTGTTCCACCACCTTCCCTGGAGCTAATGTTTTTAGGAACTGTACAAGCCATGTGGAACCAATAGAAAAAGAAACCCTGTGCTGTACCGATACAAAATCCCTCCCTCACCTCCACTCTAATACTGAAATGCAAATACATTCACTCATGTGCGAATACCAAAATACAAAAACACCAGCCCTCCCACGAGTCCCGAAAGCAGAATACACCAGCCTCCTGTTTCCTTCAGTGTCCCTGCGATTTATAGTGCGAGTAGAATATGTGCGTGCTCAATTATGTCTCTCTGTGTGTGTGTCTGGTGGTTGCTGTGTTATAGCCACTTGGGCCAGCTGCCCAAAGAGATCTCAAGTGTACATGACTATTCCTTGGATGCAATAGAATGAACTCAACATAAGACATGGGTCCTCGGAATTCATCTAAAAAAGACAGGAGCTTCGGAATCAAAGAATTGGAATTGGGACAGGTTTGTGCAATGCAACTAAATTCGAGTTCCAATTTTCACTTTTAGTCCCCTTTTGAGTGGTTTATCTGATAGATTATATGTTCATGCCCCTACCAAAATTGTGGGACAACTGCTTAGATTTAATTCCCTCGCGCAAGGTGACTGAAATTGTCTTCTGAATTGGGACAGGTTCATGCAATACAACAAAATTTGTGTCTTGATTTTCACTTTGACTTTACTTTTGTGTATTTTATCTGGTAGATTATATGTTCAAGTCAATTGGAGCTCAGGGAAGGTCCCTGTAATCAAATATTGAAGGCAAAGCATGGACTACCTAATCAATGTGCATTAGTGCTGCAACAATCACGGCATTGTCACCCAGCCCACAGTGTTTCAGCCCCAGTGCCCCAACAAGTCTTGAGATGAATCTACTGATTAGACTTCCCTCGAGGTAATCAGGTTTACATTCTTGAAGTTTCCTCCAACAACCCTTTGAGGAATCTCTATCATTATTGTCACCTTGGCTCGAGCTAATTTGCCACTCGCATCAAGTCCCTTCACACAAAATATTGCTACAAGTAGTGGATCTGACAGTGTACGTGGTCGAGGTTAAAGTAAAATTGTTCAAGTGAAAATGATTTCAACCAGTGGATTCAAAGCATATATTTGGCTTGTTGAATTTCGCTCAAGGTTGAATTAAGGTGGGAAGAGAATGAAACACATAGTGGTAAATGAGTAGCCACTGCCCTATCATCAAACTATCCACTGCATGCTTCTAGACTAAATGCCGCAACATACCATGGCTGTGTGGTTCGAGTTCCCTGACTCGAATTGAAAAATACTGTGCATAATTGTCTGTTAAATTTTAGTTCATGGGACGATTCTAGTCAATAAGTTGAATTGAACCTACAAGCAACTGTACATTCTAATGCAGGAGTACCTGCATTTGGAATTCAATCTCATCCCCGGCATCTCGGGGATTTTGGTGTGGTCAATAGCAAAGTGTGTGAATTAATGGAGTGGATAATTTTCCTCATAAAGCCCACTCTAAAACCTTATGCTGGATTGGATATTTTCTTACATGCAGGCAAAATAAATACAGGACAGCAGGCTTTATGGTTGAGGGGTTGCCACCATCATCAATATGGTCGCCCAAAACCGACTCATAGGTCCCTCGGTAACTCTAAATGTTATTGAGGTAACTTGGCTCCTCACAAGAGCTCAAGCAGAGCGAGAAACACAAGTCTAGTCATAATTTGACTCACCAGTTGGGATTGATTTCATTATACTGTTAGGGAGTTTCAGTGTCAATATTTGGGGTTTGGACAGTGTATTTAAATTGTCCAGACTGTACAAGTTATCTTGTGCTCTACAAAGCCTTGTGGAAGGCAAGGGAGGCTGCGCGGCACTTCTACCCTCTGCCGCGGCAAAAGCACAGCCACTGATGCAACTGTTTTGGCGCAGTAAGTAGTGTGCGACTACCACATTGTCCTATTAACTCGGTGGTACCATGTGAGAGGAGATTTTGGAAAACCCCTTCTTTCACTGCAACTCTACCCCCTTTTGAACCGCAAATTAAGCAGGTTTTGGCTCAAACTGATGATCTGGAGACTCAGGCATCCATGGCTTGATAACCTCCCATAATTGTGTCACCTCATGTATATTCCACCTTTTTGGATGGAAACCAAGTATGTTTGCTGCGAGCTTACCGGTTTTAAACAGTGAATCCAACATAATATGAATTCTAGTCAAAGATTGGGATAGTGTTTTCACACAAGCATTACAAACTATTGCAAGGCATTTATTGGGTGCAGGTCATGCATTCAGAGTTTTTAACCTCACCCCAGGTTAAATTGGTGCCAGAGATAGATTTTAGAAAGAATTAAACACTGCGCGGCACTGGCGCGGCAAAACACAACCACCGCCGCGTCAATCCGCGTCAGTGCCGCGTCAGTGCGCGGCAATGCCACGGCGGTCGCGGCATTTTCACCCAGCCCTTTCAGTTGGCTTTGAGTGTCACATCAAGTCACGAAATCCATGCTTGAAATCCAAATCCAAATCGAGCTCGAAATCAGCTCGAAATCAAGTTGAAATCTCAACTGGGTAACACCCTATTGTCAGATACTGAATGAAAAAATAAATTGAACATACCTGCTGGCACATGGGCCAGCTGGCGTTTCCATCGGGATGGCATGCAGGTAGTCTCGCGCAAAAAACTTCAACACATGGTTTCGGCCATTCTGGTATAAGTGGATCTAGAAAATGGCAAGATAGGTCAGTGCCATCAACGCGAAACAAGACGATAATTGAACGTGCCTACAGACATTATAATCGACCCAATAGTTGATTTGAGTCATAGTGCATGAATTCATGAGCCATTGACCTATAAGGTTTAGGGGTAGAGGTAAACCTCCGGACATCAGAGGTAAGGTCGTCAGAGGTAGGGGTAGAGGTTGGGCCATTTCAAAACCTCCCAGACCTCTACCCTACCTTGGGAGGTTCAGAGGTACTGAGAGGTACTGTGGGTCAAAAATAATTTTGCAATGTCCTCTCTAGTGTAGTGGTAGTTGCTTTATTGCCTCCACTGTCAGGTCGCGGGTCAATGTTCATGGACATTTCAGTTGTTTCCGGCACTCAACCATCAAAGGATGAGCTAGATACATATCTCGCGGCTCCCACCGAGGCAACTACAAATCCTCTCAAGTGGTGGGAGAAGCGTTATCAGTACCCGACGCTCTCTCAGATGGCCCTGGATTAAATTAGTGTCCCTGGTACAATTCTTATGGTTTGTCATTTTCTACAGCTTACCTATATCTTGACAGCTACATCGACAGGAGTAGAGCGTGTATTTTCAAAGGGCTGCTAACTCCTTCATTTCGCTCGCAACCGCCTTTCTGCAAATTCAGTGCGCACTTTCCTTTGCCTCAGATCATGGAGCAAGCACGACTTGGTTGGTGATAAGGAGTTCCGGGCACCTGTACGACAGAATATGAAAGGAAAGGCCAAGGCGACGGATTAGGATTATTTGATTTTTCGTATTACTCTTACCATGTATCCTGCTGTTTACTTATACGTCCCTGCTATACGGTCTATTCTTATCAATTGCAGCATGCATTTCCAGAGCAAATTCAATGTGTTTCTGCACTAAGGACCTCTAACCTCTACCTCTACCTCTCACAGAGGTCGTGTAGGGGTAATTATATAATTAGTGACTGCCTGCCTCCCAACCCCTGACTCCTTCCAAAAAAGGAAATTCATATCATTGGACTCAAAAAATCACAGAAAAATTGTGAATAATTGCGAAAAAATTGTTTGAGGCACGAATAGGTCGGTAGATAGCACCTACCAAAAATGGAAAATCCATCAAAAATGAAAGTTGTAGCCCTCATTGAGCACTACAAGGTTGACCAATTGACTATAGTGATCAGTTCACTGGTTGGGCCAAAAAGGCAAAAAACTTTCGAAAATACAGTTTGTTTCAGGGAATGATTGGGCCATATCTCAGCAGCTGCTGGGTGGATTCCCACAATTCTAGTACCGTTAGAAAGTGGCTGAACAGGGCTTTCACATGGGGTTATTCACCAGGCATTCTACACCACTTCTATAATCAGCTATTTTTATTTTTATAGAATGATTTGGCTTGTATCTCGGATAATTTCAAACCACATTCAGACCACGATGGCTTAAACCGGTTTAAACCAGGCCTTATTGCTGCAGACGAGGTGGTTTAAACTCAAACCATCCTACAGTACTCGCAATTTGTAGTGAGCTGGTTGATGGCATATTGACAGCGTAGCGACACGACTTGGTGCTACGTGCAGATCCTTGTGGTGATGCCATTCGCCCGGATTCCAACTGCCACCCCGCTCTTTGCGCAACCTTTGTCAGTTCTTACAGTGGTGCTCATTAAATGTGCACCGCAGTATTTATCACATTGGGGCCACCTGGTGACCCCAGAGAACTTGTAGACATGAAATTGAGCTAAATGTAGGACTTCTTGACACTTTTCCAATTTTCCAAATATGGTAATTTGCTCACAATCATCGCGTTTATAAACCTCTAAAAATTGCCTTTTTTGGAGGTGACCATGGGAAGAAACTAAGTACATAGCATGAAAGTGCTTGTTGAATACACCATGCTGACATTTTGAACTGAGTGGTTTGATAAAGCCAATCCCTCAGAAATTGAGGAACAAGTTGGTCATTTTGGCTGTTTTTGGCCATTTTTGAGCATTTTTCGTCAAATCTGGTCAAAATGACCAACTTGCACCTTAAATTGCGAGCCCAATTCTCAACTAATTGATATGGTTCAAAATGTGGACATGCTCTATTTAACAAGTACTTTCATGCTATGTACTCAGTTTCTTCCCACGGTCACCTCCAAAAAACGTAATTTTCAGAGGCTTATAAACGCGATGATTGTGAGCAAATTACCATATTTGGAAAATTGGAAAAGTGTCAAGAAGTCCTACATTTAGCTCTATTTCATGTCTACAAGTTGTCTGGGGTCACCAGGTGGCCCCAATGTGGTGAACACTGTGGTGCACATTTAATGAGCACCACTGTATATATAGGTTTCCAGCTCTCCTGCGCTTCCAGGTACGTTGTTGTCCACCAATTCGTCATCGCCGATCGCCGATCGCTCCATTCTGGCTCTTTGCTCCAACTTTGCTGCCCATTTTCTTGTGAAGCACTGAGGCCGCCTTCTTTCTGAGAAAACTATGAACACAGCTAGGTGCTTAACAAGATTGACGCTCATTTCGTTACTCACCTGCCTAGCAGTCCCTATCCTCCTCTTTGGCTCGTATTATTCTTTATGATTATATACTCGATTCGCCACAACCCGATGACGTGCTTCTTTTCACAATATCTGGCAAACCAATTTGGCTGGCATATCACTTACATCCACAGTGCCTAGTTTCAGTGTGGTGAATTTGAAGAAATTTATTCAGCAAGGGACAAGAATTTTGTTGCCTCTCTCGTGGTCCACATCAAATATAATAATTCATAGAAGCTACAAGAACACTGTAAGAGCTATGAGATCAAAACAGGCTTCCGGTGACAACTCTTTCAAGCAATACTAGTGGCATATAATTCATGTCCACAGTAAGCACTCAGGGACAAGAACTTCGTCTCTTCTCTGGTGGCTGGTGCCCAACGTCAAAACAGGAATTCATAGAGGAAAATTGTCAAAAGTCTGGAATCAAAACAGGGTTCTGTTCTTCGCTCTCCGCGCCAGAGTCCTGCAAAGTGGCCTCACGAGTCGGGAGCTCCACTTGGGAGATTTCCTCCGATTTCTGCGCTACAATTAGCGTCTGTAGCCTTTCGTCAATCCTTGTGACTTCCTTTGCCTGTTCCGAGCGGTCAAACAACGGTCGTGCTGCCTCCCACATTTTTCTGGCTCTGAAAAAATCTCCACGCCGCACATACACGTCGCCTATCGTTCGCATGCATTCAGCTCTACTCTGATGCACGTCCATGTGCGTAAACCCATCCAGTGCGAGGGTCAAAATGGCAAATGCGGTATCGTCCGCGCCTTGGCCCACAAGCACATCCCCAAGTCTCTGCAACGCCTGGTGTACCGTTAGAAGACTCCGCACCACCGGGTGTAAAGCGAATGCGAGTAAAACCACGGCCCATTGCGCAGCTTCCGTGTCTGTATGCACAGGGTTTGTAGGGTCCGCCAGCTTCAAAAGGCAAAGGCACACAAGGTCGTCATCACTATCGTGTGCGGCAGCAAGTCGCATATACTCCACTCTGGCCCCCGTCGCGTCGCCCTCGCGATGCCGCAGGTCTGCATGGTAATACTCACAATGTGATATACCGCGGGGGTACTGCGCACTTTGGAAAAAGGTTGTTGCAGCATTGAGATCACGAGACACAACATCTGCGCTGGCGCCAGTCACAATATTCAGGGATGCAACATTCATGAGAGCATAAGCATGCTCCATAGGTGAGAGCACGGCAGAGGTTTGGTGCAAGATAGCCTCCTGGATACATCGCGCTTCGGAATATTCGGTCTTGCAGTGGTACACTCCGGCCTCGATATTCATTAGCATACTTTCAATCTGTCCTCCTTGCACACTCGCTCGGACAACGAGTTTCTTCCCCTCATTCAAAGACGCCGTGCTGTGTTTGAAGTCTCCCAGTGAAAAATAACTCATAGCTTGCATACGTATCCCAGTTAACTCGCCCCAGATGTTTCCCGAAGCACGGGCAATTCTGCATATGTCCCGGCTCAGTTGTAAACCTCTCGAGTAATTACCGCGATGCCATTCCACCAGGGCGAGACCCCTCAGTGATTTGATTCTGACCACATCAGAATTAGGTTGCGATGCCACAGAGAGGGCACGCAAATAAAAGTCCTCCCCCTTTTGAAGATCACGTGCGTGACTGACATAATATGATGCTACCGCATGATAGAGGCGCACTGCAGGCGTATATGTAATTCAAAGATTTGTCAATCTGCGAAGTACATGTACTCACTTTCACCGTCACGGTCTTGGATTAGACGAAAATGCTTGATGGCTTCATCTTTGGCCAATTCTGGATCAGAGAGCACATAGAAGTTCATGGAC
Organism: Mycena galopus ATCC 62051; assembly: GCA_014925785.1. Taxonomy (NCBI): domain Eukaryota; kingdom Fungi; phylum Basidiomycota; class Agaricomycetes; order Agaricales; family Mycenaceae; genus Mycena; species Mycena galopus. Next base: position 9,301 of record WIQG01000115.1, on the reverse strand, counting down.
TCAAATGCTTCAGTGATAAACTGCCCATGAAGCTTGTGGTCATCCATTCTAGACAGTATTTCTGGCAGGCGCAGCATGAGTGGAGTGAACCCCCGATTCATTGTCAGATTGAGGTCGTTGAACATAATTACGCCCTGGATGCATTCCCTAAGGTCAGTACAGTCAGATTCCAGTCCCTCCACCAGTAAATTGTGCAAATTTCCCAGATTTGAGACAAGGTGGGGAACCAAGTCGACAACAAAGGAGGAAGTATCCCGCCAGGTATGGTAGAGTTTCAGAAGATCAACAAGATATTTTCGCAAGGGTTGCACCAGCTGCAGAGATGGTGGTCTGGCAAGGTGAATGTAATCCCGAATTGGTGCCAACACTTTGAATCGTCCGGCATAGTCAATATATGCAAGGGAAGTACGGACCAGTGTTGTTTTGCAATCAGGAATATCCTGGATTGGTATATTGCTTTGAACCAGGTCAAGGTCAGAAATGCCATCTGAGAGGAGTGACATCAGACTCAGGAGGTCCACGGCGTGAGGGGAAGATTGCAAGCGTGGACTTGCGAGGGAGATCCTGATGGAAATCTCCAAATTTGACCGTTTATCGTAACCCGTGGATAGAAGGCCAGTTTTTTCGAGTTCCCAGCGTTTCAGGGTCGCCTTGCAGCCCTCTACAGCTGCTGCTGCCGCAACAAGCTGAATTGCTAGAGGGATGTTGTCTGTAATACCCAAAAGTCGGTCGATCTCTAAAGCATCATGCATTTCATCCGCAATGTCAATGAAAGTTTGACGGGCGGCAAGTTCAGCTAGGGGCATTAATGGACGTAGGAAAGGCCTTGTCCATTGAACTTTTCTCGGTCTTTCTGCACCACGCATGGTGATCTGGGCACACAGAGTTAGTGGGGATTGAATGATATGCAGGAATCCTACCATAAGCGCGACATGTGGGATATCAGCTAGCAGTGAAAGGATTTCTTCCACCTTTGACCGACCTTCCACCGGTTCCCATGGGGTCTCAAAGTTATCCAAAATCATTAGGCAAGGGAGTGATGCGGATAAATGGCGAACAAGGGTTTGCGACAATCCACTGCAGTTCTCAAGGCCAAGACTGGAGGCAATTAATGCAACAAGGGAATCACCTGTGTGTGCAGAATCACACGAGATAAAGTAACAAGTAGGGTATTTTTCAGCAACTTTCAGCTGATGAATGGTGGCTATTGCTAGGGTGGTTTTACCCATCCCACCTGGACCCAATATTGCGATCCGCGGTGCTGGCTGTAAAAGAAGGACATCGACCAGATCTTTGAGCTCATTTTCCCTCCCATGGAAGATTTTCGGCGTGGCAGGGAGACCAGAGAATGAGAGGGAACTGGAACAGAAATGAATAAGCAGATTTTTCCCCTTTAGTTCAGATGGGTTCTCACCTGGCATTGAAGGAACTTTGCCCAATCTGAGAATCATATTGGGAAGGAGTAAACAAACGCGTGGAACATGCTCACGGAAGACAAAGCGTCAAATGAGCCACTCTGGGATGAAATCATTTCTAGGAGCTCTTGGTGTCGTGTCTCCATGTAGATATCAAACTCGACCACAGCGGTAGCCAGTCCGACTCCTTGTTTTGCCTTTCAAAAGCTAGGTCAGATTTTGTCGCCTGATTGGGAATTGAGGACTGACAGTAAAAATGCCCAACAACAACCTTAATTCCGCTTCACAAGTATCCAATTGGGCAATAATTTCACCTTGCTTGAACAGGCGCTTAATTAATCCAAGCTCTTGCAGGGATCTCAAACACGAATCAAGTTTTTGGAGAGTGCTGCAACAGAGACAAATGAATGACTACCAAAGTTAGAGACTGAAAAGACTGACCCAGCATATTGCACAATCTGGTCGAGCATCTTCGGAGTTTGAATGTTGTCCGAGTAAATTGACAGGCTTATGAGTGCACAGAGCGAGTGGTGAATCTCCTCCAAAATTCGAAGGGATCGTTCCCTTTGGAATCTGGCATTCTACATTTGCGATTAAAAAACAGGATGCGAAAATCTACACATTGGATGTATACCTTCACCATCGGAATGATTGTCAAAGTGAGTGTGCAAACCCTGGCGAGGAAAGGTATTTGAGATGCAGTCGCGACATCATGCAATGCATTTGCCACGACTGCTGTATACTCGAGAATTCTGTCAACTGTAGCAGGGGAGTTGGGGGGCATCGAGGAGGGTGGGAACGTTTCTGGGAAGAAGGAATTTTCGTCCCGTTATATATCCGCTGTGATATTTTGGATGCGGTGCAGATCTCAAGTGTGATCCTTGGGGCCGCCATTGTGTGAGAGAATCAACATCAGGCCAAACTTTCGGAGTCCCCTGCGAGCCGATTATAGCGGTGACTCACACTCATTGAAGGATCGTGCGAGTACGTCCACGGCCACCCAAGGATACGTGTCCCAGCAGCGCCAGTTCTCAGAAGTGGGGATGAATGATGATCCAGTATACTGCCATACTTAGCACGCCGTTCCATTGGCCAGGAAAATCAAAGATCCATACACCTTCTCTTCCTGACTTGGCAACCATCTCTTTTTTTTTCTGGGATGTTTGTAGTACAGGTACTCAGTCTGCAGAAGCATTCCAAGATCCGCCATCTCGGTCGTGGAATTTCACCACTTTGTGGCGTCGAGGGTGTCCGGACTGAAATTAGCTGGCCTGTAATCCGGTGGTTTCGTGGGATTTGAACCCACGACCGTTACCTCACATTACACGGCCAAACGGAATTCTTCGATTCTCCTAAGATTGATTGTTCTAGCATTTCTTGGAACAACTCCTTAGAATACTTACCTGTATCTTTTCGGAAATTCTCAAGGTTTTCGTCCTTCGCAATTTTCAAAGGTGGTTTCTCAAGAATTTGTAAGACTTGTTCGGCAAAGAATAGGCGCGATCAAAATCCGTCGGCAAAACTCGGCAAGGTGTCAAGTATGTCAAGAGTTTGACCTGCACCTTAGTATGGCGTAGTGATACATCAGTGGCTTCTGATTAGCGTAGAGTCACGATATATCAAAACCACTAGCTTAGAGGCACTTTTGATATATCATCGCAGGGTTGTTTTTGCACATGATTACTCAACTGTCTTGGCAGCCGTCGCTGTGCTGCACGACGACGACGAACATCCGCATTTAGTCAACATCCATCAAAGGTGCACGACGTCGCGATCAAAATTGGGACGTTGTCGGCGACGACGGAAACAAAACGTGCGCCAAAATCAGGAGAAAAATTACGGTATATAGAGCGGATATCTACTATACATATTAGAGAAAAGCTAGTGTAAGGGCTTCCAATAAAGGCCAAAAACGAGGTTTTATACAAAATTGGGCGACCCCATTTGGTAACTGAAAACCATTCGCCAGCTCGTCTACCTAGATAACAGCCAGGCACTAAGGATGTTGGAGTATCGAGCACTCTGTGGCCCTACCACGGTGCACGGACGCACGCGCGCCCCAGCGTCGGTGCGCCGCACGAGCTGCATATCAGGCGCGGGGGAATGCGGCGCCGCATCGCACGCGGAGCAGCAGCGAGGGGTGTAACTCTGCGACAGCCCATAGCTGCCGGACCACAGGGGCGCGTACGGGTTGGCACGGCGCAATAGTGGTGCAATGGGTGCCCGAATCCGACGCTGGCGTACGGCATCTCCGCAAGCACGAGCTTCGTACCCACGCTACTCGGCAGCGCCGCACCAGACTCGATGGCATCCGCCGCCGCACATGATCAGGGCTACGGGCACGGATAGCGTCGCAGGATATCAGGTGCAGAGGATGCGAGCAGGATGCTGTACCGCATTGCAGGCGGAGCAGCAGCGGCGGGTGTGTAGCTCTGCGACAGCCCATACCTGCTGAGCACAGGTGCGTGTACGGGTGGGCGATGTCCAGACTCTGCGGCCAGCAGCGCTGGACGTGCAGCCAGCCGGTGGGGCAACTGCGCACACTTCCACCCACAGTGGGAAGAGGGAGCGGTAGTCGCCGCAGCGCGCTCAATGCCTCCGGGCCACCGCGGCTCCTGTCGCAGCGTGCGCCCCGCTGCCCTTCCGCACCACCCTTTTTTACATGCACGCACTTCGCACCCACCCTACTCGGCAGCGCCGCACCAGACCGGATGGTATCCGCTGCCGCGCATGATCAGGGCGGCGTACATGAAGCGTCGCAGGACGCAGCTTGCGACGGCGTGCACTGTACTAGGCTAAGACCAACCAAATGCCTGTGGCATCTCAGTGGCTATCGATGACGTGGCAGCTGAAAAAGTGTTTGTGTGGTGCTACCAAGGCGCGAACGGTAAAAATAAGTGCTCGGAAAATTCAAAATAGGTCAGGGGACGCACCAGGGACAACGCAACTACCATGTGCTCACCATCGGGGCATGAAATTGGGGAATACCATGATTTACCCCCAAACACAGTTTTCCGAGCCCCACGGCTGTCTGAGATTCAAAACAAATGCTGTGGAAGGACCACTCGGGTAATACAATGGATATCACCAAGATTTGGACACATTAGAGATGTGTGAGTCAATTGCGAGCGGGGAGATTAAGAGGTGAGCGAAGTAGCCATTGTGAGGAATTTGGCAAGTGAAAAGAGTCCAAAAAAGATGGGAGAGAGCGCCGACAGGGCAATAGATCAAGTTGGAAGCTCAAATATGTGGAGAAAATCCGCCGAGGAAGGTGTTGAGCGAAGGGTGGTCGTGGTGGAAGGCAGAAAAATCACGCTTGTCACACCGGGTCACTATACCGGAGTGCCGTCTATTGGCGCCGAACACAAGATTTAGGTTCGCGAAAGGTTCTGGGCCACTTTCCGGAAGTTGTGAGGAGAGAGATCTCTTTGAAATAAGCAGCCCAAGTCTTTAATGAAGCAATTCTTTGTCACTTGCACAAATTTGAGACAGTGTTATCGAAAAACCTCGGTTTTGGTGCCATAACATGAAAAAGAGGTTTGATGAAAGCAAAACATCAAACATCCGCTATATTTGTGTTCTATGATCATAGATAAGGTCCACAGGACTAACCAATCACGAAAACACCAACAGTCACTGCATTCAGCCGGCCCCTCGGCCGATTAAAACGTAGGCCCGTGGAGGCGTGCGGAGTTGATTGCCGAGTTGGGCCTGGGCGCCTACCCACGCCTCGACAGCGCAAATCTCGGTTAGCTAGACACAGCCTTGCCTAGTTTCGCAGAGGCTCGCGACGGCTACCTGCCGGCCAATTCTCGAGGGGCTTGTATGCACCTCGACATACTCCTTCTATGCGTACTAGCAACGCTTTTTTCGAGGTGCGTATAGACCGGGTACACATTGATTAGTGAGGCGTGGCCATGAGCCTGGGATCAGTGCGGCATTCGATCACCACTCTGTCGCCGCCGTCGCGCGTAGCGTCTCTTTAAAGCTTTAGCATATCTCTTCCAAGATTCTCGGTCTCCACGGCGAACAGCGGCTCAGAGATGGCGATGGGGCAAGCGGAAATTTTTCGTGGCTCTACCAGGCACCACCACCATGTACCCTTATACCTACTCTTACTGGCCAATGCACACTGATTTTTCGACGAACGCGGCCCCTCCGGAACAGGACCCACCCAACAGAGAAATCCATGTTGATCACGGCGAGACCGCGCACTCCCAATATCTTCCTCGCACGCAGGCTCAGCTTGGCCTTGGACCCCCACCCACGTGTTTCGATGAGCATGGTAATTCGATTATGCCTCACCTATTCTTTAGCTCTATGTGCCAAGCAAGTCTTGCTGGGGTCGTCAATCCACCCCGGGCCCCCGCACACCGTTCCGCCTCACTCCTTTCCCCATATTCGGACCAAGCCTTCCTCACTCACACCCCAGTTCCGGACATCGGCACGATGCTCGCTGCTATGTCCTTGAAGCAGATGCGTCACGCGGAACAAAATCAAGTACTCGCAGAACAAAACCAGATACTCGCCACACAGAACACAACACTTCTGGGCCGTGTGGATGCCCTGGAGCGCGCGACTTTGTGAGTGCTGGAATCCGATGCTCCTCAAATTGATTCACGCCTCTTAGCAGCCTCGCGTAAAAAGAAGGCGAAAGTCGCTCAGCGCCGGGAGAGAGGCCCCATCGCCAGTACTGAACCGTCAGAACCCAACCCTGCAGCAGCGCTATCCTGCGCGTCTGATCTCACCGTTGTTTATCTTGGTGACAAGAATCTTCCGCCGCAGGCAATGGAGGCGCGACGGGCGCTCTAGGCGCGTTTCCACTATCTGCCTACCATGTCTCCTAATTTACTGATTCGCTGATAGGGCGTGTACCAAAACACGCATGAAAACACCAGTTTTTATTCGATTTCCGAACTATCAGTAGAGATGAAGTGAGGTATTAGCTTTGAGGGCGTGCACCCGCCCAGGGTGGCAGGCTACACTGTTGATGACCGAAAGCTAGCGGTTAAGCACTATTGGCTGATTGACTTGACAACGTAACTCTTTTGAGTTACTGCGGCTCGATTGAAAGGCATTACGCTAGGCTATGAGTATGGTCTATGGCCATCTACTCTATGCGTTGGAGGTGAAATCACAATGGGAACAACAAATGATCATTGATTAGGCTGCAGATCATGCGGCGGCCACAGTAATTCTATTAAGAACCAAGAAATATGTATAGAAACAGAAACCGGACAACCATTCAGACAGTAACAAGTGTGGAACCGCGGCATAGAAATATGCTAGTGGCATTATAGTTGTGAAGCCGTTGGATGGTCTGAATAAGACATTGAGTTAGGAAATTGCCTCTGGCGGTCAGAGACCTGCAACCGTGAGAGCACCATTGACGCCTAGTTGCATTAGGAATTGGATAATGAAGATGACAGATATTAATGTCTTAGTAAAGATAGACTTAGATCGCGTAGCGACCAATAATGCGGCCGCCGCACTCCTGTGGTTACCCGAATTATCACATGGAATCTTAGTCCCACTCGAGACAGCAAGAGAACAGAGAAACTAGGGAACACTCTCTGGCGGCTAGAGATATGCAGCCGCCAGAGGCAGGAAACATTGGCACCAGAAATTAGATACTAAAGATAAGATATCAGCTACCTTACTAAGGATCAGCTCGGACATTACAGTGGCTCGGTCATGAGATCACCACGTACATGTGATTATTCAAATTATCACAAGGGACTTGGTCCCGTTAGAAACCACTAGAAGAGGAGCAACCAAGAAATGGTCTCTGGCGGCTCAAGACATGCAGCCGCCTGAGACAACTCAAGACCTCATATCCGTAATGGTATAAGGGGCAGGAATAGGAACGCAAGAAGTAGGAAGGGCCTACCTAATAAAGTTGGTACCTGATCTACGAGCACGCACTATGGCGTGCTCAAGATAGAGCACATGGAATAGCTCCGGCGGGGGCAGTATTGTGAATACTCACAATCTAATTGGCTGTCCACCCGCCAGAGCCTTGATCCTAGAGAATTCCGAGTATCCCCTTTTATTATCATAAAGTGTATATAAACCAGCCATACCGTTTGTATTAGTAGCATACTATCCCTAGATATCGGGACAATATAGTGGATTTGAGATCAGTAAAGATATCATAAGAACTGCAGAAGCAACAGATAAGAATAGAGGATACGGGACACTTGACAAGACCGTCTCGGACGCCAGTGTAAGAGCCGGCTCAACCCTTTGAAGTGAAGATCGTATAAGTGCCGGGTGCTGAATCCTGTGCGGGCTTGTTCCCGGGAGACACTCCTGCTGCCCTCGACATAGATAAGGAAGTGGCACCGCCGCCTCCCGTACTTGTACATTTGGGCCCTGCCCTCCCACTTGTCTTGTATAAAAGCCAGTGTTGTTGAAGCTGCTGCCAGCTGCTCGTTCGGACCGCTCCGGGTAAAAGTCTGTCTGAGGATATTCATCCTGCACTACTTTGCCTCGGCGCGCCAACAGTCAGTGTCAGGGTCTGTACGCTCACAGATACGTGAGATTCCTGAAAGTCTTGAGTTCATTGTGGAGTCTTTGATCCCTCGAACGGGTGAAGTCCCTGCTCTAGCATAACAAGTGCTCAGATTGCACAGTTATTGCCTTCCTCAATTACCCCCGTTGCACACCCTTCTTGAAGAGTGATACGTACTCTACTTCCCCGAACAACAACACGAAGTATTAGATTGGAGTTTGTGATATATTTTGATTTTGGGTTAGTTGGTGTTAGTGATTCGTCGCTTCGCTCTCTCTCTCTTATCATTAGATTTCACGGCTGCACGCTAGTGCACCGTTTCATCGCTTAGACCCTTCCGACCCAAACCTTTCGGGAGGTCTGCAACGTCTCCTCGAAGGAGGCTTGGCCCGATCCTCATCTCATTCGCCTCAATGAAATCACGGGTGAAAGATACCCTACCCCAAACTTCGACGTCCCCGTAACGGAAAGCGGTAATGCATGTCTGATTGGTTTAATCACCCAACGCATGGACCAGAGCCTCCAGGTACATAATGTTGTTCTGGATTGTTGATAATACTGACGCCGTTATCTAAGGAGCAATCTTCCCGTCCTACGGCTCTCGTCGACTCCGGCGCGACCTGGGACCTTGCATTTCTCCGAGAGACAGCAAAAAATCGTTTGGAAATTTGAAACCGAAGTGGCGGAGACAGACTAACTCGCAAGTTGCTGCGCACCCTCAGCTTGAGGAACAATCGAACAGGCGAAGGCAACGTCGAGTTCTAGTAGGTACCTGTCATCGGGGTGGCTGCTTATTTCACTAATATAACGGCGCAGAAGGTTCAGCAGAAAACATCTGTTCTGCGTGCATTTGCCGCGCAACATGCTGTTGATCCCAAGGACCTCGCGCCCCTTTTACACGAGCAGTACGAGGAATCAGGCCCGGAGGACAATTCAGAAGAAAGCAAAGACGCATGGAAGATGCGAATGGCGGCCAGCTGTGGAATTACGGTGACGTTGCGTGCTGTCTTGGCGGAGTTGAACTTTGTCGAAGTGCTTGTTCCGGAATGGCGGTCGGACATTGTGAGTTAGTTATTTCCCTCCAAGCCACTGCTGATTATTCTAGCTATCCAACATCTATCATGCGCTCCAAAAATACTGGTTCTCCACTCTCAATTCACGCGAGAAGAAGAGGATTACCTATGTTCGTGCGCAGGAAACAATGCGGGCCTCTGCGCGTATCCCTGACGTCGCTCCGTGGGATATTGGGATATTGTTACATCCCGTACCACCACGGACTCATCCGGACCTCATCCGACCACTTCCGGTATACTCAGGTATACATCCGTTCACATTCTGATAACCTCCGGCCATCTCCCGGTCAACTCCCAGT